>VZTM01028762.1:5515-64621 GCA_013400555.1 Jacana jacana
CCTCACCCCGGACACGCCCCCGCGCGCCGCCGCCGCGGACGTGGCTCTGCCGGGGAGGAGGCAGGAAGGTCACGTGATCTCAGCACACGGCCCCCTCCGCCGCTCCCCGCCCGTATGTTCCACTGCGCATGCACCGCCCCTCCCTGTTTCTCGTCGCACGGGGCGCGTGCGCGGAGCTTCCCGTAGGTTGGCAGGTGTTGAAGGCACCTCTCCCTGAGGTGATTCGCGGCCCCGTACCCCGGCAGTGGGGCAGCGGCCGAGGAAGGGCTGGTGGTGGCTGAGGCGGGGGAGGCCGGGGAGTAGGCTGGTGGTGGTCGGGGAGGGGCCGGCGGTACCCAGCTCGAGTGGCTCCCGGCGGAGGGGCGATGCGGCCTCTCTCGGCGGCGGGAACGCGCCTCAAGCCGCCCGAGCGAAAGTCGGTGGGCGACCTTGGATTTCCCTTTGGGAAGCGGTGTCCTGTGCTGTGGCTGTCGGACCGTCTTGCTCCCGGCGGGTGGACGGGTTAAGGTGTGGGAGGGTAGGGCCTCTTCTCGGCTAGTATGCTCTTGGCAGCATGAGGGTGCGCCGTCACCTTCGGCTGCTGGTAGTGCTGGGGATGCCAATCGTGTTAGTCCTTGTTAGCGTGCTGTGAGGGGAGGTGTCATATCTAGTGACCGAGGATTTCTTTTGTAGAACAGATTAACATATATCTCTAAAAAGCCAGGGAAAATACTTCACTGAAACAAACGCTGTAAAAAAAAACCCTCACAATTCCTCATTGCTTTAGACTATCTGGGTTTGAGGTATGGATTTGATGGTTTAATTGAAAAAGTTTTCCAAAGTGTATGAAAGTGATATATTACCTTTCGCTCAGTGGCTCATCTGGTGTAGAGCTAATCTTAGGAAAAAACTCTTCACAGAAAGGGTTATCAAACATAGGTGCAGGCTGCCCAGGGAAGTGCTTGAATCACCAACCCATGATGTGTTCAAAAGGCAGGTGGATGTGGTGCTGAGGGACACAGTTTAGTGGTGGACTTGGCAATGCTAGGTTAATGGATGCAGTCAGTGATTCCATTCTAGGATAAACGAAAAGTTACCCATATTAAGATGGAAAGCCTTCCCAAATCCCACATCAGAGCGCTCATTGAAAATACCAAGGCAAGCTTATTTTCTCCCACTGTTCATTCAGCAATTTGCACACCAGGCACAATAAAACATGCGTAATGTTAAGTCATGTTCTATATTTTGCCATGCTTTGTCATTTGTGCATATGCAGCTTGCTGTGATGCCAATGCTACAGGGAGCATTGAATGTTTTGTCTTTCGTTTTCCGTATTATTTTCATTCATTTGATTGTGAATCTGAAAATTCCAGAAAAGAGTTATCAGGTTACCTGTTCAGCTAAGTTTTGTCTTAATCCTGTTTTTAACATGCTGAAAATGCTACTGAAATGCTGTTAAGTATTGATTGAAGATGAAGCGTGATTACAAAAACTGAAGAACTTCTATTGCTACTGATAAAAGTAATTTTTGTTAGTATCCACGTGATGATGTATTACTTCTTCTGTAATGGGCTTTAAATTTGTTTAACATAATAATCTTTGGCCAAGCATATTTAACTTAATCTAGTTGTGGTTTGGTTGTTTGTTTTGGAAAAGCAGCCAAATACTATTCCTTGGGGGAAATAAAAGAATACTAGCATGCTGTAGGAGGTTTTCTGTTTAGCACTGTAGAGTCTGAAACATTCTGTGCCTTCTAAGTGATGATAATGCTACTTTTTTCATCTGAGTTAACTGATCCTGTTGTTACTAATTAATTAACCTGTGTGGTGCTCTTACTGAATTTGCATGTGGTGGGGGCACCTGAAAGGTGTTAATTGAAAGTATCTGTGAGAATAGTTGAGATACCTTGACTAGCTTTAGCAAAACACTGACCCCACAGTAATATTACAGCTGTGCCTGTTAGGCTGCAGTTCTTTTGTGCTAAGTACTCTACGCACATTAAACAGTTTATAATCTGAAAGGAAGGACAATATGAGTAACTAAAGCTGCAGAGATTTTTTTTCACAGACTGTTCTCTGTGTGTAGTCAGACATAAAAAAAACCCCTGTTGAAAATAATTGCTGTTATTGTAGTTTTTAGATTTGACATCTCTTATATCTGATGCTAATTCTGTGAAGACAGGAGTTCATCAGGAGTTCACATTGCCCATGGGAATTCTGCATGTGGTAGTAGTTATGTACAAGCATTATATCATTGCATTTAAAAAAGCTTTTGAATTAGAAGTTACAGGTAAAGATGTTATAAAGAAAAACACCTTTGGTTTCAGAAGATGTATTACAGAACCAGTGAGTGTTCCTAACATCTGTGGACTATAAATAAAAGGTTACTTCATGTTTCCAGATTCTTGTGGGTGTATGTCTGTTTTTCTAAGATACCAGCAAAAGACAGTTAGTTATGTGCATACAGAGAGACTTCTGTATGGATTTGCTCTATGAGAGATGGAGTCAGCGAAGAGCTGTTAGGAGCAGTGTCATACATGGTGTTCTAACCTGCTGTCTGCATCCTGTTTCTCAGTTTTGGATGGTGTACTGGGATGTCTCAGGAAAAAGGCAGCTGAAATGTAACCTGACTAGGACATGGATCTTGTTTGTAACGTAAAGGGAAATTTTATTGGTAAAATCAGGAGCTTCACTTTATCACTCACTTTGTGGGTTTTCCTGGTATTTTACATATTAGAAAAATGTATATTTTTTTTTTCTCTGAACTTTGTAGCTGTCTGTACCTTGCAGTGCCACCATGGCCCAAGAACTGCACTACTTTACGATTCTCTTTATGTTCAGGTCAGTGCGATGGTTTTGATGACTAGCCTCCCTAATCCAGTGCACACTGAAAAGGCGGCTTGTTGGTTTTGCTGGGACTTTTCATGGGCTCACAGATAAAACCAATTTTTCTGCTTTTCAGAAACTGTCAAAAGCTATAAAAATGTTCTTTTAATAGTTCGTGGTTTTTTATCCTGTATTTTCTAGCACCTGCTGGAATTCAAGGAGCTGATACTATACTTAAAGAGAATTGTATCAAGTATCTCTTCGTTACTTTACATGGTTTAGAGAAGTAAATCTTTCTATATGGAATTTGAGGATTTTTCCTATTAATTTCTATAGTATTTTTCAAAATGACAAACAATTAGTATATGTGGTAATTAGTAATGATTGCAGTGTGAATCTCCCACTTGGACCTATCAAGGTGGTGGTGTTCTCTCTCACCACTGGTTGTAACTCTGCAGGATCAACATATTTGAAATTGATGAGGACAGAAAGTACTCATATCACAAGCCTCAGCTCTAGGAGTCGTGCCAGCTGCTTCTGACAGGGTGGTAGTACAGGAAACAAACTGTCTCAGGGTTTATAAACCAGATGTGGCTTGACTTGCATCATCTAGCCAACAGTCATCAGCTCAGCAGTAACCTGCTGGCTCTCAGGAGTCTCATATTCTACCTGGATGTCAGTAACAAGGCAAATAGTGCAGAGGTCTGTCACAGGACCTGTCCAATTTAATATTGTTATCAATGATTTGGAGGGGGTATAAGTGCTTATAAGGTTTGTGGATGGTGCCAAATCAGGTGGTGGTGAAGGCTTCGCGGATATGCTTGAGTGCAGGGCTGCCACCCAGAGGGACCTAGGCAAGCTGCAGGAATGAGCCAACAGGAACCTTCTGAAATTCAACTGAGTCCCCCACCAGGAAAGGAAAAGTCAACAACCCAGACTGGAGACTGACTGACAGAAGCTTCTGCTGCGAAGGACCTGGGATGTCCTTGTAGATGCTAAGCTGCCATGACCAGCAGCACGAAAGGCCAAGAGCATCCTGAGTTATAACAAGAAGAGCTCAGCCAGCAGATCAAGGTGAGTGACTGTTACCTCTAATCAATGTTAGAGTATACCTAGAATGCCGTGTCCAATCTTGAACCTTCCCAACCCAGGGATGATACAGACAAAACTGTATCTAGAAGCTTCTACAAACTTGGAGTAAGATCAGTGTCGAAATTTGCAACATTTACATTCCAATCCTTTAATTTGTTTTCCTCTGGAAGAAGTGAAAAAAGGTCATAACTTTTTATTCCCTTGTTTATTTGGGATAACAAATTTGCAAAGTGATCACTACTTGAAATTAGCTGATTGCATAAGTATCTGTAGAAGACAAAATCCTGCACTGGGTTTCAAATCCAGTGAAGGACTTAAGAGAAGGAATGATATCTTAAGTTTAAAGTTCTTGAAGAGAAACACCAGTTTATATAGTTCTCTGGTCTTCAAATTCTTGGTTGAAACCCTCAGCTTGAGTCAGTGGAAGTTTGTCCCGAGAAGAGAAGGGAGATGGCTGCGTGTGGTGACTAGGAACTCTATCCTTTGTAGGTACCGATGATGCTTACAGTGTTGTATCAGCCTGTGTTAAACCTGCACTGTCTGTGATCCTCTGACTTCATCGTAGCTCTTTTTCATCTGGCAGTTTCAAGTTGCAGGTTTGTTTTGCTGCAGCTTTTGGTTGTCTCTTCTGAACTCACAATTCTGCTGTTGAATTTTCTTCATCTCAGCTTGTTCACTTTCAGATCCTGTTTACAGGATTCAGAGCTGGGCAACCAGCTCTTACATTGGCATCACAGCTGTTGACCTCCTGCCAATCTGCCATCCTTTTCTCCCTGGAGTTTTATTTGCAAGGACAGGAGCCTTTTTCTCCCTGAGCACACGCAGGGCTGAAGCTTCAGTCATGGCCTCATGTTTCTGAGATGCTGCAGTTCCCATATATTTTTGTCTTTCTTGTGTATGGTATGATCCACCTCCAAGCACTGTCTCCTAAACCTGGTCTTCAGTTCTGCCTCATGCTTTATTTGAAGGAGGTAATACCCAGATTTAAGTTCTTCCACATGCTTCAGAAGAGCTTTTCTTTCTCCCCCCCTCCCATCCCAGCACCCTCAAGCCATTTGCTAGTACCGAATAAAGTTGCTGGGCTCCCCCGTTTCTACAAACGGGTCTTCATGAGAAACTACAAGGCGCTTAACTGGTAGTTGTTCTGACAGTGAAACCTCTTCTCTCTCTGGTTCCTGCAATTCTTTTTTAACACTGTCTTCTTGGGCTATGTTTTCTTCTCTCCAGCCCAGCATTCTCGGTTGAGGTGCTGGTTCTTCATTGCCTATGGATTTCTACTCTGGGAAAAACTTGTCCACACCTGAAGACTCCTCCCAGCTGGCTAAGCAGAAAGGTCTGACTTAAGGACTCCATTCCTTTTTGAGAAGGATCTTGAAAATTCATATTGAATAATACATTTTTTAAATGGTTTTGAAGAATATTAATGAAAATAATATAATAGAGTTGTGGAGAGTGAGTACTTTGGAATTTAACACGATGCATACATCTTCCTGAGCATGTGTCCTTTTTGATCAGAAGCCACGTAGTGAAAAGGTGATGCAGCTCCAGGGCTGTTCACAGCAGCACTGTGGACATGGATTTATCCTTCCTCTATATGCATACCTCTTCTTGTTAAACCAATGTATGTATAAATTGGATTATAACCTGCAGTGCTGTAATCGCGAGCACCCCGCATGCTTGGCCTGCCTGTGATACAGCTGCAGAACTGTCTAGCTGGGAAGGGACCTTTAAGGTCATCGAGGCCAACCCTTAACCTGCCACTGCCGAAACCGCCACCGAACCAAGTCCCTCAGCGCCACCTCTACCGGTTTTGAAGTATCTCCGGAGTACTTCAAGTGGTGATTCCACCGCTTTCCTGGGCAGCCTGTTCCTGTGCTTGGCAACCCTTCCCGTGAAGGAACGTTTCCGGGCACCGGGATGAGATCTTGGCCTGCTGCCGTGGGTACGGTCAGGGCAGCCGAAGTAAAGGGACCGCAAAACACAGAACGGGAGTTCTCTCAGTGTCCAAGAGAGCATGAATGCTCCTCATCAGTACATTAGTGGCTTAATTAGGTATGGGCGGTCGCAGCGGGCTCCCCGCGGGGGAGGCGGTGGTCGCAGGGTTTACCCACCTCCCCGGCTCTCCCCTCCGCCGTTTCACCCCGCATCCCCCAAACACACTGGCGGCCGGGACCGACGTCAGGCGCCCGCAGCCAATCCCCGCGTCGGAACCTGAGAAGCGGGCGGGGGTAGGTCCTGGTCCGTTTACTTGACTCGTATGGCCTTGCTCGCACGCCGCTCTTATGTCCTTTTGCTGGCACCGTAGGGGGCGGTCCGGCCCTCATGTGCCGGCTGCCGCCACTATGGCCGCCGCCGCCGCCCTGGATTACCGGGCGATAGCGATGAGCCAGGCCGTGCCTGGGCAGTTTGACGATGCGGAGTGCTCTGACGGGTAGGAGGAGGCGACGGGGGCTCGGCTGTGGGACTCTTCCCCCGTGCCGGTGTGGGGCGGGCCTGGAGCGGGGAAGCCCGCCGCGGGTCCCGAACGGTTTCCGCAGGCCTCGTGGGAGCCGCCGGTGCAGGGGGTGTTCTGGGGGCGTCTGTCCCCGAATAACGACGAGCGGGGAGGGGAGCGGTCTTGTGCCCCGCCCGGCAGCGGGGGCGGAACGGGCTGTGGCAAACGGCGGGGAGGGCAAGTGTGCTGCCCCAGCTCGGACCAGGGCGTGTGAGGAAAAGCCGGGGGGCGATTTCGCCATGGTGGTATTTGGTTGTAGGTGAAGACATGAAATCTTATGAGAGCTGCTTAGGACAGTAAATAATTCTGGTTCATTTAGCAATCAAACCACATTTTCTGTTTGCACTGGAAGCCTAGAACTTTTATGTTTAGTGGGGAGTGAATAAGGAATGGTCTTGTGTTACACGTTTAAGCCATTTTCTTCTCAATTTGTCATTCATTTAATTAAATGTCAGCTGCCTGAGGAGAGTCTGCTTTGGCTTTGCTCGTCCTGGCAGAAAAACATGACAAGCTACAGACATCAAGACATGAGTGAATCAAAAGGGTTCATTTATCCCACAGATTCTTTTGTAGGCCTATCTTTTTTTCACGTGGGTTGTGCTGGTGCCGAGTTACCAGCAGGCTGACTGGTTCCCTCTGGTGAGGGATACCTTGTCAGGTGGAACTCTGCTGTGGCACCAAGCATAGTGGGTTCACCTCTGGTGAAGGAGCCCGCTGGCCTGATCTGGTGTGCATAACTGCAGAACATGTTAGAACGCAGCACTGATGTGAAGAAGGTAACTTAAATGCAGTTCTTCCTTTAAAGGCAGTGACATCTTCATATATAGTTGTTTAAAGACAGGTGAAGTGGGAAACATTCCATGGAGAACGAACCTTTTGAATAATTTCTTGGGATAAAAGTATTTTTGATGACTGTAACAACAATTTATAGCTATATTAAAATCTGTGTTTTGTTTGAAGTGAATTTACACAAGACACAGAAACAGCTAAAGAAGGTGAGATCACTGAGCATTGCCTGTCACATGTATGCGAAGAAGTTAACACTGAGGAAGGAGATGGTGATGATGAGAGTAATGATGAAGAGGAAGATGAAGACTGGGACTGGGATGATGAGGTTGGAAGACTCACAAAGCGCCACAATGCTGCTGGTGGATGCAATCCACAGGTATGTTGAAGGCTGTTTTGTGAGTTTCAAGGGTGCCCAAGGGCAAATGGCTGTACCGTTTCCCTTCTGTTTCTTAGCTTTCTCACCTTTTCTGTTTTTTGACAACACTGATCTCTACTGATCTTGCTTACCTTTTGATATTTGTCTGTGTTTTTGAGCATCTTCCCCTTCCTTTCTATTCAGTTTTGAAACTCTACCTGCTTTTGTCACACCCAGGGTGGAACAGGTTATGTTTTGGACTAATAGTGAAGGAGGCAAAGGAAAGTATAGGAGATGGAGGGAGAGGTGCTGGAAGTGGATTAATTGAAAGTGTCTGCTGTTGGAGTAGAAACTCTGGCATTTGTACAGAATGAAAAGCACATGTGGCATGAGAACTACCATCCTTCTTCCCTTCAGCTTCAACACTGGAAGTTCAAAAGCTCTTTTTCTTATTGTTACCAACGTAACAGAATAGTTGAGATAAATTAGTAATGTTGATCATGGCACCTCATGTCTGAGTCACAGACTTGTCCTGGATGACTTATTCTTGCCTTCAGTTAGCAGTTTATGCTGTCCCATGTTGGTGAACTAATGTTCTGATACTGTGTTTGGAGAAGGCTACCTAGAAGAAAATAGACCATCTTGGAAAGTTTTATCTGATCATTACTTTCTCATGTTTTCTCTGTTTTTTCTCTTTGTGTCTGTCTGCTATTTCCCTTCTTTTTACACATGGAAAAAGTGTTAACATGAGAGATTTGCAGCTCACTTCCCAGCCTAAAAATAAACGTGAAGTGGGGTGCTTTTTTTGTGAGCTGACTTTTGCAATGATACCGCTTGTATTTCAAAGGGCTATTAAGAGAAGACAACTTACATTAACAAATCCTTTGTTTCAGGCAAATAGACAGACCCCTAGTTGCTATTCAGCAAAAATGTCTACCCCTACAGACAAAGCTTTAAGAAAATTTGAACATAAAATTAATTTAGGTGAGTATAATTGCATTATCTTCTTTTATGAAAGCTGATACCACTCTGTGATGTTCTCAGACTTAATTCTTCTTACTTAAAGCCCAAACTAAGTGGAATGGCAGTTAACCATTGCCAGAGAGGTTAAAAAATGCCTTTTTGCATACTCAAAGTTGCCTTTAGTCTCCATTAACCACCTGTCATACCCCCTTCTCTCCCCTTTCAGAGCCACAGGGCTGTTTTGGTGTTGGTGGGTTGGGGATTTATTATTGGTTGTTTTTTTTTCTTCTTCCCCTTGACTTCTCCAGACCACATAAAGTATTTTTTAGTATTTCTTCCCTACTTTCTCTGTGGAAGCAAGTTGTTTGGCTGGAAGGAGGCTATCAACTCTCTGTTGTTATGTTACTGGTCATTGATTAGGGCCTTTTGACAGGGTAGTAAACAGACATTGTGTTTTCCTTCATAACAAAGAGGTTCTAAAATGAAGACTCAAAGCAGTAATGCTGGTATATGTAGCCAAATGCAGCAGCTTTTATACATTTAGCAATTAATCAAACACCATTTTAAGAACATTGCAAGGAGAGAATCCTGGACTCTGTTGCTTACTCTGTTCAGAAAATGACATTCAGCTGTGGTAAGAGAATGGTGGACAAATGTAGTGGTGAGATGTTCTCCAAAAGGCATTACTTCTGACTGGATGGCACTACATCTCCAAGTCTGTGGGACTGCCTTGTTCACCTGTGTGTTACCTTATTGTCCTTGAAATGTAGAGAGAGTGGAGAGCTAGGTTAACTCTGTTATGTAGCTGGGCTTCCAGGCTTATAAAGAGCTCCACTTGTGTTTCAACCTTGTGTCATGGCATATTGGCTTGCAGCAGGGTTGCCAGGACAATTCTGAATGTAGGAAACTTCTTTGATTTGAGGATTGGGGTGGTTTATTTCATTTCTTCTCATGTGTTTTTCAGATAAACTGAATTTTGATGACTCTGTTATAAACCGAGTCACAGAAAAGTCTAGACAAAAGGAAGCAGACATGTGAGTGTTATTCCTGGTTCTGTTTTCATTTAAGTAATTTAAACCCAGAAGAGTAGTTCTTATTTCCTAGTGTGGTTCTGAGTTTTGAATAAATTTATTAAGAAAACCCAAAATTGGAAAAAATAGTCTGCATGCAGTTTGCTTTCTGATGTTAAACTATTTGGCTTCCAGATTGGTTGCTTAAATCATTCCAAAGTTTTGATGCATCTGTCACTGCTTGTGGTAGTACATCTGATTCTATTGGTGCAGTAGGACAGAAGTGATGGGTGTCATTCCACTAGCAAAAGGCTATTTTATCTCTGTTACCCTTTTTCTTAAGGAGAATCAGAGACCCTTAAGCATTTGGGTTAGAAAAAAACACTTGAAGCCTTTTGAAGGTTCCACCTGATGTTTGGTCATGAGAGGTACCTTTCTTCAGAAAACTTTTTTTCTTTTTTAACCTTCAGTTTATAACCCTGAGTTGTTAAGACAGACACTGTTTTCTGCTGAGTGAGCATAATTCAGTGGAGGCAAGAAGATACGTGTAAAAGTAATGGCACTGATGTGTATGGGGTTTGGTTTTGGGTTTTTCTTTTCCTTTTTTAACCCCCTCTGCCTGCAGGAGAAACCTTTGCTATTGTATGAACTGAAAGCCTTACTACTTGAGGCTGTCATCTTCTCTTTGCTGCAGAGTGTTATGTTTTACTCTAAGTACTGAGTCCTTGGGTGGGATTGTATCATTTTATTTGCTAGGTACCGAGTCAAGGATAAGTCAGACAGAGCAACAGTAGAACAGGTAAGTCCCTAATGCATCAAACTTCTCTCTTTTCACCAGAACAAATAATGTGGAATTTTGGAATTGATGCTAAAATGTATCCTGTAAGAACAGTTTTGCCTTGGAATTCGTTTTCCCTTGTTATCCTGAGATAACAGGGATCCTGTTGTTTCCTTGTTTCTTTCTTGTATGAAGAATGTACTTGCTTCCATAAAAATTTTGGAGCTCATTTTTATGCATAGCATTGTGATTTGAGCATATATGCAATGCAGAATTCCATCTTAAGCTTTTATTAAATTCAAAAGAAAAAAGATGCTGGGTTTGGGTTTTTTGCTCTTTTAGTTCATTAGCAAGACTGAACTATTACTGGCCCAAGGCCCTGTAGCTCCTGTATTTCAGTTATGATAGCTTTATTTTTAAGAGAACCCTTATTTTTACACGTTTATGCAACTGTGGGTGGGAAATCATTCTCTTATGTCTCTTCTAGAGCTAGCTCAAGGACACATGCTTAGCTTTAAAAAAAATAATAAAAATTCTGAGTGGCTGCTCTTTGGATTATCATTTGATCCTTAAGAATAGTCTGATGCCATGGATCCTTCAATATAGTACTAAGAATGGACTGTATTTAGCAGGTTTTCCCCTTTTCAAAGAGAGCAATTGTGCTGACTTCTCTGTATTAAATTTGAGGTGTTGGACCCAAGGACCCGAATGATTCTCTTCAAGATGCTAAGTAGAGGTGTCATTTCAGAAATCAATGGCTGCATCAGCACAGGGAAAGAGGTAAGTTTTACTACAAATGAAGTGATAGTCTTTCTCAGCAAGCTAGGTGGCACCTTGTGGTGCTCAGATGTATTAAAATACTTGGTTTTAGTATGTATTTATTTGGTGTTGCTTGATTGGTAGGAAGTTATCTTAAGATAAAATGCAATTTATGTTAAAGGAATCTGGTTTCCCTAAGTACAAAAGATTTCTCATAATCTTAAATGTTATCTTAAATTTGTGGATCTTGTCAATTGTATGTCACAACTGCAATTTTTGTAAAGGGTGTATGTACGTGCAATATTAAACAATGCCCGAAAAAACAAAACTCATAAACTCAGGTAATTCTTCACCTGAGACTCTCCTCTGTGTAGATCATACCAGCTCCACGTGTTAACAAACATTGGAGTATCTAAATGACATAACAAAATTCTGTTTAAAATCCTGTAAACCTTAATTTCTTTTAAAAAAACAGTATGTTTGTGTGTTGTCATTATCAAGTAGTATTGCAGATAATTAAAACCAGACAAATGTCCAAGTAAATTAATGAATCAGCCTTAGAATGTCTAGTCCCAAGGTTGATCTGGGTTTTATCTAAGTCCTTGGATGCTGATTAAAGGCATGCTTCTACCCTATGTAGAGGTGTCAATGTGAGACATTTGGGCCATGCTTTAAAGCTAAAATAGCATGCAGGCTCAAATTAACCCTTCACACAAAGGCATGTATTCATCTGCAAAATGTGGGTGAGGCCGAGTTTTCCTGTGTGTTGTTCTTGCTCTCCTATGTGTGTTGTCACACCCCTGCCCAGTCTTGGGTCCTTCCCCTAAACTGCCTCTGGTAGAAAAAGAGATTGCCTGTGTGTGCAGCCTCATTCAGCTGGGTGCCACTTAGGGGCTGGGGTCAGAAAGGTTATCAGAGCTTTTCCAGGATGCCAGAAAGAAAAGAAGAGAGAAGATTATGTTGGTTTAAAGAGTGTTTAGTATTATTTCTTCTCTTTGTGATCTGATAGGCTAATGTGTATCATGCCAGTACTTCAAATGGAGAGAACAGAGCAATAAAGATTTACAAAACCTCTATCCTGATGTTTAAAGATCGGGATAAATATGTGAGTGGTGAATTCAGGTGAGTTTGACTTCAGCCTGGTTTTACTGGGGAAATGATGTTGTTTGAAAAGTGGTACGATCACTGCTGCGTTGATTGGCTAAGAGTCCCTGTTGTCTTTTATTTCTTCATTTAAAGATTTCGTCATGGATATTGCAAAGGCAATCCAAGAAAAATGGTGAAGACTTGGGCTGAAAAAGAAATGAGGAATTTAATAAGGTGATTCTTCCAGTGTCTATTTCAGCATGCAAAAGTATCTGAAACTCTTAGTTTGTAGGAGTTGCTCTCCTTTTGCTAGACTGTGGCCATCACTCCCTTTTAGGGTCTCTGGGATATTCATGGAAGTGCCTTAAGCTTTCCTGAGGGAGAGAAAAGAAAGGGGAAGGAAGAATAAAGATACTCTTCTGTCTTGCTGCTCGTGCTCTAAGCTGTCCAGTGTCTGAATGCTCTGTCTGAAATGACTGAAAAGTGAGGAAAAACTGGAAATAGCTGCTGCTGAGTAACAACACACTGGGTGTTATAGGTTAATCTAGGATTAACCTGAACTGTGTAAAAAGTCTTTGTCTGACACAATAATGCTTAGAGAAGGGACAAAGACAGAATGGTTGTGGCCTTTTGTATTCATTTCCTAGTTGCTCTTCACAAGTGAGTTTCCTGAGAGAGGAGCTCTTGTGTGTTATGTTTAAAGTGACAGAGCTCCTATAGGCACTAGTGCAACACATATAGTAAGAGTTTGTGTTTATTTTTGGGGGGCTTTGTTCCTGTGTTATAGGTTGAATACAGCCCAGATACCTTGCCCTGAGCCAATTATGCTAAGAAGTCATGTGCTTGTCATGGGCTTTATTGGTAAAGGTGATAGGTAAGTAACTTGAGAATTTTTTTAATTAGCAAAGCATTTCATTAAAAAAAAAAATCAGATAAACCTTCTCAGTTTGGCTGATATTACTTTAGGCCTGTAAACATGTTACTCTTACATGTGCATGTGACCTGTAGAATACCCAGACATTTGCCAGCTACTTCTGCAGACAATTTGAATGATTCTGAAGTCTGTTGTGTGCAAAGTAAACTTGTGAAGTGGCTTAACCAGAGATGAAGGCTGGAAAGGCTTGCCAATCATAACTCACTGCTTTGTGGTACAAACATTAATGTAGCATGATCTAAGTTCGCTCACGCTGGAAACAGAGCTCCACATTTATGGAGCTTGGCAAGCGTATACCAAGCTTTGCTGCCCTTCATGCTGCACTGAGCTGCTCATGCCAACTTGCTTGACACCATGAGTGCAAGGATCAAGTACAGCAGTTAATGCATTTGCAGCTGGTATGAAGAAGGAAAACTTATTCACTTCCTATTTGTGTTGTAATTTCAAGGCCTGCTCCCCTGCTGAAGAATGCTCAATTGTCTGACTCAAAGGTCCGGGAGCTGTACCTGCAAATCATCCAGTACATGAGAAGAATGTACCAAGATGCCAGACTTGTTCATGCAGATCTCAGTGAATTTAATATGCTGTATGTTTTTAAACTTTGCTCTGAATTGTGACATCTAAAGTGTATGCATTGGCAACCTCTGTGTGAGAGTACTGATCTACCCTTAAGGGAGGGTGGGGTCCTTTTTGCAACTTGATTTTGTAAGTTATGTAGGTTTTAACCCAGATTTCAGCTTTCCCTTGTTTAACAAAAAAACAACCAAACAAAAAACCAATCAAACAAAAAACAAACAAAAAGACCCCTCAACTAGAGAAAAAAAATGAGTAAGGTATCATTTTCTTTTTTCATCTCCCCAAGTGTAACACTGCTTTTTCTGTTCACAAGCAAAGTATTTCTTTAAAGTTTAATAAAAATGCTTGTATAGAAGAGGGAAAGGATTAATCCAAAAAAGCCATTCTGGCTCTAATATACAAAGTGTAGGCTGGAGAAATATGTTAACATTATCTGCTAGTTCTTAAGTTTGAAGCACTCTTTGTTCCTTACTCCTCAGTAATCTCCTGTATAACATGAGTGGGGTTAGTGCAGCTCTCTGTCTGTTTGCAGGTACCACAGTGGGGATGTATACATCATTGATGTGTCTCAGGCTGTGGAGCACGACCACCCACATGCGCTGGAGTTCCTGCGAAAGGATTGTGCCAATGTTAACGGTGAGTGGGCTTCACCACTTCAACTCTTGTTCTGATAGCTGGTTTATTTAGGAAGGTAAACTGTGTTCTTTAAGGTATAAGTGACTGTAGAAGCTTTCAAACTCCTGTTCAAATGCTCCCTCTTTGAGGTTCTCATGGCTTCCTCAGGGAGCCACATATAGTGCTGAATTCAGTAGTGTGTAGCCTATCTTGCTAGAAATCATCTGGCCAAAATGAGTCACCTGGCTGAATCTCAGATTTATGATAGATCTGAGATCAGTCCCAGACTTCAGCAGTGCCCATCCCAGTCTGCAGCAGTGCTCACCCCAGTCTTAACTTCCCTTACCTCAAGGACTGTGCAGGCATACTGGTAGGTATCCTTCTGTGAGTTGGAATCCACATGTGGAATTCCTCAGCTGTCAAGAAGTTACTGTGTGTTGTGAAGTTTCCTGCACTTACTTGTCTGGATCAGCTGAGAGCATAGAATAATCTATTAGAGATGTTATCACTTGCCATAGTATTTTGATAAACAAAGTACTTTCATGGTATTTTTCTCTTGAAAATTTGGGCTTCGTGTGTGAGCATGCATGTTACATAACAGGCACCTCCTGGTAGGCTGTGTTTCTCTCTCAGGACAAGAAATCTGTCACTGCAGGGTGCTTTTCTCCTCCCTTTCTTTTCAGCTTGACTTTCTTCTAATTCTACAGAGACTCTAAAAGTCTGTGGAAAGGAATTCTGTGTGTTTTGATGCTGTGTGTTTGTTGATAGCATACCTAGTATGCTGGTTCTCCTTATTCCTTTTCTGTTCATGGATTTCTAGTAACTCCCTCCTGGCTGAGATACTTACACCCTTCTTTCTTCATGTCTTTTGGCTTGCTCTCGCTAGATTTTCTAGTACCTCAGTAAGTTGCAATGGATTTGATGTGTTTTGGTTTGTTTTTCTGTCGCTGTAACTTCTCTGTGTAGTCCTACAGAGACTCCAAGGAACATCTTGCTTTATGCCCTGCCCTAGCAGTGAGCATTGCAAAAACTTGTGGTTCTGTCGGCACAGGGAGTTGCCTCCAAACACGTTTTTTTGTTGTTGTTCTTTCTATGATTAATTTCTTATGGTGAGAGAAATCTCATGACTGAAAATTTTAGTAGGAAACACTTACTAAGCAGTCCTCAGTGTCTTGCATTGCTGTTTTTTTTCAGTACAGAAATGCAATATCTGAATTTGGTTATATTTGACTAAGAAACCACTTCTGAGTATAGTACTGAGGAAAATTCTAATATGTTAATGTGTCTTCCCTCTTAAGTGGATCATAACTAAACTGCACTGTATTTCAGTAGACAGTTCTGTTTCTCGTTGGCAAAAGTTTGAAGTTTACATTCCTTATTCTTTGACATACATTTTTCATCTTAGTCCTTGCAAATACTACACCTGTCTTAAATTGTTTAGTGCTTAGCCTCTACTCCATTAGGTCTGGATCTGCTGAAATTGATCTAGCTTTTAGACTTTTCCAGTTATTCTTCTTTCAGTATTTGTTGCATCTGGTAGAAGGACATTTTTATTTCAGATGGCTAAAAGTTATCTGATAACTACACCGAGCGTGTTACGTACTGCTGAGACTTTTCCAAGGGATCAGGGTGTCGTGGTTTTGACCAATCGGACAGATGATGACCCCTCCTGCCTCCCCTAAGGAAAAGAGAGGAGAGGAAAGGATTAGGAGATTCAGGAGTTTAGATAAAAACTAAACTACTTTAATGAAATATCAATAACAATAATATAATAAACAATAAAAAAAAAATAAAAAGAATATAAAAGAAAGGATAAAGAAAAAAAAAAGTCTATACAAAAGCGATTCAGGCTCCCGGGACGACGATCACGTCCCCAGCAGCATCAATAAACATTCCAGGCTGGACTCAGTGACCAACAGGAGCTGGATTCCAGATCAGGATCAAAGGCAGACAAACAGACAGGGTCCTCCTCAGACGTCAGCCATTGAAGGAAGAAAAAAAACTAATAACCCCTTGATCCCTCAGCTTTTTTACTGAGCATGATGCAGATGGGATGGAATACCCCAATTGGCCAGTTTTAGGTCACCTGACAAAATTCCCTGACCTTGGTTGTTACAGCAATAAGTATAAGCAAGGGCCTTTCTGCAGACCATCCCTTGGTATGATCAGGTCTTATCGCTGTGAGACAAAACAGTCTCTGAACAATGTGCTGTTAATTTCAGACTTTAGTTAGTTAGAAGAGGCCCAGCTAAAGAGGTCAAACTACTAAACAGAAAATTGGTTTGGTTTACCTCAAACCAGGACACAGGGCCATTAGCTAGTTTAACTGTTCATCATCACAGCTGCATAGTTACATGTAGTTACTTGGGGATTTTGTTTCTGCCCTTGTTCTCTGGTAGACTTTTTTCAGAAGCGCAGTGTTGCAGCGATGACTGTGAGGGAGCTGTTTGAGTTTATTACTGATCCTTCTATTACAAGTGAGAACATTGATGACTATCTGTCTAAGGTAAGACCTCTTGGCTTTGTTGCTTGTGTAGGATGAATCGAACAATAAAATCCAATCTAGTTCCATCTCCTTCCTCCATCTCGGTTACTCTACACCCGTCTGCTGGAGGAAGCTGGCACATGACATGATGTTATGCTAGTGCTTCAAAACTGCTTACAGGTCTCTCCCATTTATACCATTATAGGATGACAACACTTAGTCATATTATGAAAACTCAAATGTCTGTTTCAGGTGCTATTAAAAGCAGGATCCTTTAAATCAGTTCGTCCTTTTGAACAAGGAGAAGTTCTGCAGCAATACAGCCATGCTTGTATAGGGAATGGGGTTAGGAATGCAGATTTGAGCAGGGTGGGCTGAGGGAGGGAGGGTATGACTCAAGGCAGTGCTCCTCCAAGGTACATGGTCTTGCTAGCTGAATAGAGCAGCTGGCAGAACATTCTAGGAGGAGGAAAACTCACTTCGTGCTGCTAGCAGCACCCACGTATTTCATCTTTAGATGGCAGTCCTCTGCTCCCAGTTAGGTATTACTTTAAAAACCTGTGGGGAGGGGAAAGCTTTTTAAGTTAATGAAGGAGAAGCGGAGGCCACATATGCCATGCTTAGAGTGGAGTTTTGATGTGTCATTTATGGACAAGACCACAAGGCAAGAGACTGAGTGTGGTCCAGAAAGCAATACAGCATGAAGATTTGCAGATATTGTGTACTTCCTGTCATATTGGAGTTGTGCTGCGTGGTTCCCCTTACTTGTCCTCCTCTGACTTGCTCACTGTGTGTGAGAAGAGCTAAGTTCCAAGATTGAGAACTGCTCACAGTAATCTCCTTGTGCTGTTATCTCCTGTAGTCATGCTGGGCCTGCTATAGTTTGATCTGGAAGGAGCAGGGAGCATCTTTTTCCCACTGTTAATAAAGCACATCTGCAGTAAGAAGGGCACTTCACAGAAATGCTGGTTACCATTAGGTGTCGCTCCAGGCATTGCCATAGGGAAACCTGGAGTATTCAGTAAGTGACAGTGTGGAGTACAGAGACACACAGGTGGGAACGGTTAGTTGGATTCAGTGATGCGATTCTAAAGAGTGATAACTTTGTATTGTTTTATGTTTCTTTAGGCAATGGAAATAGCATCAAAAAGAACAGAGGAGGAAAGATCCAGTCAAGATAAAGTGGATGAGGAAGTAAGTGAGGATTTTTGCTCCTTGTTTGAAGTTAATATTAACCTTGCCTCTTCTAAAAATGAAAACCACTGTGTTTTATTTAGCACAGTCAATAAGCAAAACATTGTTTGCAGTACTGCAATTTCTTGAATGAGTCGAGATGTGCAGTATTAAGGACTGCCATGTGTAAAAGCTGACAGTGATAAGGTGTTAGAAGGCAAATACTTTATTTCCTACAACGTTTGCCTATAGCTAGGTCCCATGATGGATCTTCCAGATTAGGTTCAGTTTAAAAAAACAACCCAAAACAAAACCAAAAACTGAGTGGAAAGATCGGGTTATGCCAGTGTTTTTGGCCTGGTGATGCAGAAGCAGGATATCTGAATACATATGGTGACCAAATTGCTTGTCTGCCTCTGGTCTCAGTCTAATTCAGTTCTTCCACATACCGTTTCTCTCCTTTGCTTTTAAATTAATCAAAGCCATTTCAAGTCCATTACAGAAAACTGCTAATGTTCTGGAAAAGTTTGATGTAAAGATAAAACAACTTCTATCTTAGTCTTATCTCACTGTTTAACTCACAGAGTTAAAAACAACCAACCAACCCAAACCCGTGTTGAGCAGAATTTGTATCTGTGAGAACCTATTGGTACCATTTCATGTGATGTTTATTTCTGGAGTCAATACTACTTAATTTATCAAAGTGTTTTCTTTTTCTCATGGAGCTCTGCAGGTTTTACTAACTGCTTTGGGCTCAAGCTTGGCCGAGGAAAATTTTTTGCTCATTTGTTTCCTAAGATACCCTCAACATACAAAATCTGAACTATAGAGTCAGATGCTAGTGTTTTGTTGGAAGTGCATCTTTTGCAAACCAATTATTCCTTTGCTTTATAGAAGAGAGATGGTTTAGAAGCATCTGAATTCAGTTTATTTCTCTTTGGCTTCTCATGTGATCATAGTTTGTGTCACTTTCTTCACAAGAGAGTAGAGCTGATGAAGAGCAAGCTCTGTGGAGGTGGAGGCATCTGCTGTTTGCACAGCGCTTAGTCTAGCAGGTTATGATGATAAAGTGTACTGATTTTGCACTGAGATTGAACTGATACCATGGAAAAGTGAAACAAAATACTTCTCTCTGATCCAGTAAGGACTTTAGTTTGCTGGATGACTGAGTGTTTCAAAAAGACAGCACGACAAATTGAGTGTGTTGTTGATACTGCAGTTAGGTTTTATTGTACTGCTGCAGGAACCTTTTCTGCATTGGACTGTGGGATACAGCAGGTGGTATTACCTACAGAGATCAATCTCTAATGGTGCATTTTAATGGAGTCGCTTCCTGAAAGCATTGTAAACATCATAATAAACATGTTAGATAAAATACTTAGAGTATTAAACCTTTGGATTCAGATCAGCTAAGAGGAAGTTGGAAGGGTTTGAGAAGTTTGTGAATGGCCTGGTGGAAAGTCATGCAGGGGAAGGAGCCTTGTTACTGATGGCCATGTAAAGTCTGCTTCTGCGGAAAAGATACTCAGCAGCTCAAGTGGTAGTGGGTGACTGCCATGTTCATTTTTAGTTTCTGTGAACCATGAAATCCTTCATGATTATTCTCCTAAGGATACATAATTAGGAAGGAAGAATGTTATGAAACTATATGTAAATTAGTAAATCTGTGTTTCCTTTCGCTCTGCTAGGTGTTTAAGAAGGCTTACATACCTCGAACGTTGACTGAAGTTAAGAACTACGAGAGAGATGTGGATATAATGATGAAACTGAAAGAAGAGGATATGGCATTGAATGTTCAGCAAGATAATGTGAGTGGACATCCTGAGGCACTGCAGAAAGGGGGGAGGGAGGGAATATGAATTCTTCTTACTAGGAACTGATAGCAACAAATGAAAACAGAAGCCTTGTTACCAAGGTGTGGAACATTGAATCTAATGTCCTACTTTAAATCATCTGGTTAGCACTAAGCTAACATTGTGGGGTTTTTACTTGTTTTGAGATACTTCTTTTCTCTGGGCAGAAAGACTTAAGACTCATATTTTGATAAAATATTTTTTTTTCTCTCACTGAGTGTAGATTCTCTACCAGACTGTGACAGGACTGAAGAAGGATTTGTCTGGTGTTCAGAAGGTGAGAGGGTCATTTTGAAATCCTTCATTCTAGCCATTTTCAGAAAAGTGCTCATTAGAAGTGCAGAGAATGCCTCATCTTGTGTCTGGCACTGTGAAAGAAGCCTCTTGTCTGTGGAGTGACCGTTTATGTCTGGGATGGGTCTGGCATGACTGTGTGTCTGCACACCATGTGAATTGCTTCCCTGCGCTGTGGCTGATGCTGGGTGGTTTGAGAATGAAGTGATAATCCTTCCTGTGGCCATGACCTCTAAAGTTAAGGTGGGAAGGAGGGAAGATGCTTTTTGATTATGGGAAATGTATTTGATTTAAATTGTAGCATGACTACAAGTTTTGATGTGTTCAGGGTACCTTTGCTCCAGTTAATGTGTAAAGAACAACCCTGCAGTATGAGGCATAAGGTATATGTCTTACTGTGTCTGAAGTACTTGACAGTGACACTTTGTAGAGTATTTTGGATAAGAAGTTGAGTACAGAACAGTCTGTACCAATATAATTCAAGGGAGAAGCCCTGTGTGGATTCCTCCTCCTTCCTTCGTAAATGTTGCCTAGCAGTAGTGCAGGCTGTTTTGAAATGGAGATATAAATATGGATGGGATCGGGCTGTGGCACGGTCTCCAGGCTTGTTTAAGAATAAGTGAGTTTTCCAGTGTAGATATCTATGTTTGCAGTAAAGCCTACATACAGCACCCCTGAGGTAGATTTGGGTATGATCCAAGTAGAATTAAAAACTGGCTTCCATATATATTAGCAAATAGCTGTTTAACTTAGGGAAATTAGTTTGGGAATGGCAATACAGCTGTGCTGGGAGCCCTGACCTAAGAGATTCTGCATTGCACAGTCTCGATTCCTTGTTCTTAGTTTGGATTAAACTACTTTTCATTCTTTTTCTTCAGACTCAGTGATGGCTGTAGTAAAGGAGATGGCACAAGCTCACTCAAGAATTTCTTTGCAGCAGATTTTGTTTTGGTTTTTATGTGCTTATGTGTGTGTGTGTATGTAATATCATTAGGCTTCTTTGTTTTGCTTTGATATAATTCTGTCTTGATATATCTTGCAGATTCCTGCACTTCTTGAAAAGGAGGCAGATGAGTCAGAAACAGACTCTGATGACAATGATGGCAGCTCAGAGGACTCTGATTCGGGCTGTAAAGAATCTGTACATCCCAAAGATAAACCTGCTGAAGTTAGTGTGGACAAAAAGGTCAGCTGGCCAGGAGTTGTTTATTTTTTCCACCTCTGCTTATGTGACAGAAAAAAACCTCACGTAGTTCCAAGTGGGTCTTGCTGCTACTTATCTGAAACAAGCTATGAACACTTCCTGTTGTGGGGAATAAGAGCAGAGAAAGTGAATTTCATTATGGATGCTTTATAAATTATGTTCTTATAGACGAGCCCATTACAGCTCTCTGTACTTTTACAAAGCTAGAAGAGAGAATCATAGAATCATAGAATCATTTAGGTTGGAAGAGACCCCTGGGATCATCAAGTCCAACCATCAGCCCTACTCTACAAGTTCTCCCTTACACTAGATCCCTCAACACCACATCTAATCTACTCTTAAATACAGTCAGGGAGGGTGACTCCCTGGGCAGCTGATTCCACTGACTGACCACTCTCTCTGTGAAAAATGTTTTCCTAATGTCCAGCCTAACCCTACCCTGCTGCAGCTTGCAGCCATTCCCTCTTGTCCTGTCGCTCATTGCCCGTGAGAAGAGACCAGCACCAATATCTCTACAGTGCCCTTTCAAGCAGTTGTAGAGAGTGATGAGGTCTCCCCTCAGCCTCCTCTTCCTCAGACTAAACAACCCCAACTCCCTCAATCGATCCTCATAAGCTTTGTTCTCCAGGCCTCTCACCAGCTTTGTTGCCCTCCTCTGTACTCGCTCCAGCACCTTGATATCTCTCTTGTGCTGAGGTGCCCAGAACTGGACACAGTACTCAAGGTGTGGTCTCACCAGTGCTGAGTACAGGGGGACTCAGACAGAGAGGTCTCTGCAGGGAATTCTAAAGCTATGCAAAGCAGAATTTAGCAAAGCCTGGGCAGCTCTTCAGTGCCTCTGGCTGCCCTTCCAGGCTTTGGTGTACAGATTTGTGGTTGCAGTCCCTGATGAGCCTCCTTTTGCCCAGGGAACTGAGACCACTTGATCTATGCAGCTGGAGGCTTGGTGACCATGTTTGTACCACAGTACAGACCAGCTAGCATTGCTATGGACAGGAGATGTAATGCAGTCATGCAAAGGGATTATGCTTTGGGTTGGTTTCTGGTTGGGTTGTGGGTTTGTTGGTTTGGTTCTTTTTTTAAGAGGTTTCATTTTCCAAACTGCAGAACAAGTATTCTCTGTTCTGGTGAGGCGTTTCCTGTAGAGTATTATCCATGGGTGAGAGAGCCTTTTGGTAGCCTTCTAGGTGCTCCACAAAAGATGGGTGAAACTTGCTGGGCTTAAGGGGTTCAAGATTTGGGAGTTTGCTTTTTAGGTGTTTCCTCCTAGAAAAGGTAAGGTAATACATTCTTTATCTGTCAAATAAAAATGCAGGACTGTACTAGATACTTTCTACCAGTCTAGAGCCTTTTAGATGTGAAGCAAGGACGCCTTGATCACTTCTCATCCTTATAAATAGGTTCTCATTTGGAGAACTTTTTGTGAGAGTAAGATGAGGTTTTTAGTAACCTACATGTTCAGCTGTAGGTTGAACAACTGATTAGCAGCAATTACTTCCACCCCCTGCTGCTGACTTAGCATTTTCCACTTGAGTGTAGTCTCTTCACTGTCTGGCCCAAATTGTAGTGTGTTGCAGTAACATAGCACCCTTTCTTGCCAGTCCTGGTGATGATCAGCTTGCTCTGAGTTACCAGCAGTTACTGGATCAGTACTTTTGCATGACACAAAAGCACTTATTACAGTAGCCCTATGGGTAGCAGAAAACCTGGATCAGGTGCCCTGTTGTAACCTTAGGTGTAAGTAGCATGAGTTACAAGTGCCTCTTGTTCCCTTTCTTCAAAGGTTGCACGAAACTCTGGTTTTAGCTAGTTTGAATTTTGCCTTGTCATTACGATTGTGCAGCTCTTAGCTCCACCTCCAACCTGTACTTCCTTTATCCTTTCCCCTCCCCATTCCTATTGATTTTTGTATTATTACTGTTTTTTTCCTCTTGATAACACACTCCATAAAAATGAGGTTAATTTGGTAATGTAACAATTGATAACCTGCTCAAAATCTCTCATTCCTTCTGGGTTTAAATGAACGGTGTTTGGTTCTTTTTAGGAAAGGAAAAAGATGGTTAAAGAAGCCCAAAGAGAGAAAAGAAAAAGCAAAATCCCAAAGCATGTGAAGAAGCGGAAAGAAAAGACTGCGAAAATGAAGAAAGGCAAATAAAATCAGCTCTGGTTTGGGGAAAAGGATAGTTTATTGTGGGTTATTTAGTCACTATCTTTTTTTCTTTTTGTTTAAAAATTAAAAATCCTTTATTTATATACATACGATATTACTTTGGAGGGTGATTTTTCCAGAGATTGTGGGCTGGTCATAGGCAGCCACTCTGGCAAAGACAGGTGATGTTGGCCAGCTGCATGTGTGGTTGCTCCACTCAGGAGTGTATTCCTCAAGGAAATGTGGTCTGGTTGCACCCCTTGATCTGCCTTTGGCTAGAAATTTGTTAAGAGGAACTGGTAAGTGCTTCCAGATCTCTCTGTGCTTCCGTTCTCTGCATCCATACAGAGATTGACAGGACTCTGATGTACAGTGTGCATACAAGTGTAGACTGTGTTGCTGGAACGTGTTGGGAAGTAAGACTGGTATTTCACGGATTCACAGAACTGTCAGAGTTGGCAGGGACCTCTAGAGATCATCCAGTCCAACTCCTCTGCTAAAGCAGGATTGCCCAGAGCACATCACTCGGGACTGCATCCGGGTGGGTCTTGAAGATCTCCAGAGAAGGGGACTCCACACTTCCCTGGGCAGCCTGTTCCAGTGCTCTGGCACCCTCTGTCACCAAGTTGGGGATGTTTGCTGGGGGACAGGAAATACCTGCATTTTGGAAAATGGCATTACATCAGGTGCAGCCTCTAACTTGGTAGTGAAGGGAAGAGAAGGTGTAGGGCCTATATCCAGGGGTGAGGGAGTACTGTTGATGGCTGCTTTTATATCAACAAGGGCTGAAGCATAGCTAGATAGATGGACACATTTCCTGCTTTTGTTGCCATCACGGGAGTTTGTGTAGTAGTGTAATCAGGCAGAGGTGACCTTGGTGATGGCTGCCATGAACCTGACTGGTTGTATTCATAGGTGCAGAGCTGAAGGTGACCAATAATGGCTTTGTGAATCTGCTTTGGCCTTGGATCCCATTGTACAGGCAATTGTTCTCTGTTGACTGACAAGGCTATGGTGTATGCATCTGCTGTAACAGTTGTGGTTTGTGAAGGTGTGTGCTCCAGGAAGTGTGTGCAGAGACATGGGGTGGTGGTGGGTGACTGCATCTCAGCTGTTGCTTTCCTCCAGCCGTGGTCTGTGTACTGGGCAGATCTTGGATCTTTTGTGAAAATGACTCTAAGAAGCTGTGTGTGCTTTAACTTCATGTAGCTCAGTAATGGATGACTCCACCAAGAAACTGGTCCATGGCTGATCAATGTGAGTTGGGGGTTGTTAAAAACAAGAGACAACCTTCTTTTCATTGGGGCTGGGTACTCTGAAGAAAAGGACAGATGCTATTTCATGGCAAACAGGCAGGAAGCCCCAGAGATGCAGAGTGTGCGTCCTACTGGGTGGATTTTATCTCCTTTACCTGAGGAGACACTTCAGAGGAAGGAGGCTGCTATCACCTGTGCTTGAGGGAAAAGGAAACAGCCCAGCCCATATAACCTCATCTTCCCTCCAGGCCATGCACCACAGCCTGATCAAGTTTGCCTAGCTCTAGCCATCCTGGAGCATGAAGGTGGTCCTGAATAAGTTATGTTGGGTTGGAGACTTGCTTGCAGTGATGTGCGGCAGGACTGTCTGTGCAGGGTGTGCAAACATGAGCTGTCTGCCTTGGGTGTTTTCTCTAGGGCATGTTTACATGAGCACCTGAGGTGGAGCATGCCAGAAAAGTCTGCATCGTGCAAGTGCAGGTGGCCTGGAGAGCTGGCCTCTTGCAGCTGGGTATGCGCTTGTCCAGGTGGGCTGTGAGTGCAGCTCACCAGTCCTGACCATTGCGGGCCTGACGTATATAGTAGTGAGGCGGTCTGCAGGAACAGGGTGGACTGGGAGCTCTTTGGGCCAGGGCCATGAGATGGGTCATCTTTCTGGCCGTCTGAAGCAGGAGGATGGCCATCAAGAAACGTTAGACATTAACTACCGAAAGGTACCAGTCTGATAAGGGATGGGATGGTATCACTTCATATCTTGTGCTAAAGCAAAGCTTCACAATTCAAAGTAGCACAGCTACTCGGTTATGCTCTGTTGATACCAATGGATGGTGAGGTAGGTTTGGGTTTTTATTTTTCCCTTCCAGACCTTAGGGTCTGACAAGGCCCACTCACTTTGCCATAGCAGCATGTTTATGGAGTGCCCTGCTGCTGGCACCTGTACAGACAGAGTAGTGTTGCCAGGGTAGGAACGCCAGTACCTTGTGTAAGAAGAACTGGGACATCAAGCAGCTCAAGGTAATGCTTCCCCTTTATCTTCTGTACTCTCCCTGCCCCTGAGGTTGCACTTCCTGGTAGGACTCTGGAATCTCTTGTGGGCTACTGCAAGTGTCTCCAGCATGGAGCTCACCTGACCACACAGCCCAAGTGAGCAGACCTTGGAGACGTGGGCTGTGGGGTAACTGGTGGGTTCTGGCTCCTGGTGACAACCCTGACCAGTTACTGCAGCAGTGAGGCTGAATCATGGGGGTGTGATACCTACCCCTAAGATTGAAAAGTCCCTTCTGTTGACTGCAGACCTGCTTCTCCACTGCTGCCTGGGTGTTCCAGATTATTACTGACTTTCCCCCCACATTTGAATGAGAACATCTGTACTGAGGTCCTGGCATAAACTCGATTGCTTTGTCACCGTGGCTTTGGGAATGTTTTTGCAAGCGAGGCTTTCTATATAGTCTGACAGGTTTTTCAAAGCACAGATGTTTTGTTATCTGTCATCTCTGAAAATGGATTGGAGTCCAGTTCTGTCTGGTAATCAGTGTGAATTTTTACAGCTGTAAAAGCATAGTTAACTGTCAACTGCGTTAATGTTCTTTTCCAACTAAAGTAGAAACACTAAGCATCTAACAGACCAGTTGTGAAATCAAATAGGTAACATTTTCAATCGGAAAAACAATGTTATACTTTAAGGAGCGTAAAGGTTTCAGGCTGAAGGCAAAAGGCATTGTGGTTTTTTACCAAATCTGAAGACTGATGTTAAGTTCTAGTCAGAACACAGACCCACAAAGGGTGCTTTTTCCCCCTGGCCTGATGCTTCCTATGGGATGGAGAGCCACCACGCAGGGGCAGGGCCTGCAGTGTCACCCTCAATGGTCTGAGGTCAGTGGCTCAACCTTTGGGTGTCATCAGGCAGGGAGGTGAGAGTGCGATGGGGAGTACCATCCTGCTGCTGCCTAAAGCCTTCATCCTCCTATGTATCGAGTGGTGCCTGCAGCTGCGTCACTGAGATGACACAGGGAAGAGTGTGACCCAGGGAATGGGGCAGGTAGTGAGGGGAGTTGGAAAAGGCTAAGCAAAGCTCCTCCATTTGGAAAGGAGAAAGCAAAGCTGTGAGGTGAAGGAGGCTTAAGAACTCATGAAAACAGTGTACAAAGTGAATGCAGAAACCCTGCAAATAGTGGAGGATTGGGTTGAAGCAGGCAGGAGAAGGCACCTTCACACAGGGCAGACTATTGGATTGTAGCAAAAATGATGCTTGTGGTGGTTGCTCCAGTGCAGGTAAGCACAGGCTGAAAATTAACTGTCTAATCTGAGATGCTGTTAATCTTTTAAATCATTACTATTTTTTAGAATAGGCTGACCATATGAAATACATCAACTTCTCAGGCCCAGGTCAAATGCTTGGAAAAATGTACTGCTGGGAATTTGCAGCCAAGAGATTTAGTGATATTTGAAAGCTCAAGTATTTAGAATGGAAATATTTACAGCTCTGCTATCAAAGATGAAAATATACAGAACCAGTTAATCCTACCTTCCAGAGTATTCCCCAGTACTCCCATCTTCCCAGTCATTCACTGAGACTCATGTGGAACAGGTATGGGGAGGAGGACTGGAAGGGAGGTACTCTTAGGTAAGATATACAAACTTCCAAAGCAGTTCATTGGGGAGGTTTTGGAGTTCTGGGGGACTTTTTTGTTTCCTCTCCTTGAAGTCCCACCGTGCTGTACGGTGGGTTTGCACCCTGAGCAGCTGGTGTCAGGCTTTGTTCCAAGGTCTGTGCCAGGGCTGGTATTAATTTGTCGCTTCTCCCACACTATAGATTTTGTTACATGTAGCAAGAGAAGCATTGGAAGGTGGAGGTTTGTGGATTTGGTTTCCCTGTGATGAAGCCAGTATAACCAGCTTTGCGTGTAAGGATATGTCTCTTTAGAGGGTTTTCCTTTCAGTGCTGAACTGTTTTGACTAAACAATGGAAAGCCAGCTGTGGCGGGCTGCATGCTTGCTTTTGGCATGTGTGTTCAGCAAGAGTCACACCTGTGGCCCTTGGAGATATAAAAGAAGTGAGGCCAACATTTTCTGAGGACCGACGTGTCCTGGAGAAGCTCGCAATGGAGGGATGCAAAGCAAGAGAAGAGTCCAGAAAACGGAATTGCTTACCTGGATGTCCACCTGAATCTTTACCTGCTATTTTCACTTGTTAAACTGTACAGCCAGTTTGAATATGATACTGTGAATGTGGTACCACATGCAGAACATGGCAGGTGCTTTGTCTCTGTGTGCCCTTCACCCTGGGCTTCTCCCCTAGGATGTGCTTGCAGGGTGATGGGGAACCACTGGGGCAGGAAAGTGTGTTGTCTGATTATGGGCACCTGCCTGTCTTCACCGCTCCCCACTTCGGGGAACAAAGGGATTTGGATACTCAGTGAGGGAGGGAGGACCTGAAGAAACTGTTTTGTTTCTCTCAATTAACTTTTAAAATGTTCTGTGGTAAACAGCTTCACAGACTGTTTAAATACAAAAAAGCTAACTAAGAATATATTTGGAACTTTCTAGGGCATTACTGTAAAAATCAATACATAACTTTGTAACTCATTGTTTTTACAGTTGTACTTTTGGTCTTTCTGAAATACTTTTCAAAGCAAAAATGCTGACCCTCTGCCTTAGTATCTCATTACTTTCCTGGTCTTGATATAATCTTATGTTGTTTATGCTAATTTTCGCATCCTCTAGCGGGAGAAGTAAGTTCTTGTTCAGACTATGTTGGAAAGTGGTAGGGCTCCCTGAATATATGAAAAGTACTTACGATGTTTCAACTCTACATAACTTTCTGCAAAGTTTGGTGGATTTGTATGTGGCACCTATTTTTTGTTGGTTTGTTTGTTGTTGTTTTTTTTTTCTCCTGAATTTGTAGTGCTTTTATAAAGGTCTATACTTTCAGAGGTGATAGGGGGATAATTTGTTCCGGTCCAGGCAGGAACTGCAGCTGTGGTATTAATGCTGGGCCTAGGATGAGTTTCTGGATGGCATGTGAAAACCACAAAGGAGCCTTTTTTTCCCCCTTGCCCCGTACATGTGAAGACTCATAGTGAGAATCTAAAAAATGGTAAGGATGCTGTTCTGCAAGTGTCCAAATTCATGAGCGTAAACATCAATCTGTTGTGGAAGGCAAGAGTTAGCAATTGTTTTGCCCCAATCACTAGCCCTAAACATCGTTTGTCATTGACAGCTGCTCTTTTCTTGGCTCATTCCCCCCCTGCTCTGTTTTGTATTTTCAAAGGGTTGACATAAGCACAAACTTGGCCCTTCTTCCCAACATGCAAGAACCTGCCTCCAGCCTCTGCAGCCTGTGTAGAACTGTAAGCTTTCCTATGCAACAGTGTGAATGCAAGACCTAGCCTACAGCACCGTATTTAAGACTAGTTCTCTAATCTAGCCCAGAGACCCATGTCTGCTTTGGGGTTTGCAAAGGCCACGAGGCTGGGACTGTTGGGCAGGACTCACAGTTGACAGGTATTGCTTGGGGTTGCTGCAGAGCAGGATGAAGGATGGGCAGTGACCCTTCTCCTGGCACCAGCACTGGGCTATCAAGGGCTGGCATGAAAGCCAGTGATGGGGATATGAGGACAGAAAGCTTGGGAGAAGCTGCTTGGGTTCAGGGTGTTTACTTGACATTCTTGCTCTTAAGCTTTGCTTTCCACCCCTTCACCTGATCAGAGCCCCGACCCTTGAAGCTTAGCATGAACATCATGCTCCCCCCTCCCAGACTCAGCCAGGGCTGGTTCTCTGTATCTGACTGCAAGCCCCCCCCACTCATCAGGGTCCAGGAGCAGATCTTGCTTTTTAGTGCCTACAGCCCTGAGTGCTAACCCCAGTTCCAACTTACCCTGAAACAGGAAAAACCTGTATTCCCCAGACATGGTCCTGGGGTGTATGATCAACATCTGTCATCCCAATTCTCTGGCACCTAAATGAGCAAGAAAGCAAGCTGGTTCTTCAGCCCTTTCACTCCCTAATCTAAACCTATGATGAGATGCAGCCAGTAGCTTGCCAAGCTGGTGTTGTCCAGAATAAGCCTAGTTTGGTGGTACTTCCAGGCTCCAGAAAGGAAAATATCTGTTCATCCCTCTCTATCCTTAGTCCTGTCTGTGGGTTACCTGAAAGATGGGTTGGACCTAGGATGGGCAGCTTTGCAAAGTCTGTGAGAATGTTTGTAGCATCAAAAATGATGCTGAATTCTGGGCAGGGAGATGTTGCAGGTCTGTTACCAATGCTTTGCCTAGAGATCTGGAAAGGAAGTCTGAAAAGGTTTAATTTCTTTATGAATTCTTCACTGTGCGGATTGGTATTCATAAGGTATGTGAGTTAAAGTTGCCATATTGGTAGGGTTGCTGTTAGCCTATAAATAGTGAAGGCAGGTTGGAGTCAAGGTCTGGAGAGGTGGGGCTGGATAAGCAGGCTTCTCGCTAGGTCTAGTAAGGATTGAGTGTTGAGTTGATGTTAGGTGCTTAGAGCTGTTTGTTTCTAGTAAGGTTTGCTCAGGCATTAAGGACCAGGTTTTTTTATCTGCCACGCTCTGAGTGCTCCCCAGTTCCCTTCCCTTATTGGCCCAACCTGACCTTAGCTTCTCACATTCACCTTAGCTCACTAACCAGCTACTCATGATGAAAACCAAAGAAACAGCAGGGAGAGCTGGAGACTTTTCAAGCAGTTTTTGACTTGTTTGAAAAGCCACTCCCTGTGGGGGTATGTGACTGAGGTGGCAGATTTGCAGTGACTTGCCTCTGACATCAGGAGCATCAGTGCAGCACAGGGCATGATTCATTGTTGGGGATGGGTAGGGACCAGACCCAAGGGCTTACGCCTGCTAAAGGCCCGACTCTGGGTACAACTGATGGGAGTCAAGCTTTAAGGCTAGCTTGAAATGGGGCTGAAGAGTTTTCAGCTGTGTAGGGGTGACAGGCACACCATTTCTGGAACAGGTCACATTTTTGGTGTTCTGGCACATTAGAAGTGGTGCAGCAGGAGAAAGTGAGTGGTTCCTTCAAATATTTTTTTTTTTCCCCAAAGGATTTAAAAGAACCTTCAGAAGAGTCAGTAATATGTGGTTTTTCTATTTCCCGAGCTTCTAATGGTTACTGCTTAAAAAAAAAACAAACTGAAAAAAACCCAAAACTGTCTTTGTAAGGAGCTCTTTCAGCCCTCCAAAGTGCTTGTGCTGAGATGCACACCAACATTATAGATATGAGAGACAGTGGAGAGAAAAGTCAGTGCTAGTCTTCCTTCAAAGTTGAACAAGCTCCAGCCTACAATGCAAATATTTATTATTTATAAAAAAAAACCCCAAAACAAACCAAATTTTGCTGGTTTCTTTATTGTGTAAAGGAGTCACAAAACAATTTGAACGTGCCTTCATTGCTGGCTTTTTAAGTACTTAAATACAAAACTTTCCCAAGATATTGGGAAGTCCCTGTCAAACATGTTTTATGGAGCATTTCTCCTCCCACAGGTGAACCAGGAACTCCCTGTTGTATTTTTTGTTTGGGGAAACTGCTGGCAATGCCCACAGACGCTACTGCTAAGTGATTTCCACTTAAATAGAAATGAGATGTCAGCTTTCTGTGACCAGCCAGGCCCTTTTCTGCCGAGTCCATCAATTACACCAAGTACCCTGTGGCTGCCCATGGATTGCACTATGTAGAATTAAAGGTTTACCGCTTCTATGGGATTAATGATATCTATGCTGTTTGCATTGCTCTGTGTATAGCTTTGAAAGATGTTTAATGAGCACTTTTAGTTGACAATTGGTGAGCCTGGGTGGTGAGATGTTCTCTTGCTTTGTACTGATTTGGATACTTGAAGTGTTAGAAATTGGAGCTGAGAGTAATGGAATTCATTTGGTGGCAAGGCTTAGATGAAATAGAAGAGTGTTTTAATCAAGTCCTGAAAGCATCAGCTGTTTGTAGTGGAGCCAGGAAAACCTATGGGTTTTGTACAGAAAGGAAAGCGAGGGGCAAGTGAGGGGGTAAAAAATAAGATGATGCAACTGAAATCCTTCAATGTAAGGCATGGGTTGCACAGAGCTGTCAGTGCTGCCATGTGTCAGTGCATGGTAAGAGCACCTTCAGACTTGAGCCAGCTCTTTGCTACCTCCCAGTTACGGTAGCCAGGCCTGTGAAGAGACATGAGCTCCCACACCAATGTAGAGACTCTTGCTAAAGGCTCCGGAGGGTGCTCTCTGGGAGCTGGCATTGTACAAAAGGGGCAGTACAGGCAAAAGATGCAGAGGTTTGTGTGGGAAGGAAGCTCACAGCAGGCATGTCAAAGCTGTAGCTCGTTGGGAGCAGTTTGACTCCCATGGTAGCTGTAGCCTCGCTTCGCTTCGCAGCTCCCAGGCTATTTGATGTGACAACATTCATCAAGTGGCAAAGACAAGGGGGTTGAACTGCTTTGGATGAGGCTGTGATGCCCAACCACCTCCTGTTCATGCAGTTGTTGGCAGTTGGGTGGTTTTCTCAGGGACTGCGATGTGTGTCTAAAAGAAAAAGCTGCAGAGCTCTTTGTTGATGGCAAGACCCGAAAGTTGAATAAAGCAAGTGGCTGGATGGACACAGGTGCAGGAGCAGCTACGTGGGCCAGGGTTACGAGGGAGCTTTGGTACAGGCTACTTACGTGCCCCATTTGGTAGCTGTCAGCATTTGTGGGAGAGGTGATTTTGAAGGAGAGGTTTAAAGGAGAATGGATGTATTGAGCGACACCTGGAATTGCTCTTATTCATAAGAGGAGGATGGATGGCTTTTGTGGGCAGGAGATGGACAGCAGGGGAGGTAGTGCTTCCTCTGCTATTTCAAAATGAGGATTCTTCCACATTCCTCTCCTGAGTTACAGTGAAACCCTTACAAATGCTACAGGCCAAATTTTGTTCTCAGTTACACCCATGCAACCTTACTGAAGTCAGCAATTGTCTGTTTTGCAACCGCTGCCTGATGCAATAACTTGAGGGCTACATATCTTGGAGGTTTAAGATGGGCTTGCATTCCCAGCACTGTGACAGCAAATAATGCTGGACATGAAATCGCTGTTGCCTGAGTAATTGCTGAAGAATAACTGAGGTCAGTGGTGTTGCATGGTTGTAGCTAACTGCATGGGGCTGGGACGACTCATATGGTATCTGTGAGTTCATTGGGACCCAGCAGAGACAGGGCTGTCTCTCCCTCTAGCTGGAATGCCGCTTTCCCACATCAGACACTCCCTCTGCAGTAATTATACCCTTTTTAGACTCACCCTTTAGCAATTACTCGCCTAAGCCCTGCCTTAAACTGACATCACTTGAAAAGTCCAATAAAAGCAAAGCAAGCTTTTAAACCATCCCAGGAAAGCAGAATACTGTATTATTAGTAGTAGTATTTCAACGCAGCTGTTTGATTTTCTTACCTTATCTCATAACAGGGGGAGTTTGTTCCCTCCCAGCAAATGGCCTCTAGGGTCAGCAAAGTCCTTGTCTTGTCTTCAGTGACATACTGTCTTTATGTTGGTTCTTGGTTCCTTTCTTCTTTTTCACTCTTCATGCAGTACTGAATGTGTTCTTCTGGAAGGCCTGATCCTACGCTTCTTGGACCTCAACATATCAGCCATCTTTAAGTCAGCAATTGTCTCGGCTGCTGTTTTTCAAAGTATTTTTGTGTTCTTTTTTTCCCCCCTTTATTTTAAATTTCAAATTGACCATCTCTTTAATAGCATAAAGGTGTATTCAGAACTTGCATATTTTCAGGAAGAGAGGAGACCGATGACAGCTTGATCTATGCTTTAAATGCTGTCTTGGTAATAAAGCTTCAAATGACTCCATGAGTTAGATGCTCTATTAGGACACAGGGAGTTATCACTATTTTTTGCCATAGGTAAAGCTAAAAAGTTGGACCTGAATCAGAGCAAATAGTTGAGGGTTTGGGGTTATTTTTTCCATTATGATCCTGTCTGAACTGGCATACAGCTCATCCTACGACATCAGAGTTTTTTGGGGTTTGGGGTTTTGTTTTTTTACTTCTTGGTTTGCATGGGAGCAGTACTCCAGAAAATAGCTTTCCAAGCACGTAATAAGAAAGGAAACTATGTGCAGAAAACGTCAGGGGAAGGTAATTGGGAAAATTTTGCAGGAAAGGATTCCTGCTCTGTAACACCTGATGATGGAAGCATGAGGCTTTGCAATTGTAAACAGAATTTCTTTCCACCCTGCTTGGCAATCGTGTTCAGTTTTGGGGTGTAACCCTTTCATGTACGCAGCTGCACTCCCCATTCCCATAGCTAGGCATGCTGGGTAAACCTTTTGATCTCATCTCCTAGCCTTTGCTTGCTTGCATTGTGTTTATTACAACTTTTTCAACTCCTCCGGACCAGGGTGTGATGGATGATCCTGGAGGAGCTGCCCTCTAGATCTCTGTGATTATACTGAGTTGATGGTTTCTCCCTGACAGGTGCAGGCAAGTTGATTTTAAAAACAAAACAAAAAAATCTTTTTAGTAAAGCGAAACCTACTTGGTGTCAGCTCCTTCCTCTGCTGTCGTGCTCAGGTCGGGAGAGCGGAGGCTTTTCTTGGCTTCCATTTCTGCCTCTGGCACAATCATCCTCTTTCAGTCACTAACGCCTTGCCCTGTACTGGGCTTTTGTCACTTGGTGCCAGTAATGGCTGTTCCTCCAGAAGATGGATGCCCCAACCCCTGGGAGAGCGCTCCAGCTCGATCTTCTCTGCGTGTTGTTTTTGTCTTGGTTTTCTGTGGAATTCAAGGGACTTCTCTCACAGTTTGCAGCAGCCTCTGGGGAGGCATCAGGCTGAATCCCGTACTCATTGCACACTCAAATCCCTGTTAACATCAATCCCCATACCATGCCCTGGTGAATGCCACAGATAATCCAGGAAGGTGCTGCTGGTCTTTCCAGCAGCTCAGCTTCCCTGCCCCTGAACTATGGTGGAATTTGCAAAGCACTGTAAGTAAAAACAACTGACTGACTATTTATTTTTTAAAAATTTATTTATTTGTTTTTCCCCTCTGATTTAAATAGCTTTAAAACTAGTTCCAGACCTCAGGCTCCTTGCAAATCATTACTGTGTCTTCTTGATGGCTTGAAGGTTTTAGCATGACTATGATCAGCCAGAGCAGGCACTCTTGAAAGATGTGAAGTGCCATTCTCCATTCCCTGTGGTTTGATATTAAAGAAACCTTTTCATTTTTGAAGTGCTGCGCACGTGCTCTTATCAGGTTTGGGGAAATACAAGAGTAGTTGCACACAGGATACTTTGATATTGCAGAGAGCCAAGCACCTTGCCCATTAGTTCTGTGCAGGTGTATTGGCAAAACTTTGGTTGTCTGTTGTGAGATAACATGAAACCATTGTCTGCCTATGTGATTTGTGAGGCAATAGCAAAAAGCTAATTTCTGTTAAAAAGAGAAAAATCATCTTGAATGTTTATGCAACTTGAAGTGTGGTTCCCTCTGTATTTTTGGGTGTGCACACATCACTTGAAGCTGATCCTTTAAAAGAATATATTGTGGATTTTTATTCTCTTTTATAATGGAGAAAAAGAGAAATGACAGCCCCAATCCACCATTTGGTGCCTGAGGAGTTTGGGTTGAATCGTACATTGAAGGAAGATGATATACAAAGCACATGCGTCAGCTCAGCTACTTTTTAATCTGTTCCATGATTTGTCCACACTCAGCAGATTTTTTTTTGGCTGCAATAGAAGCCAGCGCGGTGCTCCAGGCAGAGGCGTCACCCAAGCTACCTTAGTTGATGAAACTAAAGTTGCTTCCTGAGTGTTACTGTCCTGCACGTTGTTAGCTGAGCTGGCTCTGCATCTGCGGCCAATTCAGATGCCTGCAATTGATTTACTGTGCTCTTAAATGCAGCTGCTTCATGTGCCTGAGCTGGGACCACCACTGGGAGCCGTCCTTGTTGAAAGTGAGGGAGAGATTAAAGCCAGTTGAAGAGAAAAAAAAAAAAAAAGGATTATTTTTTATGGTCCTTCTTGGTTGGGTTTTTTTCCCATTAATTCTTTTAGTGAAAGACAGAAAACTCTCCAGAACATCTGAGCTCCAGTCTCTCCTGGTGGTTTCCTTTTGGTAGTAAGTTAATGGGAGATGACATGAAGACTCGCCTCTTCTAAAGCCTGTGCAAGAGATTTCAAAATATAAGTACAAATCCTGCCACTCTTCTGGACAGATTCCCCTCGATTAATGGGGGAAATTCATTAGGATGCATTTGATCTTGATGATTTGAAGGCAGCAGTCCTTAGAGGTCTTGCATATGGTGAAACCCCATAGTGACAAGCTGAGAGCCAGTGATTTACAGCAGGATCAAATCTTATTCCCTTACTTTCTCTGAAATGCACTGGCTGCCTACCAGAAGGTTTGGTGCACTATCGTGTTCATTGGCAGTGGAGCATCTGCTGTGTAGGTTCATGTGAAGACAACAGTTGGTATGAATATCACTAAGATACCCCAAAGCGTGACTTGATTAGGATTTAGATAGCAATACTTACTTAATACAGTAAGTATCACAGTGTCACAGGAAGGTATGGGCAGTCATATAAGTGAAAGTATTAATGAAGGGTTTAATACATATTTTCTTTACATAAAGATGTACTGACCTTGTCTGTGGCGATTTGCAACGGAGTATAAAAACAATTATCATCAAAGCGGCTCATCAGAAAACTAGAGTCAATACAGAATGAGGTCAGAAATATGATCTTTCTTGACTCTAGTGAAAACAGATGGTATTTTTCCAACTTTTGAGTCACTGTAAGAAAAAAAGCTCCTATTTTTTGTGTTTTCCAGTGAAAATATTTTTGTAAAAATGTGCCATTAATATTATCCTTCCAACCACAATTTATTAATTGAAACCTCATGAGTCTGGTGTATAGGGCATAGCCAGCTATGACTGTGAGACAATTAAAAAAAAATACCTTTTGATACTTTCTCTGGCTGACTCTGAAAAGTGAAGATAATACAAATAATGTTAACATATTTACAAAATTCAACAGTCTTGGCAGAAATATAGAGCTATCCTAAAAGAGAAAAATGAGCACAAATGTGTAGCATTTGGTGTGACAGTCTGAACATTTTTGAAAGAAAGTAATAGATTTATTTTTCAGCTATTTGCGTTATAAGTTAATGCATGAAGAGCTATCCCACTGTAATGTTTCTGACCTGGTAAGGACCGTGGAGTGGGCTTGAATTTAATGCTGAGAAGTGTCTTTGCAAACTCTGAGTAGTGGGGAAGGGGCTGCTTGGATTCAACTTGTCTCTTCTGTTGTTTCTGGAGTGTGAACATGTACCTGACCTGGGCTAAATCTGATGAACTTTCTGTGCCATAAGAGCCTGTCTCCTGCACACAGACACTGTGCAGCCACTGGGTGCCCTAATCCTTGGAGAAGAAGGGCATTCTTCACGTATTTCATCCATGGTTCTGTGTCTGGTACCCCTTTGTAGCTGTTGAACAGCATGTTGGCCTGAAGGTTGAATGCCTTCAGGACTGAGAAAGGCCAGGTCTCTACTGGGAGAGCAGCCCCGCTGCAGCACATCTGCTACCCTGCTGCTTATCTGGTTGGTTGTTTGCTCTTGGGGGAGAGGATGGCATCTGGTGCTGTACTTACAGAAATCAGTGAATAATGACAATGAATGGTTGGACCAGACTTCACTTCAGTCACAAAGAAATGGTGTTCACCAGTGGCAAATGTAACACCAGCAAATGTGTTGTGCATGTAAACCACTGGTCTGGTGCAAGAGTAAATCCTCCAGGAGCAGCCCATGGACTTCTGTGGAAAGCCTCACTGAACTGGAACACAATGTGCATGTGTGGATGCCAGTTTGCTGGCTATCGCTGAAGTCAGTGTTTGGGTGGAGTCTAAATCCCAATTTTTACAGTTATTCTTGTGGAACTGTTGTCCCATATGTCCAGTTACACTCGTAAATACCCACACAGTGTAATTACTGAAAGAGCAAAGTCAGTTAAGAGGAAGGTTAGTGCTATGGTGATTAAAGAATTATTGAAAAACAAGAAGCTTCCACCAATTGCTGTGAAAGTTATCATCCCTCGGGGAAGGAAGAGTGAACACAGAAGCATGGCCACCACCACACCAGTGGTGTCTCGCCTGAGTCTGTGCTGTTCAATGTCTCTGTAAATGATCAGGGAGAGGACGAGTGGTGAGGTGAGATTCTGAGCTGTCACGGTGAGGAGGTTGAGGGCTGATTGAGAAGGAAGGACTGCAGAAGGACTTTGTGACACTGATTGAATGAGGAAACAGCAGATAAAATACGGTACAGATAAGTGTGAGATGGTGCACCTTAAGACAAGAGGAAAAACAATCCCTAGTTTGTGCACTGCGATGGGTACCAGGCTGGTGGTTACTATGCAAGAATGAAGTCTGGGGTTATAACTGAGCTGTGAAAATCTACATGATCCTCATTTTTTCTAAAAAAAAGTAATTTTAAAGAAAGAGATGGAAAACGCAAGTGAAGGTGTCAGCATATCACAGTGTGCATCCATGGCTCCGGTGTCTCTGTCTTAAAACCAAATCTGGAACCAGTACAGAGAAATGTCTGGGCTACAGAGAAGTACGGAACAGCCAGCCTGAGAATTTCTTCAGTGCCCTTGGGTGCATCAGATACTTAAGGTTTTCATGGAAAAGGATTGAGTAAATTAATGAAAGGGAATCTACCACATCTGAGTCCAAACAGTCACCTCTCTGATTGGTGTCTAGCTCAAGGCTCAGTGGGTGCCTGAGAAAGACCTGGGGATGCATTGCTCTGCGCTTACCTTGCACATATGCAGGTCTTGAGGTATCTGCCCTTGACTATCCAATGGAGCCTAGATGCTGAGGTTGATGGACCACCTTGTGTTTCTCAGAGTGTCTGTCACTCAGCTTCTCTGTTCATGAGGCTGCATCTGCCTTGACTATAAGGAAAGGGATCAAGCTGAGAAGTGGATTAAGTATATAAAATTAATTTCTTAAAGCATGCCCTTCCATATCAGTTGGTACTGGTGCTCACAGCTTGGGCTGGACCATAGGCTGTGCATGCTTATGGCCTTTGGAGCCTCAGGAGATTGGAACATGTGCTGTACCCTTGTTTGTGATGGTTTCTGGTTTATCGATATGGTACCAGCTGTCTCAGGTGCTAACGAGCTTTTCAACAGCATTATTAGTGCTTTGCAGTTGCCCAGGTAGAGCAGCATTTCTTCTGCTTTGCCGTGGGCAGTTTCACCATTGCCTGCAGTGCCTCATGGAGGAATTGCTCAGCACTTTCCTCGTTCAGATAAGAAGAGTTTCAAATAAGAAAATAGATGAAAAAAATCATGAAATCCAAGATCTGCTGGGAACTGCTGCTTGCCTTTTTGTTCCAGTGGGAAAAAGGAAGCAAGAGGCAGGAGTAGGACTGAGGTCATAGAAGCGATATCCTGGAGGGTTGGGTTTATACGCAACTATGGGGATGGGTCCCAGACTTGGGCCTTGTAGCAGAAAGGGTTGGACTCTCCTGACGTCACCCAGAGATGCTGTCCTTCCCTGTCCATTCCCGAGATAGAAGATAATGCTGCTTTTGTTGGCACCAGCCAAAAGTGTAGCATGTCAGGACTAGTTATAAAAGGATATGCTCATCCATACAAAAATTTAATGTAATAATGAAAAAAAAAATTGTAACAGAAGCTTAGCTAGGCTGCTCAACAAGCAAAACCTTTCTGGGTATTGCAGCAATGGTTTGGTTTTTCCTTCCTTCCCCCTTTCACCTGCTGTGTCACTTGCAATCTCTACAGCCAAGGGACAATGTCTAGCTTGGGTTCAATCTTTCTGCAATATAAAAGTTGTTACTCTGGGCTCATTATCAATATTGTTTGCTTTGATTATATTGTCTTTTCAGGTTGAATACACAGTGCATTAAAAAGCGCCTGGTAATAAAATAGTAATAAAAGTGGAACTGTAAATGTATTTTGGCCTTCTCCTCAGCTGCTATAAATTATTCTGTATGCACTGAGATCTGCTGATAAAGCACTGTCTCATTACATGGCATAGTAAAAAATATGCTTAAACAGTTTTAGGAAGAGACATTAATAAAGTTAAGACCAATTGACAGGCTATTTGATATAGTGGTTTGAAATAAAAAGCTTTTGACAGAGGTATTCAGCAGGATGGGTTTATGAGCTCTGTGCTTGAAAACATAGCAAGAACATGATGACCCCTTGCAGGCTTCCTCTTCAGAGGTCCCCAGGGCTGCCTACAGAGTGTGTCTCCAAGCCAGGCTGCTCAGCTGTCAGTGGGCAGCTGTCATTCACCTCATTTGGGGCTGAGCAGTTGATGAGACCTGTGTCAGCTTAGGTGGCTGCAGCAGGGTGTTGGGGAGCACCAGGAAAAGGCATTGCAATAAAAGTTTTTGTTTATAAAGGTGGCTCTTGAAGTAGGCAGCAGGGAGCTTCAGTCTCTTTCTGTGCTGATCATGCACCTTTTGAGGACCAGAGCATGGTCAGAAGTAAGGTAGGATTATAACCAGACTGTGCTTGAGAACAATGCTCAAGAATGACATTTGTTATTACCAGGAGGTATCAACACTTAATGTCATTAAATGATACACGGTGATTGTGTTGTTTAGTGTTGCACAGCTTGGCAGTGGTTACGGGGTATGAATTGGGCAGTGAGTCCTTCTCCAAGCTTCTTACCTCCTTTTCCTTGGCACGGTATGCTAATGAAAGCCCTGGCCCAGCTCTTTCATCTTGTTCCACTTTTTCCTTTGTTGTTGTGGAAAAGAAGGGAGGGAGGGGGCCCGGGCTGGAGAATGAGCGATAAAGCAAGTTTGTTTATGGCTGAGTCAGAGACCAGTCATATGGAGAGTTTTCCTTGGAAGTTAATACCTGCGTTAATCACCGGGACTGCAGCTACTCCCACTGATGGCCAGAGAAGGGCCTCGGTGTCACAACTTTGCTGATACTGAATGAGTTCTCTGCAAAGGTGCTCTCTTAGCAGGGACAATTAGAGCACTTTAATAGGCATGAAGGATGTGGAAAAATTTTTAATTGTCTTGCATTAAATGCAGCCTAACCTCAGCAGGAACAATCTCTTTACGTAATTTCAGATTAAGTGAAATTATTTTGTAGCATAGTGATTTAGGCAGCTGCCCAGGGATGCTTCGATTAACAGTGGCTGTTTCTGCAAAGGAAATACGGTCTGACAATGCTAATACCTTATCACACCGCTTGTGCCAACATGGGGCTTAATGAGAAGTCCTCAGTTTGGTGAGACCTGGGTGAAATAATGGCTCAAACTTACAGAAGCCTTTGACTGTGCTCAAACAAATGTGTGTCAAGGTCACGTAAATAAGGTTGGTTTTCCCTCGGTGAACAGTTTATCCCCACAGAAGAAAGTTCAGGACTTCACCCACTGTGTCTTTTATCAAAGCTTTTTGGGCTCCCAGCTTTCGGCTGGATCCATATCCCTCAGTGCCAAGCAGAGCTTTTTTAAAGTAGCTGCCTGAATAACTACAAGTCCCAGTGCAAACAAATGGGACTCACTAAGGCAGCTTTGAATAGCGTCCTCTTAAGTTGGTAAGAAGGCAGAGGAACTAAAGTGATTATTCGTTTATCTGAACGAGTATGGTACAAGAATGGGGAAAAGCAGGGTAAAAGATTGAAAAAAAAAAAAATAAAAAAAAATAATTAAAATCTCTCCCCAGAGATCCTGCCTGCTTTAGAGCCATGGGTGCTGCATGATTCCAGCTTCTGACTCTTTGGGTGTGCTCAGCCTCTGCTGTGGGCAGGCCCTCTAAAATCAGAGCTGCTTCACCTTCCTCTCTGCTGGGGCTCCTGCCGATGCCCACGCAGGCAGCAGGTTGCAGTAGCAAGTGCTAGCGGCTCCCAGGTCCGAGCCTCCCTCACCTCTTTGGCCGGAGCTTGCCCTCTCCTCCCTGGCACTGCTGATGGTTCCCACCTCTCCTCAGCTTTCCTCTTTGCTCACCCTGAGTTTGCTGGAGATAACATAATGTCTACAATACACACACCACACAGGGTCAGAGTTTCTATTTATCTGGCTGTCTACTGCCTAATAGATCTCCCCTATAAATGTTGTATCTCAATCTCTACAACTCCCAGGGACGACTGTGCACAATCCCACTCACTCAGCATGGCACTGGCTGGCAGTGCAGGCATTGCTCCTACCCAGCCCCACTGCTTGCAGGGGTCTGTTTTATGTCACCTCAGGCCTATCTCTGGTCTTTCGTTCTTTTTTTCTTTTTGTTCCCTTCCATTCTCTCTCCACTTTTTGTTGTTGGCAATGCAATTGCCAAGCCTGGCCGTCGTTTTCAGGCTGGGAGGCAGGTGAATAGTGGGGAGGAGCTGGACAATGTGCAAATAGAAAACGGTGAGTACTTTCGGCTCTCTGGTGGGGTGCTGTGGTGGGGTGAACCCATAGCTGCCAAGGGAAGTGGGCATTTCCTCAAATTTAGAAAGTGGGAAGCTGGCTGGATCCATGCTGCAGAGCACTCCCTCTCCACTGGCACTTGGCTGTGTGGGTTATTTTCAGCCTTTATTGTGGTCCCTATATAATCACAGCTCACTAGACCCATAAAAATAGTACCTTGTGCTCTCTGCAGGGCGAACTGCTAATTACTTGCAGGCATCAGTGGCAGAACAAACTCAGGCAGCCATCCAGGTGGCATGTTCCTACCTGTAGCCAAGTGTGAATGATTTATGTTTTATTGATAGCAAGGGGATGGGAGGGTGGAAGCCACCCACCTTCCACACCCATTGCTCTGTGCTAGGACAACCCTGTGGGAGCTGCATCAGGGACGTGAGAGACAACTTGCCCCTCCTAGCCCAAGACAAGGGCATGCCCTTCGGAAAGCTCAGATCCAGTGCAGCTTTGGAAAGAGTAAATGGGGGCATTTGGCTTGCATGTTGATGTGGCTTCTTGTGAAGATGACTATACTCTCAGACCAAAAATTGTTGAGTGGTCAGCTTGAAAGTCCTTCGCATCCACATATGTGAAGGAAATACCTATGGACAGCCTTTGCTTCAAGGTAAAGGCTTAGGATACATGGAAACTCGCATGTGCCACTTGCTTTTCATTTATTCTCTGCAAGTTTACACTGTGTGTCCTCAACAGTCACTTACCAGAGGCTTTGGAAGATTCCCACCAAAAGATGGATTTCTAGGCTGTTGACTGTTTCAGATCACTTCTCATTAGTATCGAAGAGAAAAAGAAAATGATTCCTTCTCTGCTTGAAACACAAATAATTCTCTACCCTGTAATATTCATCAGGGAATGATGAAAACTTTTTTTTTTCTTTTCTTTTCTGTGAGGAACATTTCTTTCTAAAGACCACTCTTGAGGGAGGGGGGAGTGCTGGGGTTAGATGACCAGCAAATCTGGCACAAATCTGGAGCCTGTATGCTCCTTTACACATTGAATTTGCTCACCTCAGCTTTCTTCTTTCCACACGGACATACATTCCTAGTCTCCCTGTTTCACATGGGGTTGATGTTAAAATAACATTGCTCCAGGAATCACATAAACCAGGGAGGTGGACTGAGGCCAGCAGAGCTAGGAAATTTACACATAAAGCAGACAAACTACACAATATTTGCAAACAACAATTTCTGCTATCCAGTGGGTAGCTGCAATGCAGCAAATCCATTCCTTGTGCACAGTCTCTGATATCAACAAATTTAACTGCAAGATGTGTTTGGCTCAGCAAGTGGAGTTGAACATTTATCTAATCTGCTCTTGTGGCTTTTAGCATCCAGGATCGCAGGTTGCAGACAGACACCATGCTCCTTGGACTTCCCAAACAGGCTGCAGGAGACCTGGGGACTGGGCCAGGGACCTCAGTTCCCCAACATGATGTGGCAAGGTGCAGGAGGCTGGATCCTTACCCACTTCTTATGCCTTTTTACTAGACCTCAAGCAAGCATATTAAGGACTGAGGTAATTTTCATTTCATGTGTTGGAGGGTGGGGGGGCCTGCCTGTATTTCCTAGTTCTCCAGGACATGCATGAAGATGGCACATAAAACACAAGGGACCACAAATAGAACATACAGTAAAAAGAAGGTAAGTTGTCTTGAGCAGACTGCAGCTTAGAAACATAGCACCCTTATAATCCAAGGAGAGATTTCTGTCCAGAATTCTTTTATGGGAGCAATAAACCTATTTCACCATAAACCAAATATTTTTCCAGGCCACATATTTGTACAAACTGAGCTTATATGCCAATCACTGAAATTAGTCTCCAGTCCTTTTGCATCTCAGGAGCCCTTGGTGCAACTGTGCAGAAGTGGAAGCACGAAAAATTGAGTCTGCAATGTGGACCTACATTTACATTTGTTTGTCTAAGTTGAGATTTAGATATAATACCTATCCGGTGCCAGACAGTACCTAATCTTCTGATAATTCTTGCTAGGTACCGTAAGCATGGAGTGCTACTTCACAGGTTGTAAAAGATAAATTTCTTTTTCTTATATTAACTGGAGGAGATCGGGTCAAGTAGTTCGTTCTCCACACTACCCTTGACCCCCAAGAGACTGACTGTGCACCAGCAATGAACTATTTCCAGCTCAAGAGAGACAGGAATTTGCTTCCCACTGATGGGATGACGAACACAATGGAAAATCCCGCTTGTCTTGGTCAGAACTCTTTTTATTGTGAAGGCAGAGGGACCACTCTGCAGGAGAGGCACCATGAGGATTTCTGGTTTGTGGCCATGCCCCATGTTACCCCTCCTCTTTTCAGAAGGTAAGTTTGGCAAGAGCTGGTTTTCTTGAGTGCCAGGTCTCCCTCAGGATCTGCTGGCTGGCCTGGATTGCAAGGGGAGGGGAAAGGCCCAGCAGCTCTCTGTTGAGGCAGCACCACGTAGAAGGAGCACGCCTGAAAAGTTCTTAACCACAGATCTGTTATTAGCTGCAGCAAGATAAAAGGCATATTTTATGAAAGTAGTACATTCCAGCGTTACACGTGCCAGTCAGGAGATGGCCAGCATACCTATGAATGCTGTTGGTTGTCTGTTGGTTTGAACACGTTATTTTACATCTATAGGATCAAATTGTTACTTACACAATGCTTAAAAACAGATCTCAGGACTGTGCTATCTGCTGAGCACCACACAGTGGGGGTGTAATATTCTTTGGCATTTTGCTGTGGTTTTCTCTTTTATTGACAGTCAATTTTTTGTCTATACTGTTTTCCAAGGTGTGGTGCAAGACACAGAAGTAGAACTGCAGCACCTGGGATGATTTCAGGATGAAAGGGAAATGAGGTTTGTCATGAGAGTAAAAATCTATTTTAGACAAGCTTTCCACCTCTGTATGCCTTTATCACGTCTGCTTTTTTCCCACCTAAGTTTTCCCAGCTGGTCCCATACAAGGTACAACATCTCTCCTGCCTGGACAGGACTGATCCGTGCATGCACTGCTTGTTAATCCAGGGATAGGGGGAGGTTAAACAGTCAGCTTCATTAATCCATGATCCACAATGACCTTTGGAATTTGATTTTTTTCTCTTGAAGCTCTTAACCACCTGTGTCATACAGTCGTCTCAAGTAAAATCAGGATCTCCTATCTTTCCAAAAGTTACGCTTTAACTCAGCCACAAAATACAGGTTTGATTCAAGATTAGATTTACAAGGTGAGATTGCATAGTCTGTCCTGTGCCAGAGACCAATTACATTATCAAAACAGTTCCTTCTGGCTTTAAAACGTTCACCTCTGTGAAAAGTAGCCAGCTGTTTTTCAGTGACGCCTGTATGCAGGATAGGGCATGACTTAGAAAATGGTCTCTGTTCCATCTCTTACAGCTGTCTCATGCTGGGATGTCCAGATGCTCATTGTGCTTGCTGGTTTTCTTCAAGGCAGTGGTTTGCTGACCTCCTAACAGTGTCTGAGGGCTTTCACTGATGAGAGGCAGATGTAGAAAAAAAGATCCTTTACCTGGTGCAAACTGGGATTCCTGCAGTTGCGGGGCTGGATGGGCCTCCCTGCTCCACTGTGCTGGGGGCACAAACCTGGAGTGTTTGCAGGCTGTGGGAACTCACCCTGGGATCCTGCCTCTCCCTAAACCTGCTGTGTTTCAAGCAGCAATCGAGTCTGGTTTAAGCCCCGTGTCTACCCACGCCTGTGTTCCTCCTGAATTTCTGAGCTGCCTCCCAAGCCACTGTTTTTCACTGCCAAGTCTCACGTTGTGCCTCTGCTCCATTGAGGTTTAAATCCTTAGTACAGGGTCAAACTGCCCTAAAAGCATATTACATTCATGGAAAAGGGTGAAAGTGGCATTCAGGCGTGCTGCTCCTTTCTGTGAGCAGTGTTCAGCCTCTTATTGTGGGTATTAGCGAGACATATACTGTCAATAGATCACAGAAATTATGCATTTCATACACGGGTTGGGTTTTTTTTTCTTGAATCCTTTTAAAAAAGAAAAAAAAAGTATTCTTTCAGCAGAAATCATCTGTATTTACAACTTGTAGAAAAATTCGAAGTGGTATCTTCATAAATCCTGGCTTCCTATCATGGATTATCCTAAGTGCATCTCTTGCCAAAGTTAGCCTCCCTTCCTGCCACACTCACCCCCTCACACTCCCTCTTTCCAGGTTTTCCTCTCTCTCTGCACCAAGTTCGGTGCCTCCTGCCTTCACAAGCGATGCCCCGTGTGACCCCCTCTCCCTGTATCTGCTCACACATTCCTTCCTTATCTTGCTGCTCCAGATTCCCTCCTGACTATAGACCATGCATGTTTACAGATCCCAACTTAGTGCCTTCTAACAAAACTGGCTTTCATCCTGACAGTGAGTCATATGACATTCCTCTCCTTCTTTCCAAAACCTTCTGTATATGCATGAACCCTTTAAACAGAGGCATCTGAAATGTTTCTCCATCAGTATCCATATTTGTATCTGTCTGCTTATACGATCAATGTTTATATTAGGTAGTTATTATGCTCTTCTGAATCTGTTCTAGCTGTACTTTGACTCCACTGCGGTGACCTTGAGGCAAAGGCTCTGCCTTGCATGTTTATGCCTCACTAAATACACTGCTGATTTTCAATAAATAAGAACATTATTCATCTTTGAAATCACTTTGAAATTAATTTTATGTGAGGAAGCAGCTTAAGAAAAATCTGCGGGGTGATAATTTGGTCAATAGATTCAATGGGAATTCTGCCACAGGGTGTTTTTGAGAACAGTCTTGCAATTACAGTTGTCCTGTCATAGGTTTAGGTTATTAGTTTACTTATTAGTCTTTATTTTTTTTATGGATCAAATATTGTCTGTATAAGGTTCCTTTGGTTCCTGAAGTGTTGCAGTTCCAAATTACTTCTGGGTTTGTAAATTTGTAAAATGTTACTATGTTTTGCCTGTTAAAATGCTGTGACCTTGAGGGTCTTTTCCCAAATGGGTCATGTGGGGCAAGCCTTCCTCTTTTTCGGGGGAATATTCAGCTTCAGGGATGGCAGGCTCCGAAATACACCAAACGCGAGTTGCTGTAACGCTTACACCTAAATATGTTGTGCTGTTGCAAACTCCAGCCCTGTAGAAACCCTATTGTTTATCAGCGTGAGAGGCCCCACCCCATGTGTTAATCAGAGCGAAGCTCATGTCATAAATCTGCTGGCAGCCCAAGTGAAGCCCTGGGAATGGAGGTTATCTCCTTCTTTTGCTGCTGGTCCTTTGAACTTCCTGTGGTCAGGGAATCCTTCTGTTTTCAGCTAGAACAACAGTTATGAAACTACCCCTGCTCTCCTGGCCAGTGTTCACATGTAATTAATTTTAACTGGAGTCATAATTTTAAGAGCGATTTCTCAAAAGCGTTATAACTCAAGACAATTAAGGCTTGAGAGAGAGGGCGCGAGACAGGGAGGGGAGGAAAACAGAGGCACTCCTTCGGGCAGGGCACTTCATGAGTATTAAACAGATGTGACTCATTCCTGCCTCTAGTCCCAGCAGAAGTAATACCTTTTGAATATGTTCTGCATGCTAGATAAAAATTTGTTTGCTGGTGCAAAAATCCTACCACGCGTGTTAGAACAAGCACCCTGATGGGCTATTCCCCTTGAAAACAAGGGCACTCAGCAGTGGATTTTTCAGCCTGTTGCTGTAAATTGGACACAGGTTGTTTTAGCTGTGGAAACTTGTCAAGGTCTGCAGAAAAAAGGGATAAAGGGGAAGGAAATGCAGACCAAAGAATGAATGAATGCATGAATTCAGTTGCCCCTCTGGAGCAGGATGTTTTTATACTTACTATGCATGAAATATGTAGTAGGGTATATAGATTACATCCATTGGCCAATTTGACAGGCAAAACCTGATCTTGAGAACATGTGAAACTAGAAAGAAGATTATAGAACATAAAAAATGCTGGGGACCCCTAGGTCTGAATGTTATTTATCTAAAGGTAGTTCTGCATGCAGTATTGAAGCTTTTGTATATATTACAGGCATCCTCTTAAGTCAGGGCATCCCACAGACCTCTCACAGAAGTGATGCCAGCGGGGCTTGAGTACTGCATCCTGTGTGTGTAGGGCCCAGCCTTCTGTGAGTATAGAGAAGATCGGGTTTTATGATGGAGGGTTGTTAGGGAAATCTCCTGCCGCTACTACAGGGTGATCCCTATCTTTACTAGTGGCGTAAGGATTCTAGAGGAAACACAGGCTTTTTTACCACAAAGTTGGCTCAGAGCAAGGTTAGTCGGGGTAGTGGTTAAAACAGAGCCAGCCAGTCAGCCTACACAAAATCCTTACCAGTGTTCTAAGGGGTTGGCCATTGCTAAAAAAACAGTGGAATATTTCACTTCAGGGCTGTATCTATCTGCAGAGGGGATGTGAGATCCTTACAGAGGGTGAGGAGGTGGTAGTGGCAGGAACGGCAAACAGCATGCATTGTTACGCTAATTATCATCTGCCATGCAAAGAATGTCCACACTGCAGCTGAAGGTGCAAGTGCAGCATGGTTGGACTTCACTGGGCTTTGTTTAGTGGCACTGGCTCAGGTGGCAATGGCAGTATAATGACAGCAGTGCAGTAGCAGCATGTAGCTGCCTGGGATCTGTACACATATCCTGGTCATCGGCCATGCTAAGTCCCCACTGCTGGAGTTTCACCACTGCTGGCATCTGGTTGAAGCTAATCCCCAGGTTTCTTGCTATGCTGCGGTCGTGGGCAACCCCACAGCTGGATAGTCAGCTCCAGTCACCCCCCAAGATTTGGTTTCAGACTGCTGCTGGTACAGCACAACCATGTGTGGGCCCTGCTTGCAGCACTCATGTAGCCAGGAAACAGGCATGTCATCTCCCTTAAAAATACTGAGCAATCACTGTACAACCACAGGTTTCTTTCATCAGCTTCTCATGGTAATGCCTTCCCCCATTCCTGAGAAATCTTTGATTTCAGCCATTCAGTGCTGCACCTCCTCCAGCTATTCCCACAGCTTCCCTTGGAGCAGCTTTCCAGCTGCCCTGTAGACAACTGCTCCAGATGAAGCAATACAGCAAAATGAATATCCTAATATGACAAGAGACTACAAGTGAGCCTACACAATCCGTGGTCTGCTTGGGAAGTAAACCCTGACCGCCTCAGGAGGAAGAGTCTGACCTACCAAGTGGTAGAGTGTCTTGTGTCCTTGGAACTGGGACTTGGGAATTTTGTGCCCTCTGGGAGGGAGTGAGCTGATTTGCTCCATGAAGGAGCCTGAAGGCAAACCATCATGTAAGTGGTACGGACAGTCAGTGGCCCAGGAGTGAGACTGGGAGAGAACCACAATGATAGTGTAGATATATCCTAAGGATGACGCTTGATAGTTTTACAACATATTGTTGTAAGCAATGAAAATTAATTTTAAACTGTAAATCAGCTTGGTTTCCATTTATTCATGAGAATTTTGCATTGTTTTCTGCTTGTTACATTTCTAATGTTAGCCTAGCCATTATGTTGTCTCATCTCATTAGGTTGGCTTGTTTGGCATCTCTCAGAGATGCCAAAGTACAGGGGAGGTTTTTGCAAAGTATTTAATCAGTATTGTTACTGGGGCAATTATGACCAGCGATAGTGTTCTAATAAACTTGAATGTGTATATCACTAACACTTGGATACATTTTTATCCCTTATGCATCCATTATTAAGCAATGCTGACAGCTCCACCTTCTCCTAAAAGCTATCACACAGCAACCAGAATTTTAGAAAAATGTTAAAAAGAATCCCCTAGGGAAAGTATTGTCTTCATCCACCCAGGAATATCAGGGTCTCCACTGAGTCTACTAGAACGTGTGTGTATGCTACTGAATAATGAAGGAGGTGATTTATGCTCTTTGGAGTAAGGACATTGCAGGGCAGATATGGTGTGTCCATGCTGCTCTCAAACCTTTCTGGGGGACACTGGTGAATGTGAAAGCTTTGTTACGTGAATGAGAAGGTGGTGACTGGGAATAGCCAACATGGATCTACTAAGGTCAGATCATCAGATCATGGAAGCTTTGTGGGACCTCTAGAGATCTCTCATCCCACCCCTGCCTAAAGCAGGTCCAGGCAGAGCAGGTTTCTCAGGGCCTTTCCCAGTTGGGTTTTGAGTATCTCCAGGGTGGAGACTCCACAGCCCCTCTGGGCACCCGTTCCGGTGTTTACACTCATGGCAAACTTCTTTTCCCTAATATTGAGTGGGAATTTCCCCATTTGACCAACCTGATTACTTTGTGTCATAAAGGAAGACCTGTCCTTGTTATCTACCTTGACATTGACTTAACTTTAGACATGATCTCGTACAGCATCTTTGCATCTAAGCTGGAACATTCTGGCCTGGACAGATGGGTGAACAACTGGCTTGTTTGTGGACCTTAAAGGGTTCATATTCTACCTAGAGTCCTTTACAAGCAGAGTTCTTCAGGCATCTATTCTGGCAAATTAATGCCATAGTGATGTGAAAGTGGAGACAGTACACACCCACATCAGGTTTGCATCTGACACCACACTGGGGAGAGCAACTGACACACTTCAGAGCAGGGTTGCCACTCAGGGGGACCTGGGCAGCTTGGAAGAATGAGGCATCAGGAACCTTATGACATTTGACAGGGACAAATGGAAAGTCCTGCAAATGGGGTGAAGTAGCTCCTTGCAATAGTACAGGCGGCCGATGAGCTCTGCTGGAAAGGACACAGGGGTGCTGCTGAGCAGTAGGCTAAATGCGAGCCAGCAGGGTGCTCCAGCAGCAAGGAAGGCCAAGAGCTTGGTGCATCCTGGGCTGTATCAACAGGAGCACAGCCACCAGATAGAGAGGAGTGATTATCCCCCTCAGTGCAGGACTCATTACATCCATCTAGAGTACTCCGTTCAGATTTCAGGAGTGGTTGATAAATTCGTTCCTAAGCTGCCAAGATACTTGAGGTTTGGAGACCAGCCCTGTGAGGAGAGGCTGAGGGACCAGGCCTTGTCTTGCCCAGGGATGAGACATCTTTAGGGGAACCTAAAAGCAGCCTGTTGGTATCTATGAGCCACCAAATCTCTTTACACTGGTGCGTGGTAAGAGGAGAACAGACAGTGAGCATAAACAGAAACAAGAGAAGGTCCAAACAGGTATGACAATGAACTTTTCCCCATGAGGACAGCAAGCAGTGGAACAGGCTGCTTGGTGAGCTTGTGTGGGCTTCATCCTTGGAGGGTTTCATGATCTTGCTGGACAGAGTCCCAAGCAACTTTGTTCTCACAGCTAAAGGGCTTTGAGCAGGAGGTTGAAGTACAAACCTCCTGATAGTTCTTCCAACCTCAACTGTTCTGTATTTCTTATTAAAGCTGGGAAGGGAGGCTTTATTATTTAAGGTGTTTGGTACCTAGAAGCTCTGGTGTTGTCCTAGCAATAGCAGGAACTTCCCAGTGCAGTTCTCACACATGAAAGTCTGGAAAAACTTAGGAAAAACTGGTAAGATGAAGCAGGCAAAACTTTACAGCAAAATACATCTGACATAGATGAGAGTACCTTTGTCCTCCTATCCACTGCTCCTGCCTAGGAGCTGCCCCTGTGTGAGTGTCCTGTGCCACTTCCCACACGCCCTTTGCCCGTCTCCGAGACAGCTGGAGTGAGCCCTCAGTGCTTCCGTCTCTCCCAGAAGAGCCAGGTTGTGGTTCTTCTCATTCTTGTCTGTGTCAACAGAGTGCATTAGCTACAAAAGTACGAGAAAGCACACTGCTCTAAACAGTAGCCTAGTTTATAATTATTATTTTATTGCTTTCTTGCAGACAAAACTGGCATTTTTTCAAGGATGTGGCCAGAGTCTGTCCTGGAGGCAAGGCTATACCTGTCATGCAGGACTGGACTTATTAATTTAAACTCACACTTTAAAAGAGTAGCACAGGCAAGTGAAATTTCTGCTTATGTTGAAGGAAATCACGTATACAGCGTGTCTTCCAGTATCTGTTTACAATGTTTTAAGGACTACTTCCACATATTTAGTTCACTGAGACATGTGGACAAGGAGGCTTTGTTGCAGTAAGTTGATCTTGCTTCTTACAACGCTGTTTGGAGGTGGTTTCCCAGGAATCCATACAGAAAATAAAACTAAGGAGAGCTGACAGTCCCTCAGTGTCAGCATAAGAGCTCAGAGCTGTGCCAATGAGGTTAACTTGAAGCAATTGGTTTTCTTCCCTGTTTTCCCTCAGTCTTTTTTTTATTATTGCTGTTATTATTGGTACATATGCTGCTAATCATGCAAAAGATGAGCATTTTTATGGAAGCAGCTGGCTGTGTCCTAAAGGGATCTAAATGACCCTAACAAAAAAAGTGGACCTAAAGAGAAAAAAAGGAAATAAAGTGATAATTTTATTTCCTACATCTCTGACTCAGACCTACTTACGTAGAGAAGATATTGTAGATACCCACAGACACATCCAAATCACCTGGAGAGCTGGGAAGAAAACATTAATGCAAAGTAGCCTCTTTAGCATCTCATATCATATTAGGGCTGTAGTCCTCTGGTCTCCTTATCAGACTTTTATAATTACATGGAGCAGAGAATGAGAAGGCAGAAAACGAAATGCAATTGATTCTGCTATTTGAACTACAAGGTTTGTGTAGGTGTTTGGGGGAAGGAAGCAAAGCGCATCAGCTCTGGAACACTGAGCAGTGACACTAGAGTAATAACTGAGGGCTGAGGAGGCGGGGAATATTCCATTGCAAGTCTGAGTGAAACTTCGGCAGCACCAGAATTTGGTCTAGACGGGAGAACGCTTCCACATTTACATTGTGGTATTTTGAAAGCTGTGGTAATCACAGATATTTCACGATCCCCAGTGGCTGCCTTGTAGTATTCTGGTACCGCTGGTGACAACTACTCGAGCTTTAAATGAGTTGCAGCAATGGTTGTGCTTTTGTAATGGAGGAGAATACAGTAGTAATGGAAGAGCTCCCATTTCTGTTCAACGTGACTCAGCTGGAGAGAAGAGAAAGGCTAACTTCAACTTCTCGCTTCTGAATTGGTCTTTAGAGAGTTATGGGATGTGAGGGTGAGAGAAGAGGCTGTGTGTTTGTGGTTTGTTTGGTTTTTTTTCTCACTTGTACTGCAAATATTATAGTAAAAAAATTCTGTTGAGTGATCAGAATAAAAAAGGCTCTTAGAAAACTTTCTCAAGCTAAGTTTTTAAGAATTTGAAAAGGCTTTTTCAGCACACAGCAATTCTTAATAATGTCTTTACTAAGTAGCCTGAGGTCCCTTTGGCGTGGGGAGCTCTTGCTGGCTTGGTATACAAGCAAGCACAGCTGGAGCACACAACACATCTGGAGTTTGTAAAGAGGGTATCTTGGTAAGGAGCTTTCCAGTTCTCTCGGGAGTTAAGTTACCCTCCATAGCCTGGGGGTTTTGGAGAACAAAATATTCATGTCAGGATGACACCTCCACTCCTCAGCTGTGAGAAACAGAGCTTCTGGCACGGTAAAGAACAGAATCTTTATCTTCCCTGGTTGTTATCAAAACAGATGTGGTATGACCCACAAATTGAACATGAAACGACAGGTCTGCTTGCAAAAACTAATGCAAAGTGAGCTAACTGGCATTCTTTTGTATATATTAGATCCAATTCTCCATTGTCCTACACTGCCTGCAGCCGTTACATACCACAGAAGTTCAGCACAGGGGAGATGTGCATGAAAATCTGTTTTAAATGCTTTTTCTCCTTTAAGTTGGTAAAGATATTTGTGACCATTATAACTGCTCTGATCTAGTATTCCCTCTTACAAGTTACAAGTTATTTTTAATTATCGTGGTAACATTTTAATAAGGCTATCAGTGCCCCGGGCCAATGCCATAACCTGGTTATTTGACATGTTGGGATGACAAGCATCTGTTAGAATGTGCAACCTTGGAAATGGGAGATACATGCTAATCTGGGGGTTGTCTACAGGGTTCCTGTAGCAGCTCCCATTTGAACCTTCACTCCCATTTCCAGGAGTGAGAGCACAAGCAGAAGAAAGAGATGCGTGTCAATAAAATCATCATACTCCTTATCCCCTTGGACTCGCAGGTACCTAGGCTTCAATCAGAGCAGCCCCAGTGAGAAGCAAGTGTAAAGATCCCTTGAGAGCTTCCACTGTCCACTTCCTATCTTGTATAGCACATGGCTGAGCTGCATTGTGGTATCTAACACCAATTATCAAACTGTCTGAATAATGAGGGGCAGATGCACCTTACCAAAAATTTGTTTCATTAAAATAATTCATCCCCACCAATGAAAGCATTTTGCATCCATGTCATGTGTCCAAAAGGATTTTTGTCCCACTACTAGAGAATAGCCAGTCAGAAATAGCCTTGTATTGTTCCCAGCGCTATTATACATTAATGTCTTGAGGTCCAGCAAATGTCAGTGAGTGTTGGCGAAACACAATTGTGAAGTGGGCTTCTAAAGGAACAGAAATAACGTAACGTTAAATAATTGACCTTCCTCTGTCACTGTTGGGGTGCTCTGCTTGCAGCAAGGTGAAATCAAGAGCTGTGTAGAAATATTGTGTGCACGCTCTGTCAGTCACGGTGGAACCGTGGTGGGAAAAGGATGTCATTGGTCTCCTCCACCTGAAGCAAAACAGCGAGGCATCCTGAAACTTTTTGTCTGAGTAGTCAATCAGGTTTGACAAGGCTGACACATCCTTCACCACACCCTCTACTTTTGCATGGCATAGAAGGAATTGTGCAGTCCTACATTCCCTCTTGGTGAATTAAAAAACATTTTTTTAACCCTGCCAGAATCTGGTAGTGCAATATTCCAAGGACTGTCTAAATGGAGCACAGCAAGAGTTTGGGGACGTGGGAATGACAGCTTTTGGCAGACAATCCCAAGCTTGTCTAGCCACAGGCTCACTCTGAGCACCTTGTGCCAGTCATTCCCTGCCTTCCCCAACCTCTCCAAACGCTCACTGGGGAATAACGACATTTCAAAATGGATTGTGTTGCAGGGCACTGTAAATCTGCCCACAATTAGGCACCAACTGAGCGCATTTAAGATTTATCTTCCCCATGACAGGGATATCTTTGAGTAAATTGTCTTAACCCTCTTGGTTTGTTATTAGTGACATCTCTGCAGCCCCTATAAAGGTGTTGCTACTGGCACCAGCTGATGAGTCTTGTCCTATGCAGAGGAGAGCTCAGACTGCAGACTAGGGAGTGTTAGCTGTGAATTTTGTGGGGAGAATTCAAACTGAGTGAAGTGAGGAGGTGGAAACTCCCAGGACTGACCTTGATGTCATAATAAACATGGAGTTTGTGAACGCTGCCACTCAGCCTAAGCTATTGCTTCCCAGGCAGCCCTTGTACAGGAGTGGTGGTGCATAGCAATCTCCTTACAAAGACATGGAGCCAGATCAGTGGCTTGCACGTGCAAACTTGTCCTCACTACCCAAAACTGTAGGAGTGAAAAGCACAGGAGTCCCATGCTGTTTTACCTGGGCGATTCAATCCCTATTTGGAATGCCAGACCTTGATTTTTTGCAAGCTACAATAATGGAAATCAGTTACCAAGTCATATTCATGTTAGTGCTTTAAATGTCAGGTGTCACTGGTTATCAGTGTGTTTCAGCTATTTTAAATTTGTTTGGTTCATCTCCATGCAAGGAGGGCATTAAAGAGAGGATGTTATTAAATAAGCTCAGAATACAGCATGTGAAATAGGAGGGACTGGCAGTACTATTAAAAGTTGTTAATTAGCAAGCCATCAAGGGGAATTTTAGCATGGCCTTGGGAATTCAGATCTAAAGATGAAATACAGATGTATCCCCGTTATAGACAGGGACGTGTGCAGCTTGTTACATTCACCTCAGGTAGTGTTGTGAATAATTAGAGACCCACTATCCAGCAGCCTAAGTTCTAAAATAGAGCTTTTGGGTGCACCATTTGTAAGTTGGGAAGGAGTCTCTTTATAAAACTTAACAAGACAGATACTTACACCTAGTATTATATATAAAGGGGCTTACTTCTGTTTATTAAGTCGGTGTTCAGGCACAACTCTATCCCCTTTGCCTCCTTGGAATTGTTTTCTCCTAATATCCTCACGGTGTCTTCAATTCCAAAGGAGGTAAGCTAAGATATAGGGCTGCAGCACAGACCTTGGCTCTGGCTTGGTTTAAGGCACCACGAGTATTACATCTTCTTTAGATTGACTTGCTTAAGGAGAGTGTCCTAAGATCCAGATGACTTTTATGTATCCATATCTTAAGAAGCAGAACACCACCTTCTGATAAGGGTTATGAGCAAGAAACTCCAAATTACTAAATTATTCTCTCCTGCATGGAGTTTTCCTTAGGAGGAAATTTAGACTTTGTAGATTGCATTTTACTGGACACTTGTTCTCAATAACTCTTTGAAGTCAAAGACAGTCAAGGAACTTAGGATGTGGCCTTAGGTGCATCAGGACTGGGCCTTTCCAGACGCAGGGCAGCAAGGTTTGAGCAAGATCTTCCAGTTATTACACTGATATTTTCCTGTAGTTGGTAGAATTTTAAGCAATATCCTTGTGACATCATCTTGATTCAAGATAACCAAGCCCACTTAGACTAGGACCCAAGTGAAATTGACTTGGGTAGCACCCGAGTAAAAATATTTGTATTTACTTACTTCATTTGCCCAGGTACAAAACCAGTTCAGATAGAATCACTGAGCTCTTTTTCAGTATCAATTCAGTCTTATCCTCTCCTCTTCATTTAAGTGGGGCTAATTGTGCAAGCAGGACCAGCAGAATCCACTTGGTATTCAAGTACATTTTACTACATGTCCAGGTAACAGTGACTCATCCAGGCCTCTGGGTGTATCACACACATACTGTCTCCATCACAGATAATAGAGTGTCTCATGGAGCTGGCACACCAGTCCAGGCTGAAAGCTGGGGATGATTGGAGATGGTGCTGAAACTCATCAAGAACCCCAAGTCAGTGTCATGCTTTGGGATTTCTACATGCACATACGTAGAAACAGACAGCTCTCAAAGGGACTAGCTGAAAAGAAGTTTTGTGTTCGTATGTCTATATGCAAAAGCTTGGCCTGTATATAATCTGACTTTTAGGTATGCTGGTGGCACTAACACAGTGGTCTATATTTATGTTTCAAAAAGTTTGGACTGGAGTATCAAGGCATAAAGGTCAAGTTTCCCTAGTTCTATATCTCCCCCCTAGTTTACATCTGTTTTCTACCTTTTTACTTCCTTCTCTATAGCATGAAGCCTATGTGTTTGTTTTTCTTACTCATCCTGACTGCTTTTGTATTCTGCTCCCTAATGACTTTGGAACATAATGTCAAATCATCAAATTGTGCAAATGTAATCTGCATTCAAAAAAGCAGCCCATATACTTATATATGTATGTATGTGTGTGTGTATACATATATATGTGTGTATGTATACATATATATATGCACTGATATATAATGACTCATGTTACATATAATACAGAATATATATTACAATATGGAAGTCACTGTGTGACTTCAGAGATAATAGCCAACTTGCATTCTGCCCCTTTGTAGCTCTCCATACAGCTCTGGGCAGTGCCAGCAGGATACCTCCCAGGACCAAGCAGCCCCACGTTTGCTTGGAGGACCTCTTATGCCTCCGCTATGCTGTGCCCACTACCACCACCACCGCCAGCAGCAGGACAGGTTCTCACATAACCTGTATTGTGATACTCCTGCAGAGGCCCAGCAGTTTCGGTGGCATTGAGGAGAATTACTCTCCTTTGGTTTTCTCTTGAGCAGCTCAGAAAGTCTTGTCATTCTGGTGTGTTTGTGTAGTTGTTACTTACTGTCCTGTGGCCTATCACTCCCACTTAAACATACCAGGAAAATGATTAGTGAAAGAAAGACAGAAATGGCCCCAAAATTTATGGATGGTGTGGGCTGCTGGTGATCTCCCACAAGTTTAAAGAAATGTATAGCAGATGCGTTGTAGCAGTGTGCCAGGTGACTGATATGGCTAGCTCTTGTACTGCATTTTGGGATGAAAGCCGCTGGGTTATTTCAGAAAAGCTTGGCAGGGTTATTAATGAGTGACTACTGCTTATTAAAACCTGGCCACTTTCTCTTTGTCTTCTGACACCGTGGGCAAATGGCCAGACCAGCTGAGGCAGGGCCACTGAGTGTAGCTAAGATTTTGTTCTCAATTTTCCTTTGAGACTGACCCAGTGATCAGTGGCTGACAATGAAGGAACCACTGGGCATCCTACAACAAACTTCCTTTGCTGACACCTTGCATGTACTTCAGGGAGACCTTATAGCGGCATTCCAATGTCTGAAGGGGGCCTACAAGAAAGCCAGAGGGACTTTTTACAAGGGCAGATAGTGATAGGACAAGGTATAATGGCTTCAAACTAGAAGAGGGGAGATTCAGATTAGAAATCAGGAGGAAATTTTTCACTATGAGGGTGGTGAGGCACTGGAGCAGGTCATCCAGGGAAGTTGTGGATGCACCATCATTGGAAATGCTCAAGGCCAGGCTGGATGGGGCTTTGAGCAACCTGGTCTAGTGGGAGGTGTCCCTGCCCATGGCAGGGGGTTGGAACTAGGTGCTCTTTAAAGTCCCTTCCAACCTAAACTATTCTATGACTCTATGAAATGTATTAAAATTATTTGGACTCTAGTATCTGGCTTATTTTTTAAGAGCGAAGCGTAACTTTCAGAGCACCCGAAGCCAGGAACCAGAAAAACTAAGGGGAAAAGTAAGCTTAAACACTCACGCACAGAGGCAGGCAGTGCATGACACAATTCAAGTAGTTCAAGCGCTGGCACACAAGTTGCAGGCCCATTTCAGAACTGCACTGGGCTTGGAGTTCCTACAGCCTTCCCGCNGAAAGGTGTGGCTTCTCCTTTCCTCTGCCGGCGGGGAGGGGACAGGACGGGAGCTCCTCTCTTGCCGCCGCCACCAGCCTCTGCCACCGCTCCCCCGTCACCTGCGGGCCGACGCCTTCCCTGGCCCTCGC
>VZTM01028762.1:64956-165370 GCA_013400555.1 Jacana jacana
AATTGTGCAAATGTAATCTGCATTCAAAAAAGCAGCCCATATACTTATATATGTATGTATGTGTGTGTGTATACATATATATGTGTGTATGTATACATATATATATGCACTGATATATAATGACTCATGTTACATATAATACAGAATATATATTACAATATGGAAGTCACTGTGTGACTTCAGAGATAATAGCCAACTTGCATTCTGCCCCTTTGTAGCTCTCCATACAGCTCTGGGCAGTGCCAGCAGGATACCTCCCAGGACCAAGCAGCCCCACGTTTGCTTGGAGGACCTCTTATGCCTCCGCTATGCTGTGCCCACTACCACCACCACCGCCAGCAGCAGGACAGGTTCTCACATAACCTGTATTGTGATACTCCTGCAGAGGCCCAGCAGTTTCGGTGGCATTGAGGAGAATTACTCTCCTTTGGTTTTCTCTTGAGCAGCTCAGAAAGTCTTGTCATTCTGGTGTGTTTGTGTAGTTGTTACTTACTGTCCTGTGGCCTATCACTCCCACTTAAACATACCAGGAAAATGATTAGTGAAAGAAAGACAGAAATGGCCCCAAAATTTATGGATGGTGTGGGCTGCTGGTGATCTCCCACAAGTTTAAAGAAATGTATAGCAGATGCGTTGTAGCAGTGTGCCAGGTGACTGATATGGCTAGCTCTTGTACTGCATTTTGGGATGAAAGCCGCTGGGTTATTTCAGAAAAGCTTGGCAGGGTTATTAATGAGTGACTACTGCTTATTAAAACCTGGCCACTTTCTCTTTGTCTTCTGACACCGTGGGCAAATGGCCAGACCAGCTGAGGCAGGGCCACTGAGTGTAGCTAAGATTTTGTTCTCAATTTTCCTTTGAGACTGACCCAGTGATCAGTGGCTGACAATGAAGGAACCACTGGGCATCCTACAACAAACTTCCTTTGCTGACACCTTGCATGTACTTCAGGGAGACCTTATAGCGGCATTCCAATGTCTGAAGGGGGCCTACAAGAAAGCCAGAGGGACTTTTTACAAGGGCAGATAGTGATAGGACAAGGTATAATGGCTTCAAACTAGAAGAGGGGAGATTCAGATTAGAAATCAGGAGGAAATTTTTCACTATGAGGGTGGTGAGGCACTGGAGCAGGTCATCCAGGGAAGTTGTGGATGCACCATCATTGGAAATGCTCAAGGCCAGGCTGGATGGGGCTTTGAGCAACCTGGTCTAGTGGGAGGTGTCCCTGCCCATGGCAGGGGGTTGGAACTAGGTGCTCTTTAAAGTCCCTTCCAACCTAAACTATTCTATGACTCTATGAAATGTATTAAAATTATTTGGACTCTAGTATCTGGCTTATTTTTTAAGAGCGAAGCGTAACTTTCAGAGCACCCGAAGCCAGGAACCAGAAAAACTAAGGGGAAAAGTAAGCTTAAACACTCACGCACAGAGGCAGGCAGTGCATGACACAATTCAAGTAGTTCAAGCGCTGGCACACAAGTTGCAGGCCCATTTCAGAACTGCACTGGGCTTGGAGTTCCTACAGCCTTCCCGCATGTGGGAACTGCTGTGTTTCAGGTTTAGGCAACAAACATTTGTGCCACTTTCCCAAGAAGCACGCTGGCCCTGTGATGTGCCACACATGGCGGGGCAGGGGGACAGGGCTGCCACCAGCAGACCTGACCCATCTTCCAGGTTGTGGTGCCCAATTAACTGGCACTATCTTCTTGGGGTGCTGGTTGCTTTCCGAAGCAGCAGGAGGCTGTTGGGCATCGTGGCCACTCCTGGCCGCTCTCCCTGCAGCGCTCACAGCCCTCAGGCCAGCCACTCTGTCCCCTGGGGGTTCTGTGACAGCCCCGACGGGGGGGAAAGACCGGTCAAGAGGAGGTTTTCAGTGGGCTCCAACCTCCACCGGCAGCTTATGAGGGCAGTCTACGCTCCGCCGAGGGTGGGAACACCGGTGGGAGGCTGAGAAGGAAGCACCTCGTGGCCCCCGGTCGGCCAGCGGGGAGCGACACCGCCGCGGCGGCAGGGCAGGGGCCGAGGCGGCGGGGGAACCTCGAGNTTCCCGTCGCTTTCCCCTTCTCTTCTCCCTCCGGGCGGCGGCCCCCCGCGCTCCCCCGCTGCCATGAGCGTCAACGGCGGCTCCCACCCGCGGATCAACACCCTGGGGAGGATGGCGCGGGCTGACTCGGGCACCGACCTGCGCTACGAGATGAGCTCCCATGTGGTGGGGGGCGGCGGCGGCACCCACACCCACAAGACCTACTACTACCAGAAGACCTACGGAGGGGACTACGCCTCCGACGGATACGGGTAGGTGCGGGCCGGGCTTGGGGTGGGGAAGGGGAGCGGGACCCGAGGGACAGCTGCCCTCAGCCCGCCCGCCGTTTCATTTCCTGGGTGTGCCAGCTTGCCAGCCTCTCCCAGCCCTCCCTGTGGAAACTAACTTCTAAAAAGGCTTTTAAACGCAAGCAAAGAACTTTTACTTTTTATTTGAAACAAAACCAAACCACTTTTGGGTGAGGACTCTCCGTGAAGAGCATTAGTGGGGTAAAACGCAGAACGGCGCCCTCGGTGCCTCCCGTTTGCGCTCTGGGGTGTAAACGCCTTGGTGCTGGTGGTGCCGACCCAGCAGCTCTGCCCATGGATTCTCGCTCTGCCCGGTGATGCCAGGCAAGCGGTCCTGAGGCAAACTGCTTCATACCTCACACCCAGGTTGGGCTCTCTCTGTCCTCCCCAGAAGTTGCATAACTGGGGCTATGAAATGGTTTTAACTGGTGGGAATTGCTCTATTCATTTTTTTTTTGGCGTTTGTTTCTAGCTTGGGTAAGGCCTGGGAGTGTAAGGCCGTGATCTGTGGTGATTTGGTGGTTGGGGAGCAAAGATGAGTGTCAAGCAATGTCAGTCTGCTTTTCTCCCCTCTTGTCTTTTACCTTTCTGCTTGTCCCCTTGCTGCAAGCACAGTCAAGATCCTTTAGGCAGGGGGCCAGCTGCGTGTCCTGCTTTGGAGAACTCCCGCTTTCATGGATGCGGCTGTACTGGCAATATCTGCGCAGATCAATTCTGTCAAAGGCTTTTTTGAGCGAAGTGGCGCTCTGAATAGATGAGAAATAAGTACGGTGCCATGAAGACTTCTCCACTAATCCCCTTGTCTGGAAGTTCACAGGACTGAAAAACAAGCAGCAGTTACTGTCACTGAAGGAAGCGGCACTGGTGTGTGATAAGGCATCTATACAAAACGATGGCAGTGATAATTTTTTTTATGCATGGAATGGCTTGCATAAACCTATTGGCCTATTTATTGATGCCATGGACTTAGGAATTGATTTGGAAGTGCTGTCATGTAATCTGTGTGAGAATTCAAGCCCCAATTTTATAGATAGTATATAATTATTACATTGCAGAAGGATGAGAATTAAAAATATATAGTAAATAAACAGCAGATGAGAAGAGGCAGACTTTGTTATATCAAGCAGATCTATAAATGGCTGTAGAAAATCAGGATTACCCTAAAGAGCACGGAGAGCTCTGTTTAGGTACGTTGGATCTCTTGCTAGAGACCACTGAATGAAAGACAAAACTTGCATTATGGCTATTTTTTGGGTTATTACTTTGTCCAGTTGTTTTAGTTCTTTATTTGACTTTTGGTTTGGTGTGCACACAGGTAAGTTAAGCTGAGTTGCAGCTGCAACACGTCTACTTACTATTACAGTAGTATGAGAATACCTATTTATTGCTATATAATTAGGACATTTCAATACTTTACCATGGGAGAGTGCACATCGCTGTATGGCATTTGTGAGGATTTGTTTTGCTAGTGGTGCTCCACTGCAGATACCTCTACTGTTTACGAGGGACAGACATGAAAAAGTAATGTCAGAACATGCTACTTCCTGACTGTTCTTTTTCCAGACTTAATCTGGTGCAACTATATTGGATTCACTAGAGTTACTTCTTTATTACTCCTGACTTTCACTAGAGGAGAAATACCTCTTTAATTTAACATTCTTTGATTTTTATTACATATTTTAAACCAGTTTGTTAGACTCTCCTGTCTTTCCTATTTGATGGTGGTGTAGCAAGAGTGAAAAAGACAGACCTGATCAAGAAATTAACAAGCTTATATCAACATCTTTTCATTTACACTTCATAGCATGGTATTCATGTCCTTTTCAGGAAGGCATGTTGGGCAAGGGGGTTGCAATGAAAGTTTCTGTTCACTTTATTGCAAGGCTTCTGCGTGGAACTAAAAGATCTGTGTTAATGAGATCAAAAATACACGCACATATATATATGTGTGTGTGTGTGTTTGTTTGTGTGTATGTATTTACATATGAGTTTTTTACATGAAAAGATCTGACCACACAAAACACTTAAATATTTATTTTTTTGCAAAAAAATGTGTTTTCACCTTACTGAGTTGCACAGGTTTATTTATAATCAGTGCTGATTTAATTTAAAATTGAATTAAAATGTGTCTGAAAATGAGGGTTTTGTTGCCAGTTAATGAAACAAGCAGTTGCGTCTGATCTTGCACAAACACTACATGACAAAATCCACTAAATCCAGTGCATGTTGTGCTTGCAGGATCAGAGCCACCATCTCTGGAATTGGTTTTAGTAATTGTGTTCAGTCTGATATTTTCCATGCCAGTTTAATAGCAGTTGCTGAACTTACAAAACCAAGGCCTCTCTTTCCAATGGGGAAAATCCCCGTATCTTTATTTGAAATGCAGTAGGATTCAATTTGGGGTCTAGTCTTGTAAGTTTTTGGGGCGTATTCTGCCAAACAAGTCTGTGCTGAATACTACATTACTCACAGAGCAATGGAAGACGCTCCCTACCCTTAGGGCTCAGCAAGGTGCTTTAACAACATTCCCAGTTTCTTCTGGCTTGGGAACTCAGGATGAGCTTGGCCCCGAGTACAGATACTCAGCTTGACAGTGAGTCATGCTCCTAAACTGCCAGTTCATCTGTCAAATATTTATCGGTGTCTTTGCTGCAGAGAGGTAAAATCTGGTAGTCTGTGAGAGAAGGAAGTAAAGTGGCAAGATGTGGAGTTCTAGTTCTCATTGCTGAGATTAGAAAAAAAAATAGTCTAGGCTTCATGGTCATCAAGTGATACCTTGCTCCGAAAACAAATTAACTTCCACAACTTTGCTTAAGGGTCAATGTAACTTCTGTGCTCTAAGTTAGAAAAAGCCAGCAATTCACATCCTGTGCCCCTGAGGTTACTTTCAGGGACTCACAGACAAGGTCAACTTGCAGAAAACTGATTGAAAGTTGCATTTTTGCCCTTCCCATCAGCCTCGCAGGGGGTTCCAGGATCCCGGGCCCAGCTGAGTCACAGTGGAGCTGGTGTGGGAACATCCTCTTTGAACTCCTCTGTTGTAGCACTTCATGGGGGGGGGGCGGGGAGGGGTGGAAATTGCCCATGACAAACAAAAACACGGGCAGACAGAGAGCGAAGAATGTGTCTGAATCGCTGCTGAATACCTGCCACGCCGGCAGAGCCTGTGCTGTGCTTGAGCTGGCCAAGAAATGGGTCTTGGCAGCGCTGCTATGCTATGAGAAGAAAGCCAGACTGTACCTTCCCTAACTCACCTTGTCATAGGTATGTGCATGAGATTTCAAGCTTGGTAGGCACCTTTGCAGGCGTGAAAGCCTCTGTCAGGCACAGGAATTAGCTGGGTTTGGAGGGCTGCTCTCCAGCAGAGGTGTATCTCCATGGTCCTGGCTGTACCCTGCATTTGGCACCTCCCTCTGCCAGAGCCGGAGGTGGGAGAGGCAGGGTGTCTGCAGCCTGCTGTGCTGGCCAGGGACGTCCTTTAGAAATGGTACCATTGCTCCTGGTGATTAATACTGGTGAGAAAAAGTGCAAGGATTTTCTGTGAATAGGTGTAGCAGGAACCCTTGTGAAACCCTGCTTGTTCTGAAGGCACTTGGCCTTGGGGGTCTTGAGATTTCACTGGCAACTCTTACATTTTTGCACATTTCTAATAGGATTTAGAGCCTGATCATGCAAGATACAGACATCTGAGGTTTCCTACCACTGTGCCTATAGTCTATGTGCATACTCAGCAGACTGGACTAGTTTGTCGAGGCTGTGGTGTGCCAAAACTGGTGCCTAGTAAGAGCAGAGACGTATGTGAAGAACCCAGTTGTGAACCTCTCAGTGATTTCTGATACTTGCATTTGCCTTGTTAGAGGGAGTAAAAAGCTCCTACGTTATAATATTTTAGTTTCTGATTCTATTCTAATGGATACTGTGCTTTGCCAGCGTATGCCTCTGTGTTTTCAGGGGCACACACCTGCACCTGGCAGGTGGTGGCAGCTGGGCGGTGGTTTAGTCACTGTGGTGTGTGCAGGCTCTGTGCTGGGAATGGAGATTCCAGGTCAGGTTTTTCTTCTAACTTGCCTACTCTGGGCATACCAGATAATCCCTTGATGAATCTATTGCTTGTTCAAACAAGCTTGTGTGGATGAAGGGGGGGTGGAGGAGAAATAAAAACCCAAAAGAAGTGCTATTGTTTTGCTCTCAGTGATGAGTTGTGGAAGTCTCTCAGTACTTTGGATCTGAAAAAAAACAAAAACAACTTTTTAAAAACTTCCTTACAATTTGAATGAGCAACAATATGAAGAAGCTTTGAATTTTTAAAAGGTTAAATATTTTGTGGAGGATTCAGAAAATCTAACAAGGAATATTCTAACTTGGTCCAAATTGCGTCTTAGGGCCAAGAGTGTCCCCTTTGTGTTTCCAAAGCTTTAAGGACCTGTGAAGCTGCTGGAAGGCTCTACAGTGCTGCTAGATTTGCTTCTGTGTCTCCTTTGCCCTGCCTCTCTAGACACTAATTGCCCCCTGGATAACACAGCAGCCGGTTGATGTGTGCTAACAAAGGCAGAAACCAGAGCAGACTCCAGGTTGCAGGCATTTGTGCTGGGGGTGTGCAGGTCTTCAGCAGCAGCAGGCAAATGAGAGAGCAGAAAGGAGCTGGCTTTCTTTCTCGCCCCTCGGGTTCTGCAGCAATGACAACTCGGTTGGGCCTGTATGGGTGCAAGCCAAGTGTTTACAGAGGGTATATCATTTATTCAAAGCATCACTAAGGAAATCTTTCCACTGCTTGAGTAAGTCAGTGGCAGCAGCAGTCAGCCTGGCTGCGTCCCAGGGACATGGGCACAGCAGGGTTTGCCATGTCTGTCTTTAGTCTCATAACTCATTCTGCATGGCCTCAAGAGCATTTTTCCCTCCCATCTACAAAAAAGCAGGAATAGTTATTTCTAGTTTCTGTAGAGCTGGGGGTGTTGTGAGCATCACTGGTACCTCTTAACATTTAAGTGCAGTCCTAGTTCAGAGACTGACGATCTCTGTGATGTAAGGTAATGGCTGTGTTTGGCTCGGGTGGGGTATATTGCAGGAAGGAGGTGTTGTCTGTGCTACTACCCTGCCCAAAGTCCAGTGGCAGCAGGGCTTGGGCTGCCTCTCAGCTCTCTGGGAGAGCAAGAGCACAGTATAGCAAGGGAGCAATGTATTCTGCCTTGATGTTCAGCAAGCAGGGTGGTTCCTGTACTGAATGACGACAACGTGAAGGTGCTATGCCTTTCCTGGGGCTCTTCTGGCAGTAGAGAAATACAGGACTACATTTTAAAGTCACATATAAAAGTGATTCTTCTGTGTTTTGAAGTTTTCTGGTAATTTTGAAATGAAGACGCTAGCCACCTTTGTTGTCTTTTGTTCCTTTAATAGTTAATGACTATTAAAACAAAGTCATTTTAATAAAGAATTCAGTTTAATAATATGTTCTTGAAATTCATGAGTTGCCTTCAAAATAAATGTCACACTCAAAAATTTTAAGTTGTAGGGACAGACAGGTAGTTAAGGCCTGAAGCAGTCCAGGCTGTTTCACTCAACACTGTTTTTTGGGGTTTACAAAACCAAAGCAGTACTGCAAATAGTCAGATTCTTGCAAATGTATGGATTTATTAGTAGGAGCCCCTGCACTCCTGCCTTACAAGTCCTGCTAAAAGACCAAGCTCCAGTTCTTTCCCTTTCTGCTGGAATGGTTGAAAATGTACGCTGTATTTGCAGGGCTGCAGTAAAACAAGTGAAGAGGCTTCTCATATTTTCACTATGTGGTGTTCACCCAGTGTTTGGCTGCAGCAGGATCCCATTGATAGGGTCGAGCTTTAGATGCCGCCAGAGTTAAAATCGAATCAAATTGTCATCATAGTAGCAGTAATTGTTACAATGACCAAACAGTGTTTAAACTCATTCACTTTCATGTAAACAAAATGAGAGGAAGCAAGAGAGATTGACAAAATACCACCTGTTATACTTGACTTAGTCTGTGTCCTGTGAGGGTTGTTGTGGTCCTACATCTTTGAGGGACATAAATGCATTTTTATAAATGATCTAGGTTACATGTTTGTAGCCTAGCTTTGTTCTTACCTCCATGGTAAGATGCCATGTAGCATGTTCCAGGGGTTAGGGTTTGCCTCAATTTCTTTAGTCCATTTTTTCCCCCCACTTATGCCATTGTGTTGGATATGGTTTTCCTTTGGGTGACTGTTTCCTTCTGCCTCAAGGTTGGATGTCTGCTTACTCTGCATTGGGGTTTCCCCTTTGATCTACTCATTCTCATTATAGGTCTGTTGATTTCAATAAGGAGTATTACACTGAGGGCCTTTGAAATTGCTTGTGAAGTACTCTCCTGTCACATGGGTGAAAAGCATTGACGTGTCCATGTAAGGTTGCGCTGGTGCTGTCTGATGCATAAACCAATGTATGCTGAGGTATTGTCTTACTAAGTATTTTTATTTTCTAAATTCAAAGGTTGATTTTTACCCTTCTTGAGTGTGTTTGTACAGCTAAATCCTCTTTGGATGTGAGATCTTTTGAGTCCTGTTGACTTTGTGGAGCTCTGTCATCATCTACTTTCTCTGGCTCTGCCCCTTAACCCTGTGTAGCTCTGGTCGATGGATGGATTTGAAAGCCACTAGCTTACCCAGCCTTTGACAAGCCACTACCTTTTTACCTGTTTTCCTAGTGTTGATCTCAGTATTTTGACTAGCAAAACAGTTAGTTGTTGAACAACAAAACTGATATCCAAGGTGTGAAAAGCAGCATTGTTGAAATAGCACGCTCTTTTTTCATTTGAGTTTGTATTGCTCCAGCTTCTGACGTTATTTTGCTTATGTCTTTATCTATTAGATTGGTCAGTCTTAAATGCTTACTGTTTTCTTCTTCTGAAGGTCCCCATGAACTGTAAACAAGTAACTTGTAGATTTTAATTTGAAGATCTAAATAGGGTGTGCTTAAGCCTCCCACTTCAGGACATCTGTTCCTGCCTTTGAGATAACTTTGCACACCTATATTAAACCATCTTCAATTTTCAAACTTTTTTTTATTATTTGGGTAATAATTCTGGATGTGGTATTTTAACATCATCAGGATGAACACAAAATACTTCTGATTCTACTTTTTCTATCTTTTAGATTGTTTTTGATTTATTTGAAAATAGCTTTTCTTTGCAATTTCTTAGTGTGTTAACTGTAACAGCCATCGTTTAGACCTTGTCTCAGATTGGTGTGAATTAATGCCTTTGAAGTCAATGCCTTGAGGCTGCACTGAAGCCAGTGGAGATACACCGATTTATTACAGTAGAAATGTGGTCCCCCTCTAGTTCTTTCGGCTTTAATGGATATCCAGCATTTATAGCTGTCAGGAGAGGACTGAAAAAACAATTGAAGGAAAAATATTCTTCTGATGTTCTAAAAAGAGAAAATTGCTTGGAAGGTTCCTCTCTCTTCTTTATTATGTTTCATTCATTAAAATAATTGTGGATATAATTAAATGTAAATTTTAGATGCATTCAGATACTTCTAGATCCAAACACAACCGCGATGCCTAAGGAGAAGGAATGATTTAGAAAAGGAAGCTGACGGGAAGCCTGGCACAAAATCAGACCCACATGTTACTTTTCACAATTGTTTTCTTTAAGCTGTTTCCAAGATATACCGGGGTGTGTAGCACAGCAGGGCACAGCATTTGTGCAGCCAAAGGGTCACAGTGCAAGCCAGGGGCTGCATGTATACAGCTTTTTTTGTTTTTAAGTCACCTAGTGATTCTCCAGTCCTGTCTGTGTGTCTTTGATGGCCTACTCTTTGGTATTAGAGGAAGCTGGTGAAAAGTTGCTTAGACTTTTCCCACCTGTTCAAGAAGGACTAATAGGAGAACAGCACGCTGCTAAAGTGCCAGCTGCACACAATACAGAGGAACTCTTAAAAATATACTGTTGAACGTTTCTCACCATTGCAGTGATTTTCCCAAGGAGAGCTCTGCTGAGTTTTTCACACTATTACAATTCCTTCTGTGAAGGAAGATCAGAGTCTGTTGAAGTCAGTGGAAAGATTGCTGTCGAATCCAGATGACTTGCTGGCTCTGAGCTGAACAGGTTTGCACTGACAGTCTTTTGAAGTCAGTGTTGTATGGAGGGTTTGGACCTTCAGTGATTTGTAATGGAAAAGGTTACCTACTGTCAGCACGGGAGTCAGAAAACTAGGCAGGGCTTGAAAGTGTCTCAGTTTCTTACTGTCTCTTAGTAGTGGTTTATTTCAGTTGCACTGGCAAGTGCTTTGGTTTGGGAGCTGCCTGGGCTTGCTTGGGAGCTCTGATTCCATCAGCAAGGAATGGTTCCTTCCTTGAAGCAACTCGCCCACATCCAACTAGCAGTGGCTCGCTTTGGTGGCTGAATCCCAAATGCTGGAAAAGCAACCTTTTGGTGGCATGGATGCAGTAGATTGTGTGAAGACAACAATAATGACCCCATTATCTATCTTTGCTTTTCCCCTCACTAGTGTTTTTGATTCTGGACTTCTACTTGGAACCTCCAAACTCCCACTTTATTTTTTTGAAAGACAGCTTGTCCTCTTAACTCCAGGGCCTATGTCTGTTTTTGTTGTAGCATGTGCATCTTGCTATTTCTTCTTAAGATACTGCACTAGTTTTGTATGTTTCTGCTGATGAAAGGGCCCTTTGTATGCTTGTATGGACATGTGTGCTCAGTAGCAGAGGATCCCGCTTTCCTTTTATGCTCTGACGTTTGATGGCTGATGTGGTAACATGTGCAATGCAAGGCTACGTTCTAATGTATTGACTTCAACAAAGATTGTGAATAATTCATTCTCACTGTAATACTGCCAAAGTTTTGTCTATCAAACTATCAAAGCTGCAAATAGCTGTACTGGAAGAAGAACTTCCTCATTTGTGGTATGCCAGTTTCCATCTTCTACTCTATCCTGTGGCAAAGTCAGTCCACGCCTGCCGTTACAGAATTATAGCATGTCTCTGCCATTGTGGAATAGGCAGTAAAACTGCACAGTGCCATAATGCAGGAGGGCCAGATAAAGCCTGTGTGTCTCTGTGGTGCTAAGTGAGATGGACCATTCCATGTAACTTCCCTTAGCTCTTCACGACTTGTGTTTCTTGCCTCTCTTCAAAATGGGTGATTACTCAGTGCTTACTTCATCTTCTTCTTCTCCCCCACAACAGTCAGAATGGGACCTGTACAGTGTCCAGGCGCCAGAACACCATCCAGGAGCTTTTGCAAAACTGTTCAGATTGCCTGATGCGAGCTGAGCTCATCGTACAACCCGTGAGTGCTTCTCGTTCTTATCAAAAGTGACTGTGAATATTACAGGGAAGGAATGCTTGCAGTGTTATCTGGAATCACAGCCTCTGCAGCTTCATCTCCTTTCTCCCCTTTCAGCTGTTTGCCTGAGGCAACTGGGAGTGGAATATCACACTTGCCTTCCTGGGTCTCCCTCCTCTGTCTTCAGTGTTCAGTAAAACTGATTGAAATGGATCCGATTAAGAGAAGGGGGACTTCCCAATTTTATTTTTTTTTTAAAAAAGCCCTTACCCTTCAAAAAGATTCTGCTACATCTTATTTTTCAGTCTCAGATCACTGTGAGTGTAAACAGCTGTTAATAATGTTATGACCCCTTACAGTCTCTTAGTGTGTCCTGTAGAATATGGTCACAAAGAACCTGATCCACCATAGGAAAATATTTCATTATTTTACTTTTCCAGATGATTCCTGGAGAAGTCTATGAAACTACATTAAAATTTTCTTGACTGTTTCACCCCAAATGCATAGAGATGATCTTTGCTGTACACTACACTGATATAAACCCATAGTGCCTGGGGATGGGTTACTCACTGATTCAGTCCTGGCAAACACGGGATGTCCTCTGTTCTTGCTGAAGTCACAGGTGGTGCAGGGTGGTGAGAGCATCCTGCTTTTGAGGCCGCTGTGGTCCAAAAACCATTTGCAGTTCTGGCAGTTGATGTGATTTTATGCACACTTTTGGTCCCTCTGTGGACAGAAAGTTCTTTCAGGAATGAATTCTGTGGTTAGCAGTTCATTTCCTTTTCAGAGACACAGCACGTGTGAGCCTGTTTATATAAAAATCGATGCCAGAGTAAATACTGCCTCTTGTTAAGGATTAATATTATTCCATTAAAGTTAAAAGAAAGTGATGTTTAGCTTCAGCTTGGTGCCGCAACATGCACTGCTTACTATTTCTTTTCTTTTCTTTGAGGGACAAACTAATGAGGTCCATCAACATCTTATTTCAAAATCAAATCACAGCTGGGTTATGTTTTGTTCAGCATGGCTGTGTCAATGTGAGATGAGATCAAAAAGTGATCTACTCCGGCTTGAAGCACCATGACCATACTGTGATTGATCCGCTGCACTGAGAGGGCGCATGGAGAATTTGCCTAAGCTTTGGGTGATAAGGTGGTATGCAAAAGTGCCTGGGCATGGAGCTGGTCCCAGGCAAACAGGGTGCAGTCTATGTTTTTGAGAGGGAGGAGCAATGTCTATAAGTGTTAGAACCTCAGAGAAACTTCTGAAGAATCAGGAGCAATATCCACCAACCCTCACTAGGACAGACAGTTTGCTTCTCGCCCTCTAAACACCAAAGCATAAGGTCGTAAAAGCTTAGCATGCTGTGAAGCCTGGACTCTGCTAAAATAAACATCAGTCAGGATGTCCTGTTCTTCAGGGAAAGGTTTAGTTGGTATTTTGTTGTAATAATTTTCTTTTGTATTTTATTAGTAATATGGACTTCCCAATGACTGTGGATCCTTTGCTGATAGGCCTTCTGCCAGTTAAACCTGGCAATCGGAAACCCAGCAGTTGAAACCTATCATGCTTCTTAAAAATAATTGGTCCCCATAACATCTCTTTTAAAATGACCAAGCTGAATCTTTGGTGATGAATTTAATCTCCCATCTCTCTGTTTTTTGTTTTTGTTTTGTTTTTGTTTTTTTTTAGGAATTGAAATATGGGGATGGTGTCCAGATTAGAGGGAACAGAGATCTGGAAGACTGTTTTGCACAGGCGAATGATCAAATGGACATCCTGGATGGGCTGATCAGAGAGATGAGGCAGATGGGCCAACCTTGTGATATGTATCAGAAAAGGTATTGCCACGGAGGGCTTGGGGGAGGGAGTGTGGCTGATAAAAGTTTGTGATGTCTCAAGTGCTCACCTTCCCTGGTGTTGCAGGATGTGACAGAAGTAAGTTGGCTTTGTTTGGGGAATGCTAACATGGAGAAGGGCCCTGCAGTAACATTTTTTACAGAATTTTATACCTTGGTTGTCCCCAATGAAATTTTAAATATATTTTTTCCAAGGCCTGTGCTTTCAGCACTTTGCTTTGAATACGCGGTGGTACAATGGGAGAGATGAATTGCATTGTTTCCATGATTTCTGATTATTCTCCTTATAGGCACTTACTGGTTCCTTCCCTTTCAGGCTGCTTCAACTTCAAGAGCAAATGCGTGCCCTATACAAAGCCATCAGCGTTCCCCGTGCCAGGAGGGCCAGCTCCAAAGGTGGCGGTTGCTTCTCCTCTCAGAGTGGCTCAGGCTGGGACGAGTACACAAAACGTGTCACAAGTGAATGTTTGAACTGGATGAGGCAGCAGAAGGTAATTCTGTGCAAAACCCCGAGACAAGGCTAACACCTGGTGGTGTTTACGTACATCACCTCACATGCAGGAATGTTTTGGGTGCCAGTAGAAAATAAAAAGTGCATGTTTGTTAGTTACCTGTTACCAGCCAGGGTGATCTCTGTTTATGACCTCTAGGCTTGATTAGTGAATCTAGATACAGTTAGGGACAAATTTGCTGTTTCTTCAAAATTATATATTATTCCAAGTTCCACTTAATTTTTAAATTTGTAGTATTGTAGATGTCGTGAGTTTCCACTGAAATATGAACAAGAATTTGGGTTCTTCATTTGCAGAGGAAAAAGTGTAGAAGTTAGATTTTAAATCTGAACGAGACACAGCTGTTAACAAAAGGCATTGACATGTTTGTGTTAGAGTTTATTATGCTTGATATTTCCTTCCTTCCTTCTACAGATTCCCTTTATGATTTGTATTTACCTTAACCCTTCACACACATAGGACCAGCTTCACAGATTTAACTGTTGTCCATTTGACAGTTGTTCTCCCGGCTCTGATCTGCCCTTATCACAGTGGGAGCCATAAGGTAGAGCTGCTTACCACAGGAATTTACTTTCAGAAGTCACTGCTGAAATAATTAATTCAACATTTTCCTGTGCATCTGTTGCATGTGCAGAATAAACTGCCCATGCACAGCTGCTGCTGATGTAACCTGGAGTAGAAAACACATATTGAGAGCCTGTAGCCTGCTTTTGTGCTGCTGACGTGGAAGCTCTGTGTTTGAGGGTGGACAGCCCTTTCTGAGAGACAGGTAGGGGAGGATGGAACAAGTTGGCTGAAGTTATACTTTGAAGAAGCCTTGTAAATTGGAACGGCATTATTTTTATCTCTCTTTATTAGGCTGTTGCTTAGTGACCTTGTCATTGTTATCTGCATGTGGTGTTTGCCAGGTGGCTGCTATATAAACCAGATGAGGAGGGGAGAGCTCTGTACAGTTCTCATACTTTTATGTGAGTGCTAGTCATAGTCTAGTCTTTCAGTGCCATCCCATAGCATGACATGGTGTGGAGGAAGAAGGGGAAGTGGAGACGCACTCCTCGAGTGATAACGTGTATAAGCATCGTGCCAGGAGAGCAACAGCAGCTTTTATATCTCTACACACACTGTGGGAGAGCGGGCTAATGGTCAGACCTGCCACAGTTTGAGGAGTGATGTTGGACAGATGCTGGGCACGCTTCCAGCGATGAAAGACCATGAACATGTCGCAGCTGGCAAAGATGCCATGTGACACCCTGTTCAGACAACCCTAACTAAGCATAGGGACCATGAGCAAGTGCTTTATCACTGTGCTCCCACACAAAAGCTCCTGTGAAAGTAAAAGGCTTGCTCTCTCCCCCTTCTCCCATCCCTAAGGCAAAGCTGATGTAGGGCCAGTAAGCACTCAGGTCCCTGTTTGGCTTTTGAGTTTTCCTAGGGAAGACTTATTTTGAATTTTCCACCATGCCTCTTCTTCCCACCAAGCCTGGCTGTGTCTCGTTACCTGCTCACACTGGGACCAGGATGACATTTCTCCTCGTACCACAATGAGATGTGAGAGAAAGGTGTGAGCAGCTGTGGTTTTCTGATGGTGTTTTCTGTCTGGATGGTTTGCTGGCAGGAGAATCAGGTGATAGGAGGGTTGGTCAGATTTCCAGAGCAGAGTCAGGGAAAGTACAGTGAAATCCAGACAGCCTTTGTTCGTGTGCTGGCAGCCGGCCAGGGCTGCTGCTGACGACTCTTTAGACTGGTTAAATATAACGAGAAGGGTCAAAGTCCTGTAACTTTTAGGTGGCTGAATGCAAAATGGTTTTGTTTCTTGGATCATTTTCAACACTGCCTTTGAACACCTACGCTTGAGCAGGGTTTGGGCTTTATTGTCATCCTCAGACTCATAGAGATTTGGCTCCAGGCTGGTAATTACCAAATTCAGTCCCAACCTGAGATTGAGATACCTATTTCTTTCCTCTGTGTGTGCTTAGATAGGCGCTTAGACAGAATTGGAGTGTGTCTTTAGAGCAGAAAAATGATTTGGAGTTTGAGGAGCTGAATTGTGAATAATTTGAAAATAATGAAACAAAGAATTACAGTCTGATAGTTTTCAACTTAGTAATTATCCAGGAGTATTACTGTTTTTCAAAGGCTGTTCCTAGAGTTGTTTTCACTCAACATCCTACAATAAATGTTGCCAAAATGCAGAACTAACAACATGTTTTAAATTCATTTCATTTATCTTCTGTTTTTTCATTTAGCTTGACTGCACTTAACTGAAGTTATTGGAATTTATGTGAACATAATTAAAATGGAAGTGCAGTGTGTGGGGCTACAGAACTTACTCTGGGATTTTCACGTGAATGGCATGAATAACATTGTTTGATAAAGTCATAATTTGTTTTCAAAGTGATAAGAATATAGCTCTGCAGTAAAACACAAAAGTACAGTTTGGTCTAAAGAAAACAGATGAAAATACACTACTGAGTGTGCTTCATCTAGTCTAATTTTAATCAACCCAAATATTTTCCCTACTGTGTTTCTTCTACTTTTGGGACCCTGTCACACAGTTTAAGTGATGAGGATTTTTTGAAATTGTAACCCCCTATTCTGAACTTCCCTTTGTTCTGTTTTGCTCTCTACTGCATAGTCATGTTTCCTTCAGTTCAATTCCTGTATTCTTGGATTTAGATAATAACGTTGGAAGCCAAAGTAGAAATACCGTCTCTTTCTCCTAGGCTGAAATGGAGCTAGTGAAATGGGGCTTTGATGCAGCATCCATTGAGCAACAAATTAGTGACCATAGGAGGACTCACAATGCCATTGGAGACTATCGCTGGCACCTGGACAAAGTCAAAACAGACCTGGTAATTACTGTCTTCCCTTACATGTTGCTTAGTCCAGATTTGTGTCATTGGGTCGCCATTGTTCCGCTACCAAAAAGAAATCTGAATAGCTCAGCTTCTTTTCAGAAAGCACCGGTGTCATGACAGCAACCACTTTCAACCTTAATATGTATTATTTCAAGATTATTTTGTGTTCCACTTCTTTCCTCAGAGTTTTAAAATAAAAAATTACTAGCTATTCAACATCTTGTTGTTGTGTACCAGGGCTGGCAAATAAATATTGCAACATTTTTTTTTGTGGGAAGAATGACTAAGAATGATTATTCTCTCTTTCTATCTAGCTTTATTAAAATAAGAAAGTGAAAGGATAAGGTGGGTACCAGATACAGCCTTGAGTAATGAGGGAATTTCTGTGAAAAATGTCAAATTTCTGGGCTAAGCTTAGAGCTTTTCTTAGGTGTGGGCTTTTTCATGGATTTTTTTTCTTCTTCTTCTTTTGGCCCTCTGAGTCTCCTATGGATTTTGTGACTGGAATAAAGAAGATACTGAAAATGCAGTGGTTACCTTACTCTCCCGTCAGCCCAGCAGCTAGGTATAGGAGAGAGGAGGCTTACATCATTCCCATTCTTCTTTTCTGTTAATTGCTCACACAGGAGGAGAGAGAGTTGGACCTGAAGAAAAGGCACTCCCACTTCGGAGCTCTGATACCTTAGCCAAGCTGAAGAGTGGAAGGGGTGTCACTCCCTTTTTCTGGTGATAGATAGCCTTATGGAATAACAGTTCTGGGGTTGTGCAGCTTCCCAGACACAGAAATAGGAATAAAAATTGGAACCTCCTGCTTACATCGCAGTTTATACTGCTCCGAAGCTCACTCTAGGACAAGCTGATTCCCCACAGCTGTCTAGTAGTCTAGTGGTTTTGGTGTAGAAAGAAATCAATTTTTGGGAGCTGTTTTGATATTATAGGTGCAACCTTGCTTTTGTACTAAGCACCCCCGAGGGAAGTAACCAAGCCCTGGTTTTATACTTCTTGTGGTCCTGCAGTGGTGGAGATCTGATGCTCACTCATGTCTTTTGCAGGCATTTGCAGGTTACCACCTGTAGTTGTAATACTATGATACTTACACTGTAAAGGCAATATCGGCCAATAGGCAACTTGTAAAAGGCTCACTAAATATTTCCTGTCTTTTTTTCAGCGGGAGAAGGCTGCGGTTCATCAGCTGGAGGAAGAATATGAAGGACTTCTGGTGAGCATGAGATGTGTCCTTGACTGATATGCTCTCTGATGAAAGCTCATTTTTGCTTTATTAGCACCTATGCTATAGTCAAGGAACACTTCAAGTTTCAAGAGCGTGACAGATGCATATTGAAATAAGCAGTGAACTGACAGTGCTTTGTAGTTTCTGTAAGATTCAGTTGGATTTGAAGTTGAGATTAATTCATTACTTGGTGTATAATTGACTTACCCTCACAAGGAAGTTTCTAGTTTCTACCTGGTGAAGAGAGCTGGTCACTGAGCAGGTGAAGAGTAAAAGTCTACCTCCTTAATGGGAGTAAATGTAGTGTTGAAGTTAGTCTATAGATGAAGCTTAAAAAATTAATCAAATGTGGGATTAGAGCCAAATTCTGCATAGGGCTGTGCATCATCTCCGCTTTGGATCTTTATGTAACATACACTGACAATCCTGTGCAAGTAGTAGATTTAACCCTTGGGATAGGAAGCTGATTGCTGTACACATTTCAAGCAGCAAGATGCGTATTGTGACATGAGGACAGAGAAGGAATCTTTTCACGTCATCTGTGCAAAAGGTGCTGCTACAACATCAAGGATGTACTATGAGCAGCAAATGCAAGTAAAAACGATGTTAGATGTTCAGATATTTCTCATATTTTTCCCCATGACTTTTTGTTTGCATGCCTACATGTATGCAGATGTGTGGCTTTTACTGTTATTTTATTTAAAAAAAGGACATGCTGTGCTCTCAGGTTCCCCTTCTCCACTCAGAACAGGCATTTCTGTGTTTATGGCTTCTTCTGGAATTTCTTGCAGAAATACTCCTTTGAGAGAATGGATCAGCTCCGTCAATTCCAGAATCTCATCCAAGCTACCAGCAGAGAGATCATGTGGATCAATGACTGTGAGGAAGAGGAGCTTCTCTATGACTGGAGTGACAGGAACACTGACATCGCCAGAAAGCAGGAGGCATTCTCTGTAAGACAGTTCAACTTCCCCATGCTTTCCATGGGCCCTCTTTTGGGACAGTGAGGGAGGAACAGCCTGGCACAGGGGAACCGATGGCAGGACAGGCATTTCTTCAATCTTTTGAAGTTCCTGGGAATTTTTATCAATGCTATTGGATTAAGTACTATGTCCTTTTGGGTCAAAATTGGACATGTATTGCAAGATTGTGCTCCCATTCAACCAGTTGTCATGGTTTCTTTTGACTTTGGAAGCTGGCCTTATCAGTACAGTTGCTGTGGAGTAGTAATCACATGTAGCTTGTGCACACAGTCATTACATTGGCATGCTAAACTAAGAGACTTGAATCGAGGAGTTTAATATTCCCTGTTAGGTCTATGTAGAAGACAGGGGTTGCCCTGTTTGGCCAGAGGGAGCTGATGGTTTTGCCAGCAGCACATTGAGAGCATGGTCAGAAGTTTGCACTGCTCCCTGTCTTTTGTGGATATAGAGGGAAGATGAGCATGTGTGTTTCTTTAACCAATATTGGTTCTGATCAGCAAATTGAAAAAGGAATGATAGTTCACACTATTAAGAAGGTACTTTGTCTTTTTTTTGTTAGTTCAGTTGTGCTGGATGTTGCAAGTTGCAGTCATTTTTGTTTCTGTCATTCCTTGGAAAGTTAGCACTTTGGATGCTTTGCCCTGTGAAGTGACAAGCCCAGAGACTAGAATTGAGATGATTATACCTTTTTTTTTTTCTACTGCCTTCATAATTAATTTCAGTACAGTGAATAAATTACTATGTAGTGTTAGCAGGGATAATTTTATATTATCACAACGATCTGGAAAATTTTAAGTAAATCATCCTATGCAGCATGTTTGGGGGCTTGTTTAATGTTGTGTTTTTGTTGTTTAGAAACGCATGAGTGAACTGGAGCTTAAAGAAAAAGACCTCAACAAGCTAAAGCAAGAAAGTGACCAATTAGTGCTCAACCAGCACCCTGCTTCAGACAAAATTGAGGTGAGTTAGACTTTGTGTGATTTTGCTTGCTCCTTGAGTTGCTATATGGGAAAAGGTCTCAGTGAGAGTCGGCAAATGAAATTCTGCATTTGGACCTGAGAAGGGTTTGCCTGCCAAAATGCATGTCCATTTTTATCCAGGTCTATGAGCTGCTCTAATAAATGTTAAAGCCTTCCTCTACAAACCTGGACACAACAACTGCAGGCTTCTAAAAAGCTGTCATCATTATGAAGTTTGATGGATGCATGTAAAAATTAATAGGAGGCTTAGAGAGTTGTTTGAGTTGACTATAGTGCTGCAGAATTTATGGCAGGAAGGCATGTCGTTCTTCTGCTATCTTAGTAGGCATGCACCCTTTAGAGGTTTATATTTAATCCAAGTGCAAATACTTTCTGCAACTGAAATTCATTGTGCATTTCTACAGCTTAGCCAGGATATTTTTGCTTTCACAGCTCTGTGTACACTTACCTTTCAATTGCAAAGGCTGCAACAATTCAGAAAATCTCATTTTATTAGGAAATGCTGTATTAGGTATAGTTTTAAGAGTACTTAAGAACCCTCAAACAGAAAAAAGCTACTGGAAAGAAAAGACAATCCTTTCTGCTTTTCAATGTATTTACTTAGTTAACTGTTATTTTATAAAATCACCATTCAGATTTCTTCTGTGGTCAGTTTCTTCCTTAAGGGAAAGATTCTTGTAAGCTCCAGCAATGGAGTAAAAGTTGTGTGTAATTTTCTAAAGAATACACAAGGACTACTTGAGAAGTTTGAATTGAAAAATAGCCATCATTTTAAAAAGTCATGTTTGACAGCCTTCCTTGGAAGAAGGAGAATATGACAATTTGCAATTGAAATATTTTAGTTGCACTACTATTTGGGCATTTAACCCCTTCTTGTTCATGCACTTCAGGCTTTGTGCTGATCAAACCAAATTCAAGTTATGAACAAATTTCTCTCTGCATCTCACGAGAAGGTATTTAACCCTTTTCAGTTAGGTAGATGCTTAGAAGCTGCAGAAGTATTTGCATGAATTACAGTACTCTGGTATGCATGAATTTGTTTTAGAACATTTTTCATTTGCACTTATGTGGAGCATAAATAGTTTCGGTTGAGACTGGGTATAGGAGAGTGATCAACGTGGTGGTTTGAGTTCCATGTATTGATATTTTTTTAGGCCTACATGGATACATTACAAACTCAATGGAGCTGGATTCTTCAGATTACCAAATGCATTGATGTTCATCTGAAGGAGAATGCAGCTTACTTTCAGGTGAGTAGTGATGTGGAGAATTCACACTGCTTTTTTTAACTGTAAATCCCATCATGGATATTTTTTTTTCCATACTAAAATCTAGTTAAATCTGTGCACAGTGATTAACACACTGTTACCGTACTGTAAAAGCTAACTGTGAGTTTTGCCAGATGTGAACTGGGATTCCTCATGGAAGGGATCCATTGATTTTCATCAGATATTTTTCAAGAGCTGTATACAACTGAAATCACAACTTTTCTCCTGTAGTTCTTTGAAGAGGCCCAGGCCACAGAGTGCTACCTGAAAAACTTACAAGACTCCATCAGAAAGAAGTTCATCTGTGATAAGAGCATGTCACTGCAGTGTTTGCTGGAGCAGATCAAAGAGCTGGAGGTACTGTCACAACCATCCAACTGGTTATGTTCTGCTTTTCTTGGAAGTCAGTTGCCCTCTTCTGATACCAAATGCAAACCCAGGTGTACCGCACCATTTACAGGACTGTATGAACTTGAAACCATCAGGATACATTCCTGCCCGTTTCTTAGGAAAGCCTACAAATGGATCAGTGCTATTTTAATTTGTGTAATACTGTTTGGGAACTCTGATTTCTTTTAAAATCTGGAATAGCCCCAACAAATTCCCAAGTTTCTGACATGCTAAAAGCTTTACAAAAGGAAAGATTTTTATTCATCTGTGGTAGAATAGATTTTGCCTCAAAGAATAAGCGTATTTAATAAATGATTCATTGTGCCACTTTATATCACTGTAATCTCTTGGAAAGGACTTAAATCGTAGCTTTTGTAGTTAACTGCTTACTCACCCTACAGTTCCAAATTGAATATATGAGAGAAAAAATGGTCAGTGATGGAAAAGGGCAGTTGAAGTCAGGCATGAGTGTAGTTGAAACTTCTTTTTTTATTTTTGGTTAGCAAATATTTTTTTAACATACTATTAACATTTGCAGAATGAACGAGAGAGAATTCTTGAATACAAGAGGCAAGTGCAGAGTTTGGTGAATAAATCCAAGAAGATTGTGCAGCTGAAGCCACGTAACCCAGACTACCGGAGTAACAAGCCCATTATCCTCAAGGCTCTGTGTGACTACAAACAGGATCTGGTACTGTATCCCTTTTTGGCTGATAATGAGCATCATGTAAACTACAACGTGGCAAATGAGTTAGTGAACAAAGTTTTGAGCTGACAGGAGTAATCCCTTTGCTTTTGGTCAGTATTTAAACTTCTTGGACAAAAAAGGTCTGACTTTCATGCAATTATGAATAAACAGGCTAGGTTCTGGTTGGTTAATAAGTATGGTCAAAATGATTTATTAGTCCATTAAATAGTATTAATACTCATAGTTCAAATTGGCACAGAAAATTTTCATTTATAGTTGGGTTAAGAGTGTTGCACAGATGCTTCCCAGCATCTACCCCTTTCTTTTGGTGTTTGCTCACCTTTCCAGTGTCTCTTTGGGTCTTCAGTTCAACACTTCGTCTAACAAAAGATGAAGTAATGTACAAGTCATTTGTATCCTGTGTTTTTTGCTGGTTAGAAGATGAAAGTGACAGTTGTGGTTTTCTTCTTCTCAGCAGTGGGGCTGCCTTTGTTTGGTGGTGGTTTTTTTTTTCTTAACAGTCTGGTTAGGTGTATTTTCTGCTTACGTGCCCTTTCTCATTACTGGTTCCCAATTATCCAGTTTTCCTGTTCTTGTTAGCTGTAAAACTCGTTTTACCTGACTCACTAGGTTGCATTCACGCAGTGACCAGTAATTGACCACTGTGATTTGTGTTTAAGATCTTGGGTTTCTGCTATCCACTCTGTGTCTGTGATCTTCCATACTACGTTTTATTCCAGAGTAACCTGTCATTACTATAAGCACAGTAAACGTATTTAGGCAGTGGTGACCTGACTGCTTGGCAATTGCTTTTAGAGTTAAGCATTGCTAATTTCAGGTGAAGGTAAGCCCAGACAAGTCTGGAGCCCATGCATGGTCAGGTGAATGCCAAGCCTGTGGCCTTTTACTGGTTTTGTCTGCTGGCTGTAGAGGTGTGATGGAGGGAGAGAGTCCCATCAGGATAAAAGATAGAAGGAGCTTCCCCCTCTTGGATGTGAGCAGATTGTAACCTGTACCACAGCCACATCCATGGCTGCAGGGAGTCAGGATTTCTGTGGCTGGCACTAGTGGATCTAGCTCTGCTGCAATCATTCCAAGCCTCTTTGCAAATCTGGATGCAGCACATGGCATCGTTATGCCTCCAGCTCACTGGCTTATAGCCATGCATGTTTGCCTAGCTTACTGTGGCCATGTGTCCACACTCAGCCTTCAATACTTGCCCCAACAAGCCCTAGGTGTGATGATCAGCTGGACTGACAACTGTTCAGAGAGTTCAGAGTGCTCCCGCTTGGTTTTCTTGGGTTTTCATCACATGGAAACCAGACTGAGGGAGAAGAGGTTGATCTATACTGATCACTTGCCCCGGTGTGAAGCCAAGATGCACACCCAGACCTAGCAGCTGGGAATCACTCCCATTTCTGTGATCTAGATGCATCTTTCTTGTCTGTCTTTTCTAGAAACCCCATCTTAGTTAACTAAAGAAAATCCTTGTTCTGTCTTCCGTACAGAAAACAGTGCGCAAAGGAGATGAATGTATCCTGAAGGACAATAACGAGCGCAGCAAGTGGCTGGTGACTGGTCCTGGAGGAGTGGATATGCTGGTGCCATCTGTTAGTCTTATCATCCCACCCCCCAATCCGTTAGCAGTGGATCTTGCTACCAAGTGAGTTGCTGCCTGGGTTTGAACACCTGCCACTGGGAGTAGATATAAGAATACGCTTAAAATAGCAGCCAACCACAAAATCTGGTCTGTGCCTTCATCAGAGTACCCCTGCACTCCATATGGGCGGGGGATTAAGGACTATACCCTTGATTTGAGGGAGTTTGCTTCAGTAAAGCTTGCTGGGATCTAAAAATATTTAAAACTTAAATTTTACAAGGTTTTTCTCATACCTAATAATGACAGTCATAGATAAATTCATTTCCAAGACTTTTTTCTAGTAGAGAACAAGCTTTAACATGCTCCACATCTGGTGGATATTTCTTGAGATGTTTTGTAGCTATGTGATGAGGACACACGTTTTGACTGTGAAATTTCTTTTCTCATCTCAGAATTGAGCAGTACTATGAAGCTATTTTAGCTTTGTGGAATCAGCTGTATATCAACATGAAGAGCCTGGTATCTTGGCATTATTGTATGATTGACATTGAGAAAATCAGAGCTATGACTATTGCCAAGGTAAGACTCCAGCTGGCCTTACCTGTAGACCGGGGACATCCATGACCTTCACTCTGCTGCCCTGAACAGTGCTTGCTGTGTCCTGTGCAGATGGCAGATGTATGTTCTGCAAAATTGTGGGCCTTCCTTTTATTGGGTTGCACAGTTCTATATGGAAGTTGTTTTGTTAAAAGAGAAGCAAAATGCTTTCATATTCAAACATGGTAGGGGTAAATGAGAAGATAAACTAAGGGGATTTATTCCATACTTCTTGTACTTGTTCCCACTATGCAAGGGCATTCCCACCTATGCAAGGTAGAATTTCAGAGTATTCTGAAATTATGAAATGGCTATAACAAGAATAGATTAGCTCAGAGGGTGCTTCCAGCATTGTACTTTTAGAGGCAGTCAGTGTAGGTTTTATTCTAAAATGTGATTACTTTTTTTTTTTTTTTTCTATAGGGGCATTAGTTTGTTCCTTAATGATTAACTAGTCATAAACCTTCACCAATTGCTTCTTTTTTCAAAATCTTCTTGTTCCTCATTTCAGCTGAAAACAATGCGTAAGGAAGATTACCAAAAAATAATAACTGATCTGGAGATCCATTATCAAGAATTCCTAAGGAACAGCCAAGGCTCAGAGATGTTTGGCGATGAAGACAAACGAAAGATGCAGACTCAGTTCACTGATGCTCAGAAGCACTATCAAACATTGATTATACAACTGCCCAATCAACCACGGCAGCCACAAACAGGTTTGTTGTCCTTCTGTTTTTTGAAGAGATTGTACTGCTTCAGTTTCTTTATCTGGGGCGTGGGGGTGCATTTTTCTTATGTGAAAACGTTCTTATAAACATATGAATGGCAGCATGTTCAAGAATTGTACTGCTGTTTCCCAACATAACGCAACTGGTCATGTGCAGGGAGGAGTATGTTTTGTTCTTCCTTCCTGTGGTGTGAATCTGGGAATAGTCCTCTGAAGTTCACGGAACTTGCTAGGAAAATGAGAGTAATTTAGTCCATCTGTTATGTTCTCAGTTATTAGTAAGCAAAACCCCACTGCTGGTTTTGAGGGAAACAAGTTTCCCTTTCTGTGAAGGGGAGATTTCTTGAGACAGCTGCTTAAGGGCCCACATCTTCTACCTGTTCACAGTTCTAGAGATCAAATCAGTGCTTTGGCACCGCCACTGCACTGCACTGGCTTTTTATATGTAGGTGCTCGGTTTTCTGGCAGTTGACGTTTACCCAATTCATTTTCCAGTGGTTCCAACTGAGACTTGTCCTGTGGGTTCCTCAAACACCATTATCGTTAACGAGAGAAACCGAGAACATGAGAAGCAGGAGGCCTGGCTGCTGATGGAGCTTCAGAAACTACGGCGTCAGATTGAAGCTTCTGAGATTCAGATGGTTCAAAGAGCTCCTTTTGGAGTGGATCAAGGGGCTCTGCATGACTTTTCAGTCAGAATAAAGGATTTAGAGGTAACTGTGGATGTTTTTCTTTGAATATCTCAAGATCAGTATGAATCTGTGCTGCAGAGTGTGTTGCAGTTGTATTTTTGATTAGGTGGGAAAGACTCACACCCGAGCAGAAAATTCTCAAATGGAAACTAACCACAATGATTTGTATTGGAGTTTAGCTCCTGTGTAGAAAAAGCTGACTTGGATTTTAGAAGTCATATTCTGTCAGAAAAGGAATTTAGAAAGCCTGAGGTCAAGTGGACATGAGCTTATGTTAAGCCTCATCCAGGTTAAAGCACTAGTAATATCCTTTTGCACTGACCCCACTTTACCACCTACCCCTGAAGTGCTGTCTGTGGGATGCAGAGTGAATAGATGATGCTTGCAAACTTCCTATCCCAGTTCTTAAGATGTGAAGGAGACTGGAGAGAGAAGATGAGTAAGAAAAGAGAACAGGTTCGGTATATGAGGAATTTCCCTGAGGCAATGGGGTTGCAAGGGTCTTAAAAGCAGCAGGACCTTGACACATCTACTGAGTACAGTAGTGCTGGCAGTGAAGTGCTCTGCTTTCAACAGAGCTGTTTCAGAGTGGATGAGGTGCTCAAAAGGAGGTATTACCTGCCGTGGACTGTGCAAAAAAGACACTGCCCAATGTTACTTACCTTGAAGAAAGCAAACTTGGGCACTGCTTCAGTCCTCAGTCAAGCTGATTAGATAACAGCAGACTGTTTGTATATGTGCTATAGAATGATCATTCAGCCACTGAAAATGTGTAAATCAGGCATTCTCTTTCCTTAGGGTGTGCAGAATGACTCTCAAGTGATGGCTGAAACCCTCAATAAACATAAGGACTTGCTGCCTAACTTCAGAGGTTCTGAAAAGTATGTGTACTTGCAGTCAGAGATAAACGCCCTATTTCAAAAACTGGAAAATATTAATGGTGTTTCTGCTGGCTACTTAGACAGGTAAGAGAATTGAGGTTATAGCAATAATTCATTTACTTTCTTCTGTAATCCTAGTCTAGAAGCCTTCATGTTACTAGTAGTGTAAAATTACACCTTCTTTCCTACAAATGCTGTACATGAGAGTAGAAACAGACACTTGTGTAAATTTTCTTCCTTCTTGGAAGACTTTAAAAAAAAAAAAAAAGAATTGTGAGCGTCATTGCAGTGTCTTCTGTGTTGTCTATTCTCTTTAACTAATGATCTGCAGTTAATTAGAAATATCACTTTTCCTGGCCCCATTCCTTAATAAATTTATCTTGTATTATTTATTTTAGCTTGAATGCACTGAGGTGTCTGCTCCAGATCATTCTGCAAACAGAAGATGTGCTCAGAGTTTTTGAAGTCAGACTCTCTGAAGAGGAGACTGTTCCTTTGGATCTTGATAAAGTGGAGGCTTATCGTGCTTGTCTGAAGGTGAGAGGCCAAGACCCAAGGTCACAGCAAGGCAAAACTTGTAGCTGCCAGGACTGGGTGAAAACCTTCCAAAACTACAGGAGGTGGAAATGCTGATCCTGTTGTATTTTATGGTATAGACACACAATGCTTTTGCAAGTTGTGGGAAGGAATTTATGGGTTACTACTTCTTCCATCCCCTGGTTGTTGCTGTGCCCACAGAAAAGCCGGTGGCATGGAAGGTCTCCATAATCCTTTTATGAACAAAATTATCTGTGTTTATTTGTACCACTTATAAAGCTAGATTTGAAGGCAATACCTCCTTTCTTGCAAAAAGGCTTGTTAATTGCCCTTGTTGTCATCTAGTTGTAACAAGTAAATTTGAGTGTTCTTGTGTGTCCTAGTTTTGCCATAGAGTCCATTTTAGATGTCAGAGTGAGAACTATCTATCCCGTACAAGGGGAGAAGGTAAAGAATAATTGCTTTGCTAAGCACAAAGTTGGCTTGCAGAACCAGTCTTTATCTGTCATTGAGCTGGTGCTTTTATGCACCACATACCTTTGGGAGAACTCTCTCACTCTTTCCTCCTCTCAGGTGTAGTAGGGAAAAAGAGTGTAAGTGGTGGCACAAATGGAGAACACCCAGGTTACCCTTTTATTATGTTAAATGAGAGCTGCAGTTCAGATGTTGAGAGCTGTTTTTAGCTGGTGTAAACTTGGGCTATGCAAAATAAAAATGCTTGAGCATATTGCCAAAGGATGCAGTCATACCTGTGACAGGGTGATGCAAGGCAGACCACTGCATGCACTGCATATGCCGTTTGATGATACCCCAGAGTATGCCAGTCTGTGCACAAAAACAAGCATGTGTGTAAAGCAACATCTCCATGGAGTATGTTTATAAAAATGGAAACAGGAAAAAAAGGAAATCTGTGCAGATTTTTAGATAACTTTTTAGAAACTGCATATGCCACCCTGAGGCTTGGATTGCACATCTATTGCAAGGGCAGGAATCTTTTATACTTCAGGAAAACTGTCTAGTCAGTTGTTTCTAGTGAGATAGGCTCCTCCCTTTTTTTTCTTTTTTTTTTGGTAACTGCTCTCCAGTGTTCAGAGAAAATTAAATGTTAGCTGAATAATATGATGAGAGAGGGCTTTGCTTTAGCAAATTATTTAAGAGTGAGTCTAACTTTAAACACTCTTTACCAAAGTAGATGTTTCACTTCAGGTGTATTAAGTCCGGCTAGCATCAGTGTACATACTTACTGAAGTAGAAACAAAATCTTTGGACCCCGTACATTGTACATGCTGTTGATGGTTAAATTCTCCTCAAGAATAAAATGTGTGATAGCATTTTGTTTTTTTCTCCAGAAAATGAAAGCAGACCTAAACATGAAGAAATCATTACTGAATGCCTTGGAAAATGAGCTACAGAAAACGCTTCAGATTCACTCACAGTCTTGCCAGTCATACACCCTGTATGACATGGACATTGGAAAATTCTGTGACAAAGTTACCCAGCTAATGGACCGCTGGCAGAGAGCTGATAAGCAGATAGATAACAGGTTTGATCATATTTCCTAATAGCTTCTTCCTTATTGCTATTGAGATTGTCTTAACAGTGGGTCTAAAAGAACTGATCACTAATCACCTCTTCCAGATAATAAAACAGGACTTCAGGGCAGTAGGTTGAACACACTTTAAAAAGTATTATGTAAGGTCGAGCAGGAAAGTTTAAGTTATGCATGAAAATGTATAACCTATGTGCTAAGGAGTTGTTCTAATTATTTTTTTAATTCTTGCTAATGTTCTTGGATTAAATACTTCCAGTCAGTATTTACCTCTTCAAACAAAGCAACCATGCTTGTTCCTGAACACCCCATACCCGAGGGTTAAAAAAATAACACTAAGTAAAAAAATCCCAACCATTTTTTTCTAATGCTTGATTGACCTGAAGGCATATGCAGATTGTTTGTGGGGGTTTCTGGGGTGTGGTTTGTTTTGGTTTGACTTCAGGACAAAATCTAGTCCTAAAAGTTGACTTGTTGGTAGCTGATTCAGTGAAAACTGAGAACAAGTACCCAGGTCACTGAACTTGATTCTTGCCACTGCAAGGTTTTATCCATCCCTCACTTAGTTGAGAGGAAGTGCCAGCCTCTCTGTTTTGCAGAGTTAGCACTAAAATGACATCTTTGGTGATTAATAACCAGTAAAATTTTATTTATTTGAAATTTTTGTTCAGAATCTCCTTTTAGAGCTTCCAATAGCTTTACCTAGTCTATTACTTAGTCTTATTTCTGAAAGACATTTAAAGAGAGAGGAAGAGAATGCTCTTTCCATTTTGTCAGCTTTCCCTGTTTTCTTCTAGATCATGGGATTTAGAAAGGCAGGTCAAACAGCTGAAAACGTACCGAGATCTATACCAGGCTCTGTGCAAATGGATCTGTGACGCCAAGCGCAGGCAGGAGTCCATTGAGTCCATGAAGCTGTGCGACTGCAACAGTATCATGAGATATCTACACGATCAGAAGGTATGCAGCACCTGAATGAGTTGTCTTCAATTACCTGGATTTTAAACTGTTTTGTCATTTAGAAAATATCAGTGCCAATGCAGTCTGAATTGCAGTGGTCTGTAAAAGTGGCCTTTTAAAGTACGCGAGGTACCAAAATCCACCACATGTAGAAGGCAGGAGAGAAGATACTATCCTCATGACTTTCTGTCAGCACCACTACAGATTATGAACAAGACTGGTTTTGGCTCATACACGATCACTGTCACCTTTGACATCAATTTTATATTGACATTTTATGGTGACATTTTATGTGTCACCTTTGACTCAATTTAAGGGACTGTATGGCGGTGCAATCTAGGAGACAAATTATAGCACAAAAATAAAAAGGGAAGAAATACACCTAAGCAGAAGTCCAGGAACTCTCCCTCCCCAGCTCTGGGGGTTGTTCAGTTGCCAGGTGTTCTTTCTGAGGACAACATTCTCACGCACAGGGAGCTTGCCATTGTGAAAACCACACAGATGCAGGTCTCTGCCTCTCCCATACTTCAGATACCTTCTGATGAAGGCAGCATGTACAGGAGGAAATATGGGCAAATCTTGAGGGAGTGCTTCACAGCTCATTCTTTTATCTTGACAGAACTTGCACAGTGAAATCTGTGGGAAGCGAGACAAAGTTGAGGAGCTTCTCAAGCATGCGGATCAGTGCTCAGCTGCAATCAAGGTACTTGGATTTCAGCATTTTTATGGGGTGTGGGTTTTCATGATCAGGCTCATCCCCTTGGTCTGTGCTGCTGGCAGGTAAAATGTCAGCCTGTGCTTGGGGTGTGTAGGCCTGTGCAGAAACTGCTGGGTACAAAATATAACGAAATAAATTTGTATACTTGCCCCTGAAGACCACAAGATGATGCAGGATATACCAGTGAGAGAATCAAAGCCACCTTCTAGCCAAACCAAACTTTCCAGTTCACACTTTTTACAACAAACAAACAACTAACTAACTAACTAAATAAAAGGGAGTAGAGAACAGATCAGTATCTTGGGAATTAGTTCAGATTAGGATCTGGTCTAAGAGGCAAGACAAATGCAGATTGACAGGAGGAATGGTGTGCAATAGCCATAAAACCCAAGAAGATATACAGAGAACGTTTTTGGTGTCTTTGCAGTTTTGTCACTTTTATAACTGTCTGCTTTCTCTGCCTCAGTCGTACTTTCTGTGACAAAGATCTTGCTGCATATGTGGTGCAGTGTATGTGATATGAAAGATACAGAGGCAGTTATTTCTGATGAAGTTTTGGTTGATAACAGTACCTAGACCAGTTGATCCTATGAATCTTTTCCACCTTGGGTTAGCCCTCAGCTAACAGAAACATGTGTCTTCCCTTTTTTACCTCTTTTTCTCTTGGTCATTCTCCTACCCAAGTCTCCACAGTGGTACTTGCACTGATGAGCTTCTGTTTATGATAGATGATCATCTGTGTATGCAGCCAGAGATATAAGCAAGAGAAAATGTAGCTTTTTGTTTAAAAAAAAACACCCAAGAAACCACAAACAGAACTAGCCCAAAACTTTATTTACATTTTGGGAAATCCAGATGCCCGGAGAGTTCCTTGGCAGTTCCCAAATGGGTCTTACCTTTCTCTGTTGTTTTACAGGATTATGAACTACAGGTTGCTTCCTACAGTTCCGGATTAGAAACGTTGCTCAACATACCTATCAAGAAATGTGTGGTTCAGTCTCCTGCAGTGCTGATTCTGCAAGAGGTATCTTTCTTTTCCTCCCTATTAATCTTTTGAAAATATTCTCTTGTCTGTGTAACCCGTTGTGAGTCATATGCAGCTGTATTCTAATAATTAGCTCCGTCGTTGGACATGTGTCCTAAGCGCAAGGAATTAGTGCAGAATAAGTCACTGTGCTGTAAAATCATCCTTGGGCTCATTTAGATAGTAGATTAGCCCTCAGGAATGTACCTCATTCCTATTCAATGGCCATTGCATACGTGTTGTGAGAAAGTAAGATTCATGCCCCAAGTAGTTTAGTTGCTTTCAGCCTGGGAATTAACCACTATTAAAAGTTTAACTCAGGTTGCTTGTGACTGTCAGACAGGAAGAGCATGATGAACCAGGGGATGAAGCCTTGGGTTTAGTATCGCAGCAGCCGTGGGGGAAAATAATCCTGAAAAAGAAGGTGTGGGTTTATCAGAAGGGAGAATTTATACATGTGGGGTCCCCAGAAAGTCATGTGAATTTGTGAGGAGGAGAATTTCTTTTTACTTTGTCAAGTGATATGTTTTCTCAAGTGGATCGGTATCCTTTAAATGAGCTTGAGACGTAGGTATCTTCATATCTAACTCTGTAGTACAAGTGGCTAACAATTCTCTTTCTTTTCAAGGCTAGCGAGGCTCATTCTCGCTACATAGAACTTCTTACAAGATCAGGAGATTATTACAGATTCTTAAGTGAAATGTTAAAGAGTATGGAGGACTTGAAGGTAATCTGACTCTTTTATTTTCATTACCTTTTATTTTTGTCACAGATGATTAAGTTATCACTGATCAAAGACTTTCTGCCCCAGTACAGTGCAAAACAGTCCACAAAACTAAATCCTGGGCTCAGTGGTGTCCTATAAAGGAGGCATATAAGCAGTTTCATGCCTCTTCTGTCAATGAGTACAGTATCTTGCAAAGTTACCTGCAAGGTTATGTGTGAGGTGGAGAACATTAGCCTTCTTCGTAATTAGGAGGATGCTCATCAGAGCACACAAGAGGTTTTTCTCTGTCCATCAGAGTACAGTTATCTCAGTGCTGAAAACTTGCTCCTCATGGTTAAGGGGTCACACCTCATTTCAGGCCATATGTACATTGTTTCAAAAGGAGTAACTCCTGATTTGATTTGGCTCAGTGGAAACAGAGAAACCCATTTAAGAGGTCCTGTCTATGGAACGTGAATCACCTGTATGAAACTTTTGGAGGTTCTAAATGAGACTGTTAAGTACCTTGCTGGTGAACTCTTGGTACATCAGATTTCTGCATTGTATTTCCCTCCTCCAGTCAGGTACTGTTTCCCCTATGAAAATCATTATGCTGATTTCTGAATAAGGTGTTTGACTCTAAATAACTAAGGATTCCAGAATTTGTCTTGATGACATTAAATAAAGAAGGGTTTTGAGCTCTCACTGAAGCAGAGAAAAAGCTTTGTAAGTTGCTAGTGTTACAAGTGTATATTGTGTTGCATGTGATGATTTGAAACAGTTATGACAATTGCTTATTTGATGTTTTTTGCTTATCTGCTGTCATTTTGCAGATGAAAAACACCAAAATTGAACTCCTGGAAGAAGAACTTAGGCTTGCTAGGGATTCAAATTCAGAGACAAGCAACAAACATAAATTCCTGGAGCAAAATCTGCAGAAGTATCAGATAGACATTTCTCAGCTCAAGGCAAAGCTGATGAGTTTGGAGGAGATGAAAAGACAAGCTGAAATGGATGGAAATTCTGCTAAGCAAAACCTGGACAAATGCTATGCCCAAATAAAAGATCTAAATGACAGAATAACCAGGCTGACTTATGAGACTGAAGATGAGAAAAGGAAAAGGAAGTTGCTGGAGGATAGATATGAGCAGCAAAAGAATGACTATGACCAGTTGCAGAAAACCAGACAAAACGAGAAAGACAGCCTTGGTTGGCAAAAGTTAGAGTCTGAGAAGGTCATCAAGGAGAAGGAGTACGAGATAGAAAGATTAAGGGTTCTTCTGCAGGACGAAGGCACACGGAAGAGGGAATATGAAAATGAGCTGGCTAAGGTAAGGAACCAGTTTAGCGAGGAGATGAGTAATTTAAAGAACAAGTATGAAACAGAAATTAATATTAAGAAGACCACAATCCAGCAGATAGCTGCACAGAAAGATGATGATGCAAAAGGCCTCAGAGCCCAAGTTGACAGACTGACAAGAGAAAACAGAGACCTTAAGGATGAGATTGTGCGGCTGAATGATGCCATTCTGCAAACCACAGATCAACGGAGGAGAGCAGAAGAAGATGCTCTTCAGCAGAAGGCTTGCAGTTCTGAGGTGTCACAGCAGAAGCACCAGTTAGAGCTGGAGCTGAAACAGATCATTCAGCTTCGTGGGGAAGACAGCTCAAGATACAAGCAGGCTCTTGAGGAGGCTGCCTCAACTATTCAGGATAAAACTAAGGAGCTGGAAAGGCTAAAGGTTCAGCTTCAAGAAGAGGCTAAAAGCCGATGGGAACTTGAAAATGAATTGGCTAAGGTAAGGAACAGTTATGATGAGGAAATAATTAGTTTAAAGAACAAATATGAAACTGAGATTAATATCACAAAGACCACAATTCACCAGGTCACCATGCAAAAGGAAGAGGACACAAATAATTATAGAACACAGCTTGATAATGCTGTGAGAGAAAATAGGAATTTGTGTGAGGAAATTAGGAGACTGAAAAATACAATAAGTCAGACAACAGATAATCTACGGAAAATAGAAGAGAATGCTCAGCAGCAGAAGGCAGCCGGCTCAGAGCTTTCTCAGAAGAAGCAGCAGCTGGAGATTGAACTAAAACAAGTGATGCAGAGGCACTCTGATGAAAGCATGCGGTACAAACAGTCGCTTGATGATGCTTCTAAGACCATTAAGGAGAGAAACAAAGAGATTGAAAGGCTGAGAAAGTTGTTGGATGTAGAAACAAGTCAGAGGAAAGAACTAGAGGATGAGAACAGTCAGTTGAAGAGAGTCCAGTTTGACCTGCAGAAAGCAAACACGAGTGCTACTGAGACAATTAACAAGCTGAGGATCCAAGAGCAAGAACTGGCCAGACTGAAAATTGACTATGAAAGAGTTTCACAAGAGAAAAAAGGGAGGGATCAAGAAAGTGCAAAGTTCCAGAGCACCATAAAAGACTTGCAGATCCAGAAACATAAGCTGGAAGAAGAACTTTGCAGGCAGAATAAAAATGTAATGGAGGAGACGTCCAGGAGGAAGAAACTGGAGGAGGAAATAGAAGGCATGAGGAGATCGCTCAGAGACCAATCGGTTAAGATAACTAATCTCACACAGCAGATAGAGGAAGTGTCTATTGTAAAGAAGAGGAATGAAGATGACCTTAGACACCAAAGAGAAGTATTAGACGGTCATGTGAGAGAGAAGCAGAGATACATGGAGGAGATAAGAAAATACACGTCTGATATTGAGACTTTACGCCGTCAGTTGGTCCAAGAGCAGGAGCAATTAAAACAGGCTCACCTACGATACGAGCACTTACAGAAGTCCTCTGAAGAGAAAAGCAAAAACTTGAATGAGTGCAAGATAGAAATCGAAAGGCTTCAGTCTCTCACCGAGAACCTTACCAAGGAACACTTGTTACTGGAGGAAGAGCTGCGAAATGTTAGATTGGAATACGATGACCTCAGAATGGTCAGAAGTGAAGTTGATGAGAAAAATACTGCCATTGTGGAACTAAAGAATCAGCTTCAGACGAGCAGCAAGCAAACCCTGGAACTTCAGGGGTTGATTAATGATTTACAGAAAGAAAGGGAAAAATTGAGACAGGAAATTGAAAAATTCCAAAAGCAAGCTCTAGAGGTATTCACACATATTTTGATCCCAGCTTTACTGTCTCTCAGATATATTATTAATTGCAGTGTCCATTTGAATCAACTTAATACACACTTTCCTGTTTAAGTTCACGGTACTTATGACTAATATCCCCTTTATGGCCCTTTCCCGTGTTCATTTTTAAACTAAAAAGGATTTGGCTGCTTTCATGGACTCTGTAGTCCTTGGGAGCGGTGCTAGGAAGCCATTAGCTGTCTGATTGCCTGTCTAGCAAGGGCCCTCAGCCCTTTCCCCAGGAGAAACCCTGGGTCTGTGCCAGTCTGCACCAAATCATTCTAGGGGAAAGGTACATGGAGTGCCAGTGTGCTTTAACTGTACCCTGCTGGCTGTCTGCTTCCCCAGGCTGTTTTGGCCAGGTTGGGCTAAAGCAGTCCTTTGAGGCTTACCTGGGTGCTATCATGAACTAAACCAGGTAAAAAACCCACTTTGACCACTGTCAAAGTCCTGTTTAGCTATGGGTAAAGTGTTGACTACAAGTGAGAATTAAAGATGATGTTGTCAGCTGTACCTAAGGGACTTAAAGACTACGTTTTGTTTACTGTTTTGGGGGATTTATATTACAAAGTCACTAAGGGTGCTTGTGACTTTTACAACTGGCCCTTGTTTCCTAAACTTAAGGCAACAGCATAAACAAGTTAAAGAGAACTTGGCTTTGGTATTTCATTCTTCTGCCTGGTTTCTTGTCCAAAGAGCTACTGTTTAAATATATACAAGTGAGCACTTGTGGAAACATTTCTTTGCTTTTTCATATACTTGTCCTTTATATTTCTTTTCTTTCCCATTCTCAGCTATTCTTTCCTTTATTCAGGTTTTCTTTACCTTAAAAATCTTAATACTAATTTCTAAAAAATTATTAACATTGAGGTTTATCTGACATCTTTGCATATATTCCAGATACGTAAACTTGCATTCAATTTAATATGGGCTGTATGCAAATGTGCATGCTTGTAGGTGTTTGTGTATATGTGTGTGTGTTTGTGCATATAAAGAAATTAATCAAATTAAAAAATGAAAGCAGCACAGGTAGAATTATTTGGAGCAACATGTGAAACTAATAGGAAAGCGAAAAATTAGTCACATATTTCTTTTTAATCCATATGTGACCAGTCCTTAGGGGACAGAAATTCTCCTAGGTTTGTAGGACTATGCCAGGGTACATCTGCTGAGCATCAGACTGCTCTGTGTATATGTAGGTGTACTAGGAGAATTATTAAAAAGTTATGAAGAGCTAAATAACTCAGCAGCAAATCAAGGCTATGTGTAACAGAATGGAGTCTCCGGTGGCACTAGAGATGCTGTCAGTGAAGTGACAATGTACCTTCACTGGTTTATGTGTATCTGTGCTCTTGGGTAAGGCACTGCTGCAATTGGAATGTTTTCCAGTGGCAGCTTGCTGCAGGTTAAATGACAGGCTGAAGTGCGTTGTAAGTGGAGAGCGTCAGTCTAATGAGCATTAACCCTAACCATCCTCTCTTGGTTTATTTCTTTAAAATTGTAGGCATCCAGTAGGATTCAAGAATCCAAAAATCAATATAGTCACATTATGCAAGAAAGAGAAACCTTGCTGATAAAAATGAGTGCTTTGGAGCAAGACAAAGCCAGGCTGCAGAGATTGGAGGAGGAGCTGAACCGTTTGAAAGTTACCCTGGAATCAGAGTCTCGTTTGAAGCAACGTCTGGAAAGTGAGAAGCAACAAATCCTGAATGACCTCAATCAGTGGAAGAGCCAGCACTCCCGGACAGAGGAATCCATAAGAAAGATCCAATGTGAGAAAGAGAAGAGCGAGAGGGAGAAGAACACCCTGAGGAGTGAGATTGAAAGGCTGCAGATGGAGATCAAACGGATCGAAGAGAGATACCGGTGCCGACTGGAAGAGACTGCTGTCAAAAACCAGTCTGAGTTGGAATCTGAGCGTCTCAGGCTGCAAAGAGAAATCGAGAAACTCAAGCAACGCCCATATGGGTCTCACAGATCCACACAGACTGAGGAAGACTTCTGTATTGATGCCTCCAAGTTGCTGTTCAGTGGGCTGCGGAAGAAGATTACAGCAATGCAGCTGTATGAGTGTCAGCTGATAGACAAACTCACGCTGGACAAGCTGCTGAAGGGACAGAGGTCAGTGGAAGAAGTTGCAGCTGAGATCGAACCTTACCTCAAAGGGGCAGGTGCTATTGCAGGGGTCTCTCTTTCACCCAGACAGAAGTACTCCTTTGTTGAGGCCAAACGGAATCAGTTGCTTACAGCAGAAAATGCAGTCCTGCTCTTAGAAGCCCAGGCAGCAACAGGAGGTGTGATAGACCCACACCGAAATGAGATATTAACTGTGGACAGTGCCATCGCCAGAGATCTGATCGAGTTTGATGACAGAGAGCAAATCTATACAGCAGAAAAGGCTATTACAGGATTTAAAGATCCTTTCTCAGGCAAAACCGTGCCGGTGTCTGAAGCTATCAAGAAAAACTTAGTTGACAGAGAAACTGGGATTCGTCTGCTTGAAGCCCAGCTGGCTGTAGGAGGGATTGTTGATCCTGTCAACAGTGTTTTCCTACCCAAAGATGTAGCTTTGTCTCGTGGGTTGATTGACAAAGATCTGTACAGGATGCTAAACAACTGCCAAGGCACCACAAAGAACTTCATTGATCCAACCACCAAGAAGGCAGTCACATACATGCAGCTGAAGGAAAAATGTAGGATTGAGCCACACACTGGTCTGCTCCTCCTCCCAGTGCAGAAGAGGAGTATGTCATTCCAAGGAATCAGGCAGCCAGTCTCAGCAGATGCCCTGCTCGAGGCTGGAATTATTAAGGAATCAACCAGGAACGACTTGGAAAGAGGTGCGATTACAGTGGAGGAAGTGAGTGAGAGAATTATTGATTTCCTTCAGGGCTCTAGCTGTATTGCAGGTATCTACAATGAGGCTACTAAGGAGAAACTTGGCATTTACCAGGCTATGAAAATAGGTTTGGTAAGACCGGGGACAGCCCTTGAACTCCTAGAAGCCCAGGCAGCCACTGGGTTCATAGTGGATCCTGTCAGCAATGTGAGGCTGCCTGTTGAGGAAGCTTACAAGAGAGGCCTTGTTGGAATTGAATTTAAAGACAAACTTCTCTCTGCTGAAAGAGCTGTCACTGGGTACAAAGACCCAGAAACTGGAAACATTATTTCTCTCTTTCAAGCAATGAACAAAGAGCTCATAGAGAGAGGCCATGGCATTCGTTTGCTGGAGGCCCAGATTGCTACCGGAGGAATCATTGACCCCAAAGAGAGCTACCGTTTGCCAGTAGAGACGGCCTACAAGCGTGGCTACTTCAATGAAGAGCTCAACCAGATCCTTAGTGATCCAAGTGATGACACCAAAGGGTTCTTTGATCCCAATACAGAGGAGAACTTGACCTACTTGCAGCTGAAAGAAAGATGCATAAAGGATGATGCAACAGGGCTCTGCCTTCTGCCTCTGAGAGAGAAGAAGAAGGTGGTGCACACCTCGCAGAAGAACACCCTGAGGAAGCGCCGGGTTGTCATTGTAGATCCAGAAACAAACAGAGAAATGTCTGTGCAGGAGGCATACAGCAAAGGCCTCATAGATTATGACACCTACACAGAACTAGCCGAACAGGAGTGTGAGTGGGAAGAAATAACTATTACAGGATCAGATGGTAGCAGCAGAGTAGTCCTTGTTGACCGAAAAACAGGTAGCCAGTATGATATCCAAGATGCTATTGACAAGGGTCTGGTTGAGAGGAAGTTTTTTGACCAGTACCGCTCTGGCAGTTTAAGCCTGACACAGTTTGCAGACATGATTTCCTGCCGTAACGGCACCGATGAGGTATTTCGGCACGAGTCAGTGACTCGGTCTCCCACAGTGCTGAGTGTCAGGAGTTCTTCCTCGCTGATCAGAAGTGGTTCTTTTTCGGAGACCCCAGAGGAGTGCAGTCCCATTGCAGCCATATTTGACACAGAAAACTTGGAGAAAATCTCCATTTCAGAAGCTATACAGCGGGGCATTGTGGATAGCATCACTGGGCAACGGTTACTTGAAGCACAAGCCTGCACTGGGGGAATAATATGCCCTACCACAGGCCAGAGGCTTTCGCTTCAGGAAGCCACCAGTCAAGGCATCATTGATCAGGATATGGCCACGCGTCTCAAACCAGCCCAGAAGGCCTTCATAGGGTTCGAAGGCATAAAGGGTGGTCGCAAGAGGATGTCAGCAGCTGAAGCAGTCAAGGAAAAATGGTTGCCTTACGAGGCTGGACAACGATTCCTTGAGTTCCAGTACCTCACTGGGGGTCTCGTGGACCCAGAGGTGCGTGGAAGAATAAGTACTGAAGAAGCCATTAGGAGTGGATTGATTGATGGTCGCGCTGCCCAGAAATTGCAAGACACAAACAGCTATCCCAAAATTCTGACCTGTCCCAAGACCAAACTGAAAATATCCTACAAAGATGCAATGAATCGGTCAATGGTGGAAGATATCACCGGCCTTAAACTCTTGGAAGCAGCCTCTGTTTCATCTAAAGGCATATCCAGTCCCTACAATGTCTCCTCAGCACCCGGCTCTCGCTCTGGCTCTCGCTCTGGTTCACGTTCAGGCTCACGCAGTGGGTCTAGGAGGGGAAGTTTTGATGCATCAGCAACCTCTTCGTATTCTTACTCATATTCAACCTTCAGCAGTGGGTCTATTGGGCGCTAATAACAAGTGAGGGAATGTGTCTGCATTTTAGTATTGTTTAGATTATTCTATATTCCCTTCCCTAAAAAAAACCCCAAAAACTCAACAACAAAGCAACCCAAAGCAAAACCCTGAAGTCTTTCCTGGGTGTGTTCAGTTTCTCTTCTGAATAAGCTGTAAAATGCTTGAGTGCAAATTTATGGAATATAAATTAGGGGATGCAAGAAGTCATATTTGTGCATTTTGAGTTTCGGTTCCCATTTTCTTTCACTGTTTGGATTATAATTGGTCTCTGTATATTTTAAATACTGTCATATACCTTCTCCTGGTATCTCTAACTGTCAAACCATAAGCTGATAACAGAGGCTTGAAAGTCTTGCAGTAGTTAATTTTTTTTCCAGGTAGACCTTTTCTCAATTTGCTACTATGAAGAAAAGAATACTAACAATATGGACAGAAAATGCTTATAATATTGTTTTAGAATCTATGCTATATCATGAAAAGCTCTGTCTTTCAGATGGTCTCCTTCTCTATGTTTGGCTAGCCATTTTCTTAAGTATAACTTGGTGAATATAAAGGGCTATTATTAGGCTGGGCTTTTGTTTTGCTGTTACCCATATATATTTTCTACTGTTTCCCTTGATTTCCATGTAACGAAAGAAAACACAGCAACATGAACTGCACCTAGTGAGCTATTGTGGGCAATAAACTTTTGAAGTTTTAAAGTATTTGTTGTGTGCTTATTACATTTCTCTGTGGACATTCTTGGAGGTGCAGGTTAGAGAAAGAAACATTTTTTAAAAGTAACAAGCTTTTTCATAAAAATAGTATAAGGCACATTATTTCTCGTGATGCTTGATCCATCACTTCTATGAATGTGGACTTCTGGCTCTGCATTTTGAGTAGGGAAATGAAGGTCACACCAGTGATGGAAACTATGCACCTAGAAGCAGAAGGCCAGTTTCCGCAGTTGGTTATAGGCTTGATGATGACTGGAAGCAGATTTCTTCCGCTTGTGATGCAGCCCATTGTCTCTGCAGCTACAAGGGACCAAGTCAGGTTCTTCCTTACGCATCAGTCTAACTTTGGACAACAAGCAGAACGAAGATATGGTGACAGGGCTTAGCCCACCAGTATGGCAGCACAGGAGGATCTTTCAAAACCTGAACAATCACCTCCTGTAATGTCCTCCCACCTTTTCTGCTGGCTCCTGAAAGCCTATTTTGAGAAAATAGTCTACCTGTGTTTGCATGATGTCTTGCTGTTGGCAGCTTACTGACTCCTTTTATTGAGCTGAGAAACCAGAGCAGGACTCAGTGATCCCAAGATTAGAGGATGCAATGGGGTTTGAAACCACTTCATGTTGAGCAGAAAATGGTTCACATACATCAAGACCATCCTGTCCTCTCCCACTCACCACATAGTGCAGATGCCTCTGGGTAGGCATTATGTTCTTAGCAGGGTGATTGCTCACAAGAATTTACTAGGGTTGGAGCCAACTGCTACTACAGAGCTTTAATGAAAAAAACCTACTTGCCAGTGTCTGAAATAAATTTTTCCTGTAAGTAGCTGAAAGTGTCACCTGAAGCTTGTACCTGCTTTTAGCCATGTACCGTGATCCACCTGTCTGTGAATGTTATCAGTAGCTACAGATAGGAAGAAACTGATAGGCACAAATGCTAATTGCTGTTAATGATGCTGCCTCATTTTTCTAGCATGTTCCTTTTCTGCAGCAAGGAAGAGCACGGGGTTTGATACTGCTGTCTCTGGCTAAAGTGTACCTTTTAGCCTGAGAAGCGTTTCCAGCGTTTCCTGAAGATGAGAGCTGTGTACAAAATCTCTGCAGCATAAGAAGTGTCCTCGGTGACTGGACCAAGAAATTAAACGAGCTGATACAAGTCAGTGGTAGAGACCTCTAGGGAAAGTTGGTGGAAGTGCATCCCATCTCCCATCACAGCTTTGGAGGTTCCTCTCTAAAGTTCTTTGGCTTGTCCTCTATGGTACAGCCAGTGCCCAAATGGCTTTTGGGCTGCTAGGGAGGAGCAGCCCTGTAAAAAGCCTCACCACTATATTTAATCCCAAACTGTTTCCACATTCTTGAATAGCTAGGAGGTTCCTGGGCTATACAGTAAAAGCTAAATCGGTCATTACTAAAGCCTGCTGTTGGGCGCACGCACCTCTTCAGACTGCCTGGGCTGAGGAATCTTGTGTGCTTTTTGGGGCAGAACTGCCACAGGACTGGGCTTATATTTTGCACAAGGCATCCCTGACCTCTCTGGTTGATTGTTCAAAGCTCCATCTTTGTATGCTACCTTTTTTTTTTAAAACTGCTGGATCCGTTGTATTTCTGTGGTAGCCTAAGGGTAAGGCCATCTCCCAGAATTGATGATGACATTGTTTTCTCCTTGCACGCACTTCAGCAGCACATGGTCATGTGGCATTAGTCAGCAATGGCCTTATATGGCCAGAGATGTTTGGTGGAGGAGACCCAGGTGCCATGGGTTGGTGTAGCAGCTGAGCCAGAGTAGGAAGCAGGTGGGGCAGGTTACTGATAACGTGGGGTGCTAAAGAGGTCAGTGGAGAGTTTTTCTCCAGTATAAAAAGGTGCTGAGGAAGCAGCTCAAGGAAGAACCTCTAGAGCTGAAGTTTGGTAGTTGCTGCAGAGAGGTCAGCCAGCAGAGAGGTCAGCCAGCACCCTGGCTGGGGTTTGAGGAGCAGGCAGGCTGTGGTTTGTTTTGGTGTGAGTGGTACAGGCACAGACATGAGTGTGGGGCTGCAGCCGTGGATTTGGGGCAGGATGTTCACATGCTCTGTAGCTCTTCTGCACCAAAGATGAAATAAACTTTGTTTGTACATCTTGAAAGAAAGGCTGGCAACTTTGGATGATCTCTGCTGCTGAGACAGTAAATAATACAGAAATACTAAAATAATACTGAAAATGTAGAATAAGCCTGTTGGTCCAGGCTGTGGCTGTGAGCACTTACCATGCAGGAGGCGTGCTGGGCTGAGTGTACCCATCAGCAGCCTTGTAGTTTGCAGTCAATCCTCTTATTTTGCTGTCTCCTGCTTCCTCCCTGTGCCTTGGGGTAGGTGGTGCTCACCCTGTTCAACATTAAGTGGTTGCCTGATTGTGCTGACTTAGCTACTGCAGCTGGGGGAGGATTCAGTCATTAGCAGGGTCAGCAGCCTTTGAATTGGGCTCTGCTCTTACCAGGACTGGAGTTTATTTCTGAGAGTTCTATTGACCGAGTTAATGGTTTTGGTGTTGTGAATTTTCTGTCCTTCAGTTTGAGGCTGGGAAGTGACCGCTGCTCGGGACCCAAAGGACGTAAGGCACCACATGGTTTGCACAAAGCAGCAATACTGAAGCCAAGAGTTTTGTTTGTTTTATGTTCATTTACTATTTAAAAATGCTCCCATGCCATGGCTAATTAATAGTCTCACATTATAAATATGAAAGAGGGGCGGGGAGATATACAGAATGGCAGGTATAGAACAGGGCAAGATTGCATGAGTTATTACTAAATTATAAATATTTATGTAGAGGGTGGGGTTTAATTGATCTTGTGGGAGTTTTAAAGTATTTGTTCCAATTTCTATACGCTCTTAGAATATAAGCCTGGAAGAGTTATTTACAGAAAATTTGGCTAAGGAAACCTCAGCTGTTCTGAGACAAGCAGAATTTACTCATTGTGTGTAACTCTTTCAGAATACTTCTATAACTGAAAATACCTTTTTTACCTACCCAAACATCTTGAGACCAATTCCTAGGCCCTAGGCTCCTACAAGATGGGCTGTGTGTAGGCTCTCTGTGTCTTTCTGACCTGTGCTTGCTAGCCTGGTGTTTAATGATAATGGCCTGTGATTTGAGGTTAACTTGATGGGGTTTTGCCCTCGCAGTTATATCAAAGGCACAGTCGGTCCATACGTAACTGCATCATATAACAAAGAAAAAGCAATATTTGGGGCTCTGTTCATTATCTCTTGGAACCAATTTCTAATTTAGTTTTTTATCAGCCAAATGGCACAATTATGATGCCATTAATCCAGTGGGAGGCACCATTAGGAGGGCTGAACATTGATCTGTTAGTAAATTGGATATGAAGTTCTGATCCCTCTGTAGATGCCTCTTCTGTTGATTGGCTGGAAATGTATGTAAGACAGTCCTTGGCTTCACACAGCCCGGATGAAGCAGGGACCTCTGGGTGGCCAAAGTGTCTTTGGGCTGGTAGGTGTTTTGCTTGGCTGTGTATCTTGTAGAGCCACAGGATACCCAGGAGGCCTTGAAAAGGAAAAATGAGGCTATATAAAGAAAATTGAAAGAGTTGACTCCTTGCTGTTCACTGCAAAGCCATTTGCTCATGCTCAGGAGTAACTCCATGAGAAGGGGTGACAATTCACTCCTGTAAAATTTGAGCAGGACCTGAATTCTGTTTGTGTGTCAGAAAATCAGTATCATGAACAAATGGTGAGGACTGGGAGGTGAATGGGAATTGAGCAGCAAAGCACTGGGGAGGGACATGCTTTTTCTTAAATGCTGGACCCTCCTCATGCAAATGGACTAGGAGGTCCTCATTGCTTATGCAGTATATGGCAAATTCTTAAATGAAGGTGGCTGAGTTACCTGGCACTGAAAAGGCTGCTGGGAGACAGCAGCTTTCTCTCCCTATCCAACATTCCAACAAGTGTGCTTGTGCTGTTCTTCGCACCATGGCCCTAGGGACACATCCTATTACTTGCCAGTACAGTGGCAACTGTGGAACAAACTCAGTCTCTAGCAAAGGTAGAGCACTGTGATTCCAACATAGCTAAAACAGTAAATATAGAGGAGCTGCTGCTGAGTGTCTGACTAGAGATGTTCTTAAATATCTAACTACAAGTAAACACTTTACTGTATAAAAAGTCTTCTGGCTCCTGAATTTGAGTTTAGTGACTGAATCAGTGCCAGAGGATGAAACTATTCAATAAAAGGTGGCTGTCATTCAACATGTACTTTGTCTTTGAGACCTTGCCATCCTTCTAAGGCAGGGAGACCTCTGTCCACATTGCTCTTTTACTGCTTGTCTCATGCATGACACAAAATAAGAGAAACACATCTGGTCACCGTGCAATTCTGCTTTGTGATCTGACCCTGGGGGCTCTTAGGTTCTTACCTGGTTTCCCAGCTGTTTCCTTCACTCCAGGAAATCCTATATGTTCTCTGGGGCCAGGATCATCATTAACTCCAGGCGGATCAGATTTTCCCTTTTTTAAATGTTGCAGATTTTTTTTTTTTTAATTTAAAAATTATACCAAGGGTAATGTGTTTGTTTTATTTTTTTTCCTCCTATGAAAACAAAGTACTGGAAAGTTGGGTGGGTTTTTTTGTTTTTACAAGCAACCAAGGATAGAACTGGAGTAGTGCTTGGCTTCTTGGCTGAGCTAAGGAGTTTAAAAACATAATCCAATGTTTCATTTTCATATGGGCTTATTTTTAAAACTTAGATTAAATTTAGTTCAATTTTAAAATGTTGCTGTAAGTATTTGCATTTAGGAAATATCAGGAAAATCTTTAAGCATCTCCAGCTCTTCTTAAAATTAGTTGTAAAACTCAAGAGCATTTAGAACAAAACAGTTATACTTGATTGGATGTTGGTTGGTTTTGTTGGAGTAGGAATGTATTGATCTATAGCCTGGGTTCTTTAGATCCTCTGTTTCTTTCAGGTTGCTCTTAAAGCTTCCAGTCCAATGGCTCTATTTTTATTCACCTTATCTGTGGACATTCTGCTGTGCAAGTTGGAGGAAGCAGTTCAACAAATAAAACAACCTTGGCTTTTTCAGGCAACTTAGTTCTATTAATTAAATCCTGAGGCAGAACACAGAATACTGACATTTTAGAGTTTTTTGTAATCTGACAGGCCTCGAAACAATTGCACATACCTGTGATGCCATCCTGCATGCTGGCACTCAGGATGAAGGAAATAATTTCTAGTGTGCAGGTCCATAGGCTGTACCGAATTGCTGAGTTGAGTTGTTTGATGAACATAGGACGGGTCATCAAGCCAGAAGGTACAGAGAAAGAGTTTGAAAAACTATGGTTTGCAAGGCATGGTGATTAAAGAGAAAAATCCATCTATCTTGGGCCTCAGAGCAGTCATGTTGATCTCAGAACTTGTGGAAGATGAGGAATCAGCCTTGGGGTGGGAGATACCACTCTATGGTCATATTTCTGAGGCAGTGTGACTGGCAAAAGCAGGAACCTTTGAATTGGACCAAGTTGCTGTCCCATGCCTGTGGGATTACCAACTTTGAAAAGAATGAGGTGAATAACAACAGTTCATCAAGGTGTTAAAATTCAGAGTTAGCCCATGAGTTTTTGACAAGATGTAGGCACCAATACTCAAACTAAGAACTGCTTGCATTGTCAAGCAGAGTGTGAGACTTGCTCATGTATTTGTCATTGCTCTGTAGTTCAGGGTGCTAGGATAAAGAGATACCACCAGTTCTGTGAATTATCAGCAGAGGAAGCTTAAATGAAAGAATGGGTAATATTTTGGGAGCCACTTTTAAAAGATCATCAAAATTAATTGTAGAAACCTGACCTGATATTTGTCAAGGGAGGTTGGACTTTTGTGTCGGACATGACAGCAAGTGATGATAGTTGACTCATATCTGATGCAGCAGTTGAGAAAGTTGGGAAATATTAACATATAAAGGAGCAAGTCCAGGAGAGGACAAATTCCAGTAATATAAAATACATTGGATTTCCTATAGGTCTGCACGGGAAGTGGTATGCAGGCAGTTATGGACTGCTAGCTGAATTGGGACTCTGAAGTAGCTGGCAAGAGAAGGTTATCTGTTGTATCCCAAATTAGGCTCTATCCACATCTGTGGACACTGTACAAATATCTGTGAGTCAAGCTGGAACTATTGTAAAATCTTAATTGACTCCAAAATTGATTTTTTCTTTTATTTTCTTTCTTTTTTTTTTTTTTTTTTCTGAGGCAGGAGCTAGGCCCTAGTTAAGGAGTAAAGTAGAGAGGTGAGAGATAACTGATAGTGTATAGGGATGAAAAGGGACTCTGAATCATGATACATCATCTTTCCCACAAACACCAGTCCTGAGCCTTATTTATTTGGATGGGCCACACTTACTTAACCTGGAAAAAGAACATGTATAAATTGTATATGTTTGATAAATAGCCTGGGAATTTTAGAGTCTCAGTTTCTTTCAGGATGTTATTAGAGCTTCCAGATTCAGTAAGAAACATGCTATACCCATTGCAAGCTCCTAGTGGGACACGTTTGAAGGTGGTGCAAGATCTTCACTAGTGGCTGCCACCTTCTCTTACTGTGCTGCCTCTCCAAGGTGGTGCATGTGCGCTCCAGTCACATCCAACATCCAGTTCCACAAGAGTAAACTGGACACTTGTCTGTTGCGTGTGATGTGGAGATGAGAGTACTTGCTGTGTTACATGGTGATAGGCCATGATAGCTTCTGGGGAGTCAGCACAGAGTATCAGTGTGGTAGTTTGAGCTCTGTTCCTTGTGACTGAGCTGTCACTTGACCCAGGACTGTGTTTTGGTCTGTCCTGTGCTATGCTGGCACAGCTCTTACCTTTTTCCCTGGTGGCCCTGGGAAGGGGAAGATTTACGGGAAGATTCACAGGAAGATGGTAGTTGTGTGCTTGCCTCAGATGATGCAGTTAGACCTTAGCACCATGGCATCCTCCAGCCAAGTACCAGCTCCTCTCCAGACTGCTGTTTTTCCTGCTCAGGCTTTGCAGCAGCCTGGAAATGGCATTTGCAGGAGTTAAAAATTCACTGGTTCCTACTTGCTGGCACATGGCCAGGCCCACACTGCCACACTTGTATTCATACTGCATTAGATCCTAAAACTGGCACCCAAGCTCCACCACTGAAGTGGATTGTGCTGTGTAGTGCAATGAACCCTGGTCTTCCTGCATCCTTGGCTTTGTTCACCCTTAGCTCCTGCCAGCAAACATCTGGGATCATTCACTTTGGGAAAAGGGCAGTTAATGGTAATAGGCTTTGGGCAAAGCTCACTGTGCAGTTAAGGTGACTCTTAGGAGAGTTATTTAGCTGGACTCATCGTGACTTATAGAACTCTTATTTATCTTTTTTTAGTTCTGGAAGAATAACAAAATCTTTCTAGTCCATTTTTACAGCAATCCTGATTAGCAGGAAAGAAGCAGCTTAGAAGGCAGCAGCAATAGCCAAGGATATTATTGTATTACGTGACAAGCCTCTTGGGGTAATTGTAATAAAAATTAGGCTGTAGGAATCATCTGGAGTGCTTTAGTCACTCTTATATTTTTGGCAAGGCTTTTAGCTGTAAAGTCAGTCATGTACTGTTAGAAGGTAAACCCCTGGAAGATGTTATTTTCTGCTAGTGTTTTGTTTCATTTTGTTCTATGTCCCAGTCACTATAAATGCTGAAACTGATTTCATGCACTAGCTGAACTGTGTTGCCTTTAGGTCCCAGGCATCCTGTCTTGCCCCATAGCCCTGCAATCCCTGAAGGACCCTGGGGGAACAAAGAAATGTTTGTCAGGGCATGCTCTCCATGAGATTCGTTAACATTTTGAAGTGAGCTTTAACTCGCGTGCTTTCCTGGACTGCCATCCTCTCCTGAGAGCCCATGCACCCTTCATCACCCTTGAAATAACAAAGCATTCCAAATAAAGCTCCTCACATCTTGCTCAGTATTTCTCAGTGTTATGGAGGATCTTTTTGGTTTTGCTTGTATATCTAAATGAATTTAATGCTCTCTGATAATCTGCTTTGATACCACTAGAAAATTATTTCCAACTTAGAACAGCTTCAAAGCTGGAAGGTTACACATCATGTTCCACTTACATGCTTTTAGTTAGCCATCTTCAGGCACAAGAGAATAGCTTTGATTTTGGGCCAACTGAACAACGTATGGAACAGTTTTTCTTACATTCTGCAGCTCAACCCCAAGAGAAAAATTGTTAGCCTTTCAACAAACCAGGGAACTGGCATTTTCTGCACAATATTATGCACTGAAGCCAAAGTATTGCAGGGCATTCCTTCCAGGACTACGAATAAGGTGCTGCTTCACAGCAAAGACGCTGGTAATTTCCAAAAAGGGAAAAAAACAGGGTAAAATGTTTTCATTATGAATTCCTAAAACCATCTTTTTAAAAATGACATTTGCTTTTACAGAAAGTTCAGGCACCAGTGACATGGTACCAAACTCAGACTTTGTTCTGTATTGCACACACACCCGCTCCGTCTCTCCCATGCCTCTTGTATGGAGGAACCCGATGGAAAACAAAATTAAAAAGAATGGTGCTATAATTAAATTGCTTGAAACTGTGGTACGCAGCATATGATATCAGAAAGATTGGGATCCTTTGAATAATACGTGTCAGAAAATCACCTTTTATAAGCTTTTATCGGTCTTGAACCTTAGAATGGTTGTTTTGCAGAGATCAGTCAGGGTGAATCACCCTGTATAGTGATAACTCAGTACTGAATAAAATCTCCTCAATAGTGCAGTGTGTCTGTTTCTTACATAGCTGTATATTTGAATCCTGTCCTTTGGCTAATGGAGAGAGATTGCTTTGCACCCTTCTTAAGTAATTTGTGTGGAAATAGTAACCTTAGAGTAAATGGCTCTTGGTAGGTTGGGTTTTTTTTTTCTTTTTTTTTTTTTTTTTTGGCTAAGCCTTCTGAAAGTCACTGAATCCTTTTTTATTGATTTTTTGCAGTCTTCTAGGTGCTCAGTCCTCTTGGTGCCAGGAGGGCTCAATCTTGGGAAAGGTATTTCCATGAATGAGCAAGAATAGTGACCTGATCCCTGTAAAAATGTGTTTTTGTAATGGGGGGGGGGCTATGATGTATAGGGCCTGTCTGCATTCTTGAGAGCACCAGCACTGGGCTAAGTCCTGCCTCACTGCTAATAATCCTAGTTTTGTCAGTGACTACTTGAGTGAGAATACAGTAAGGCAAATGATAGTTCTGTAGGGCTTAGTGCCTAAATCTGATGTGATTTAGTTCTGCAAAATTTCTGTGAACTTATTTGACCGTGAACACATGAAAGATTTGCATGTTCAGGATGCCCATTCTCAGCATTGACAGAGGAACAACTCATGGTTTATCCTGCTGTAGAATTGCCTGCCATCTCCTCAGGTAGACAGTTGGATCCATTAGCACCAGCAAAGCCCTGGTTTAAAGACTAGAGAACTGTTATTAAAGTTTAATTGTTTATTCTTTGCTAAGTTATACCTGTACTCCTTTAGCCTTCACACCCAGCCCTCTGTGAGTTCACTTGAAATTCTGTGCCGTGATGAGTTCTCAATACCAGATTTAATATGGTGAAGGAATGGGGCAAGTTCAGGTCAAATTGGGCTCAGGTGCCTCTCTCCTTGCCCTATTTTGCTCTAGATTCATCTGAAACGACATAACTGTCAATGACATTAAGCTTAGCAAAACCTGATGCTTGATGCTTTCAAAACTTGATCAAACTGCAGAATATAGGACATAGGGTTGTGCTGCTGTGTGCACCTCTAGGGGTCTGGGTCCCTCTCACCTCATATTAGCCACCCCAAGGGAAAGGGGTTGAGTAGCCAGCGCTGTGCAGTGCAGATTGCTCGCCACGCCTGGCGAGATATTCTTTTCTGGAGAAAAACAAAGCTGGAGATCTGGTCTATTGACCTTCATGTCCCACAGACGTGGACAGACAATGAAAGATGTACCAACGATTCTTGGTTCCTTTTGCACATGTGCCTACATGAGTCCTCCTACCCACCCTCAGCTTCATTTTGAGATGGTCTTTGCTGCTTTCTCTTTCTTTAAAAGGTTATTTGAAGTTAATTGTATTTACATCTAGTGGAATTCAGGAATTTGGTTCTGCAGCAATGTCATCAACCAATTATGTCTGTTCCATCAATCCTTGGAAAACACTGTTTTTTCAGTGTTATTTCAGGACCCTAGTTCAAAATACAAACCCAACCCAACATTTTATTCTTATAGTCCATTTCTTATAAAGGTCTTGCTGTAAATTCAGGACAAATTTGTGGTTTTAGCCAGTGCTCTCAGGCAATTGATGTCTCTGACCAAAGTGATGTTTTTCAGCCAATATATTCTGTATACTCTTTGAGATTACCTGAGGATGTAGTTTCACAGGCAAATTATGCTGCCCAATATGTGGGTTGTGATTGAAAGGAGAAACTGTCATTCCTCTTGCTTTAGCTGTCTTGTCTTACATGACCTGAGCAGAGAAGAGATGCATCTGGAAACCAAGACATTAAAAATATATATTAAAAAAAATAAATAAATTCAAGTCTTGTAAAGGTATAGTTGCTCAGGAATATGTTTTCTCTAGCATGTGAGCACTGCTCTTCCTCACTCCTATCAATACCCCCCTGGAATGCAAAACCAGCTACTACATGGATTGTAATTATGTGTTTTGTTTAAAGTTTTTGATCACTTACCATAGTTCCTGGTTAGCCAGAGGATCTTTCAGAGCCTACTGGGTCTGAGTCAGCCTGTCAAGTATAAAGCAAGTACTAATTGGAAACTCTGGAGCAGGGACATCACAGATAAAATAATTTTTAACCTGACATTCTGGTACCATGAGTAGTCCTGAAAGACGGAGAGAGGATGAAAGCCCTTCTGGAAAAAGTACACTTGGTGCCCCATGGTGATACAGTCTGCAGTAGCTCATGCATACTATATGCCTTATGTTTTTATGTATATGCATGTATTCAGCTAGTCTCAAAGCAGGTGACTGGGGAGGGAAAGCATCTGTCTTAAACATAATGATCCTCTAGTGTTTCACTGAGAGGCTGTGTAGTAGTGGGTGTGCTTGGTGCTCAGCCAAGTTACCAGACTTCCCTTTTTAGTCCTACCAGACAGAAGATAAGGCTTATAATCTGATAAAGAAAACATTTTCTCCCTAAGCAGGGAATGCATTTGGGGTAAAAATCTATCCAGATAAAAATCAATGTAAGTGTCCGAGTGACTTGTTGGGGTGTGGTGGGGGGAAGTGGGCAGTAATGTCAAATGTAATTCTCACTGCAGTCACTGATTTCTTGTCATTTCTGATTCTTATAGCAAGTCTTGGCCTTTCATATATCTTCTATTAGCACACCCTATTGCTTTTTGCTAGCTGCAGTTCAAACGCAAGAAACTGCTTTTGTAGCAGAAATAAAGTTAGGACATGGAAAAAAAAATTCATTTCTAAGTGTCTGATAGGTAAGTATCATTTGCTATTCTTAGGTGTGACCACATGATTGTCCTCCCTGTGGTCACAGAATCACAGAAAGATTGAGGTAAGAAGGCACCTCTGAAGGTCAGCTGGTTCATCTCCTCTACTCCAGCAGGTGGTTGTGCAGGACAATGTCTGGATGGGGTTTTGAGTATCTCCAAGGATGAGGACTCCACAGCTTCTCTGGTCAACCTTTGCCGGTGCTTGGTCACCCTCACAGTAAAGAAGTGTTTCTTTATGTTCAGACAGAACTTCTTGTGTGTGGTCACTGTCTCTGATCCTGTCACTGGGCACCACTGAAAAAAGCATGGGTCTGTCTTTAGATGTTTGTACAAATTGAGATTTCCTCAAACCTTGTCTTCTCTGGGCTCAACAGTCCTACCTCTGTCAGGCTTTCCTCATATGTGAGATGCTCTGGTGTCCGTATGGTATCGAAATGCCCTTTGTTTTCATCCCCTGGATGAGGAGCAAAGAAGTGTTTCTGTACAGTAAGATATGACTGTGAGAATGTTTGATCAGTCTTCACTTCTGCTGACTTCCCTTGGACACAAACATGCTTCAGACTGCTGCACGAGTCCTATGTGGAGGAACAGTTCCAAAGTCACTTAACTACAAAGAATCTGCAATCCTTATTCTAATGGACTGGAATACTCTACATCAGTGCTTCTAATGGGTCATTGCGAGATGATAATACACCATACACAGGGACAGGATGGTGGGGTCAAGACTTCAGGCCAGAAACATTTAAGGGTTTTCTGTGATATTTAGGAATCCCTCCCCTAGCACAGTGTACATCATTATCGATAAAAGCTAGTACATCTGTAAAGAGTTAAGAAGAATCTTCAGAGACTAGAAAAAGCCTCTCTTCTCCAAAACTTAAATTTGCTGTGGCCCTAGAGCTGAAATTTACACTCAGATTCAAATACAGGTCCCAGTCAGAGTAACCACACCTGCTTGTAATCTTAGGTAAATTGAGGGGAATTAGAAGTACTTTGATTTGCAGCTATAAGGAGAGAGGCTTTGCCTCCTGGAGATCCAGGATGAAGTTCTGGCTCTACAAAAAGAGCAGGGAACTGACTGCTGATTCCAGTGGGACTAGTTTTTCACCTTAGTCTTTATATATTTTCAAACAAAATATTTCAAGCAAATGAGTAACACATTTTTGCAATCCCCTAATGCTTCATGTGCTGTTAGAGGCTTGTTCTACTTTAACCAGTAAAAGCCTGTTCTCCTGACCAGGCAGACTGGCATGACCTGGCTCTTTAATATCACTGCTGCAATCCATTGGAGTAACCATGTATCCTGAACTAGCACCCTTGCAGGGAAAGGAGGAAACATGCAACAAGAAAAGCAAATTAGTAGAATGTAGCTAGGCTGAACTCAGCGTATTTAAGTTGTGCTTGACATAAGCTTTCCTTGTGAGTTCCAAGCTGGAGAAAATACGAATGTCTAATTTCCATATTTACAAATTGGAAGTACTTACAGGCAAGTAAGAAACCTGCCTGTTCATTTTCCTGTAAGGAAGAGAAATGACAGAGGAAAGAACAACAGTGAAAACTAAGCAAATTAATTTAACAAAAATCTCAGGGGAAAGAAACAGCAGGGGTATATTATTTTGCAGTCAGTCTGCTCACTACCCCAGGAACTTCACAGCATGTTTCCTCTGCTGCCATGTTATGATCTACATGAAGTTCAAGCTGTTGCACATCAACCTACAGGATAAATCAATAGGAAAGCAAGTTTTAAAGTCTCTCAATGGTTGCATTCTAACTCCATAGATAAGCTCCAGGATAAGCCTGTCTGCTTATCCACACAGACACCTTTACCAACGTGTCTGAACATTTGTCAAATAGAGGACTGAATGTAACACTACAGTTTGTGGGAGAAAGAGCCTGGTAGGTTTGCTGATTTGTTTGCATGGGAAGGAGAGGACTTTCTGGTGCTGTTCTTCTTGCATATGAAGAACTAATTGAGGAAATATTAAACCTCAAGGAAATACCATGTGCTTTGGGGAGCATTAGTGTCAGAAGTGATCTCAGCTGGGAATGAGTCTCTAGATTTTTACTATCTTTTTTTTCCTTTTTTCCTTTTTTTCCTCTATGAAATCCTGTGTTTCTATTTCCAGGTTGGATGGCCCTGTATTGTCCCAGTGGCAGCTTCCAGGAGCAATTCAGGGCCACAGAGGGAAGGCAAATGCTATGACTGCTGCTTTGAGTCTCCAGGGTGATTTTGGCTCTGGGATGGAGACTTGTTCTGTATTTTGGAGGAACCAAAGAAAAGGGCAGAGCACATTTAACAGTCTCTTCTTGTTAAAAAGAAGGGTTGAAGACTTCTGAGCCAGTCGCTTCTAGTTACTGTGGAGCACATCCTTTCCACCTGAGATAAAAAAACCCTGTTTCCAGATCCTAAGCATATCTGCTTCTAGAGGCAGTAATGTCAAAGGTACACATTAAAGAAGTAATAAATTCCTGCCATTACAATACACAACTAAAGTTGTGCCTAGGGTAACTCATGGCAGTGGAGGGCATACACAAATGATCATCCAGGGAGTAACATTATCCTGGGCTCACCTTACCAGGGCACCATCTGCCCTCCTCGCTCTGTAGTGATTGATAGGGGCTGTGTCTGCTGGTTGTCAGTCTGCAGACACAGTTTGCTGCCTTTGCCTATCACTCAAGGCAAGTTTGTGTTATCAAAGGTGGTATTTTTGCTCCCAGATCCTTCTCCAGCTGCTTTGTAGATACCAATTGCCTTGCTCTCCCCATGGAGGTGGAGTCTGAACTGGTCAGCTCTGTCTTCTGCCCTTTAGGGCAGAAGGCCCTCCCAAAGGTCCCTTGTCGCCTTATAAGTGTCCTCTCTCATTCTGAAGGTGGAGACAATGAACTATTCCTCGGGAAGAACAAATCTAGAAACAAACTACAGGACAACTCTTTAAGCACTTGTTCTTTGTTGACACTGCAACAATATGAAGCTTCATTGAAATTTTTTTTTTTCCATTGATGATACCTGGCATGGGAAATTATGGCTATCAGTAGAATAGGAATAAATGTACTGAACAGTGTTTTAAAGGTATTGTAACACTCTTGAGGAAGGAGAAATATCTAGACAAATGAATAAAAGAACACACTATAATTCCAGTATTTCTGTGTTCTATTTTAAATCTGAATCAGAAATATTCCTGCAGGTTCCAGTAAACCCAGTGGAGATACGCATACAGTGCATTGTTTTTAGTGCATAGTTTGGCAGTGAGTTATGCTTGGGTTCGCTGCCATAGAAAACAAAGGTCACAGTAGGAGGAAGGGCTTGTATAATGTTGATGTAAGAGCCCAAATGTTTATCAATTTCATTTTGCATATCTGATTTTTCTTCTGATTTGCACAACTGGCCCAAGCTGATATGCTGTGAGTTTAATCTGTGATTCTGGAAAAATGAAGATGCCGAAACCATTGTCTACATTGACTTGTTCCAAGAGATCAACAACTGAAGTAGAAAATAAACAATAATATAAAATGAAAAGTACTTGAAAGAGATTTTTAAAAGAAAGGGAAATTGTTAAATTATTCAAAACCTGAAGATTAAAAGCCACCTCCAAGACAGGGTTTGGAGGTTTTCTGTGACTGAAATAGTTTTGGAAAAAAAAAAAAGTTGTGTTTTTTTTTTTTTAAACAACGTATCTAATACTAAAGGTCTGGGCTTAGGGTTGACTTTTTGTTTGTTTGTTGCTTTTTATTTCTTTTTTAGGTAAGCTTGAGAATAATTTGGGAAAAATACTTTAGCATAATTTTCTTCATCGCTTATTTTTGTGCTTGCTTATCCAACTTTTGATCACTTACCATCAGTAACATTGTTGAAGATGCTCATCCTTATGTTGTAAATAGAAAGAAGGAATTGAGTTAGAATTTTCCCTGGTGTTTAGAATCTATTTGTTACTGTATCTGGTCAGGAATATGACTAGAGGTTCCTGTCTAGAGAGGAAGGTTACACAGAGCCTTTTATGAACACAACTGAGATATATTGGTTCTTTGTTTGAGTTTGCACATCTCTTAATTTTACAAAATCTTAGTTTTCCTTTTGACCCAACATCTTTACTGGCTAGAGTGTATTTATCTATATACCGAGATACAGATTCTATTGAATAAAATTTCAACATTTAAAAAATGTAAAGCATTCTGTAAAACAGAAAATGGGTTCAGCTAAGCTGTGGTTTAAGGTGTCTTAGTCTGTGACACATGGTAATTTTGACTGCCTGCCTCTTCCCTCTAGTGGTTTGTTGCTTGGGGTGCACACCTAGACATCTCAATGAAAATCCACTTTACTGTAGTATTTACAAATGAGTGCAGGTTAAACTCAATCACTGGCATTCATTTAATGACATAGTTTAACAGAACAGTTGAGGCTGAAGGGACCTCTGGAGATAATCTGTTCTAAAACCCCTACTCAAGCAGGGCTTCCTGGAGCAAGCTGCCCAGGACTATGTTCAGAAGGTTTTTGAGTGTCTTTAAGGGTGGAGACTCCACAACTTCTCTGGGCAACCTGTGCCAGCGTCTGGTCACCTGCACAGAGACAAAGTGTTTTCTGATGTTCAGAGAGGACCTCCTGTGTTTCAGTTTGTGCCCCTGCCTTTGGTCCCATTGCTGGACATCACTGGAAAGACCTTGGCTGTGTCATCTTTGCAACCTTCCTTTAGATATTTACATACATTGATAAGATTCCCCACCTCTTCTCCACGCTGAACAGTCCCAGCTCTCCCAGCCTTTCCCCATATGTGAAATGCTCCAGACCCTTCATCACCTTAGTGTCTCTTCACTGAATTCTCCCCAGTGCTTCCATGTCTCATGTACTGGGGAGCCCAAAACTGGACATCAGAGGAAGTAGACATAATAACTTGCAGTGACTTATGAGATAAAATGCAATGCAGAAATATTTGATAGTACCATTTAAAAATCAACCTGAATGTGATTTCAGTGGAAACTAGGTGTAGCTTTTTCTCTAGGCAGCTATAGACACCTACCATTCCTGCATGTTTTCTGTCCTGATGTGCCTTATGTCATGCTTTAGCAACACTAAGTTACAACAGCTCTGGTGCCTTCTGATGTTTAAAAATGGAATTTCCATTATACTCTCTGATTCTCATTGCTCTAAATAATTTTGTGTAACTTGGAGCACAAAATTACACAAAAAAGCCACTTTATTGTTAATCCCCAACTTCTGCAAAATTAGTCCTCCTCTATGGACTTTGGGATTCCTTTCTGCTGTTTCATTATGTTGCAAGTGACTTTCTCCTTGTTTGGCAGTTTTCTTAACTGTAGCACTATTTTGAATGATCACTTGAATGATCACTGACTTTAATACCCTTCTGAGGTATAATAAGGGTGGCCTTGTTTTACTCTTAAGAGGCTGGGAAGGAGAAAGGAGTTGTCACTTATTGGAAGCCCAGATCCAGCACACTACTTACAGGTTAAATTTTAAATTAAGATGCTTTGGAGCTTGAAGTCATATTTAAAATTATGTACATGGTTAAGTGCTTTGTTGCCTTTGAGCATGAATGAATACAGACCAACCCAGTGATGAAAATGGGAAACTTTAATAATTAAGTGGCTCTCTGAAATAACTTTCTTTAAAAGTGGAACAAAACTTACCGTGACATTATTTCAGTTACAGTGGCTTAAAATTCTGAAATGGCAGCAACTTATTCAACCTTCCCATTACCTTGGTGTGTCAGAAAGTCAGGAGGTTTTGTATAATTTTAAGTAGCAACTTTCTGTCTCCCAGTTTTTATTTCAGGCTGAAAGTGTTTTTGACCCTGTAGCTGTTTGGTAACATGTTACTCTTTTAGGCCAGAAGTCCTAAAAACCAACAGTTTACAGCTCTTTGTAGAATCTACAATCTCTTAAGATTGATGAAAGTAATATATTTTATTTTTTCATTGTAATATATGACATACTGAAAAGATACATACATAATCGTGTATGTATATCATATATACAGATGCATGTATGTATCTATACTTCTTTAATGCATCAGGAGCAACTGCTTACCCAAGTAGGCCACCTGAGTTAGCAGCGTGTAGTAACCTGCGGTGAGTATCAGATGTGTGTGTCATACTGCAATAACTCTTAAGGTACAGTTTTGCCTTGCAGATTACCATTCTGTCTGAGCATTCTCCCGTGGGACGTGAAAATATTTCCATTTCATTACCATTTAATTTGAAATGGGATGTTTGGTAGAAGGTTATTCAAATCAGGCTGCTAAATTCAGTACTTTGCATTGATGTGGGAACTGCTGAAATGAAAACTAAAGGATTCAATCTCAGGTGAAGAGGAGGAGGTCCAGGTCCAGTCCAGTGCAGGGGCCCTGGTGGAAAGGGTGGTTGAATTCATTTTTGTTTTATTTCTTACTTGACCAGAGAGTGAGGAATTAAACAGAGAATCAAAATACTGAGTTAGTGGTACCGGAATGACGTTTTAGAGGAGATGTTATTATGATGCAGCAGTTCTGTGTCATGAATCACACCATTGCCTGTTGGCAGTCTCAGAGCAATGTTGTGGCAAATACAGCCCTGCTGTGTTAAAGTAATACTGGAAAGGACACCCCTGTTTCCAGCTGCCCTTCTGTGAAAGGGAAGAAGCTGCAACTGTGGACCCCATTGACAACCAGTCCCACTAGCTTCAGCTAAATTGATGAAAAAATGGCTCGAATATTCTGGGGTGCAAATGTCAGTAAGACTGGTCACAGGCTGATAGTTCAGCAGCTATTCTGTATGTTGTTATACTGTTGCCAGAGAGTCTAGAAACCCAAGACTTATGACTGTATCTAGATTCCACTAGAGTGGAAGGACAAGAGTCTGTCCCTCATAGGTGACTGTGCAGGCAAGTCCATCTTTAATTATAGGTGATTATAGGACAGTGTAGCATAAATATATTTGCATCTTTTTTCTCCCATTTTTTCTTTTTCTAGCCTGAAGTTAGAAGAACAGATTTGCTCATCTCTTCACGTGCAAAATACACTGTACTTTTGTCCTTTCAGTTACATACAGCATCTAATTTACTGTCATGAAGTTTTGAAAATGCCATAAACTCTAGCTTCATAAACAGAGAAGCAGGACCAGCTTGCATATAACATGGAAATAGATGCCCATAAGAATGCAAGAGCAGTCCAAAATTATATAGCCTAAAGTACAGTTAGGGAAATCTTTTTTTATAAGATTCTGTCTCCAGGATAAATTATTCTAAAAGCCACACTGCCTTCCAGATCTAATTTTGAGAATAATATTCAGAAGCTGAGATGTAAGCAGGCTTATAATTAGTGAAAAATGTTTAAAAGGGGAGAGAAGTTTTACTATACCTTTCTACTGAGTCAGACATAATTTCTGGCCTCTAAAGGCACTGGCCGAATAATGTACCAGTAATCCCACGTATAATAATAATAATGATAATTCTTTTAACATTTGCCATTCACATCTGTATCTCTGCATTTATTTCCTATCTTCCCTGACTCTCTTTTCCATGGTGATATGATTTTTAAAGGCAGTTTTCCATCAGCAACTGCCTGGCAACTGTTGCATTATTTCAGACCACAACTGGTCTTTGTGTTCTTGCTGTGTCTATGGCTGTTCTCAAACCAGTGAGAAATACCTGCTTCAAAAACGCGAACATGTCTGACTTTCTTACTTTCTCTGCTGGTACATAGGATTTTTGTGGTTTCCATTAGTCTTTCCTGTAAGAAGGAAATGTGAAAACAGGTATCAAGAAGAGTATTACCTGTGACCCACTGAAGTACTGAAATGACAAGTAAAGAACATTTAATACTCCAAGGAAAAAATAAATCCAGCCTTATTTCAAATATGAAATAGTTTCTTGCCTTTTGTATTTTGCAAATATATGTATTTATATAGAATAGAAAAGCTTTTCTGTAAAGCACATCACCTCTTAGTATGCATTGCTTCACTGACTCTTCTGCTCTTTCCTGACTCCACTGATTTCTTTCACTCCAGCTGCACCTTTCACCTCACTGTCTTGACCTTTCCCCCTTCTTTCTTAGATAATTTCCTTACATCTCTTATAACGAACTGAGGTCTTCACAAAGATCTCCCGCTGTCCCTCACAATGAATGCTTACCTCAGCTTCCAGGATCTGACTCCTACCGGCAGGTGGTGATCATCTCTGTCTTTTGGGTTGGGTAGTTGTTTTGTTTTGTTTGTGTTTGTTGGTTTTGGGGTTTTGTTATATCTGGTTGCTTTTCCACAGCTCATGAAAAGAACTGCATCGTTATTTGCAGTATCAGGACTATTTTTATGAGCACACAATCTATTTAAATATGCAATATAGCCAACTTAGCAGTGATGTAAAACTTTTTTTCATATACCTGAATTATTTGGAAAAATGACACTATGTGGTACCTTTTGACAGACAAATGTAACTAAGTAGAATGCCTCAGCAACTTTACTTGAATGGAAAGAAGGTTGTTGTTAAATGGACAGATTTGTTGATGAACTTCAGGATATCCAGTGGTGAACAGGCTGTGCTGTACATCTGTTAGTCATCTTGTCACCTGTGCTTAATCCTGCCTGCATCAGCAGCAAATACGTTGCCTCAGTATTCCTCTTGGTACTTGATTATTATCTTTTATATTTAATAAGATAGGGAAAGATGTAAGGGGGAGAGAAGTCAGCGTATGGGGAGCTCAGCTGTTACAAGCCATCCTGTTCAAATAACACACCGTGTGCATGCCTCACCAGGCCAGCGAGGAGTCGGAAGAGATTCAATTGAGTCAAAGCTTAACAAACTCCTCTTTTGGCCAGCTACCGGCCTCTGTCTGCGACCTGCCTTGCCCTCTGAAGTACCCCGCTGCTGTTGCTACACGGGGAGTTGGCGTCCCGCCGGCCTTCTGTCCCCTCAGGCGGGGAGGCCGCCGTCCCGCGGGACGTTCCCACGGGGGAGCAGAGGCGTGGGGCGGGCGCTGGTCCCGGTGCTGAACGACGGGCGGAGGTGCGAGGGCGCAGAGGTGGTCCCGCCCCTGCGCAAAGCCAGCGCTCTCGTTCGTGGGTTGCAATACTGGTGTCCTGGTGATTAATAGCAGCCTGGTGGTACTGGTATATGCGAAGTCTATCGTGAGAAGGCCTCGCCCTTGCTTGTGCTTTGTTTACTGGACGCCTGTTCCTTAGAAATGGATGTGGTAATTCCTTTTGTCGTGCGTGAAATGAGTAAAGGGGGATATCCAGCGAAGGAGCAGGAGATATGCTGAAACATGTAAGCTGCGTACTTCAGAGCTTTGTGTCCTCCAACAGCCTGGTGATACAAACAAAACTTGAACCAAAATAGCCTGTTCCTTAGCACATGCAAACCAGTTTCACTGAATTTGCCTTTTGTTTCTCACTCAGACTGTGATTAGTCAGACTGTGAGTCAGAGCTATTCACTCTAGGATAATAACCTTTCACTTTGGCACCAAAGCATTTTCTGTCAGACCTACTAGTCGCATATTTTATGTTGTTTTGTTTTGTTTTTTTTTTAACCGTGGTTTGTTCAAATTCTTGAATAAGCAGAATTTTTCAGTAACCTAGAGTACTGATTGCATTGCAGCGAGTAGACATCCAGAGACATGTATTCTGGCTGTGAAGCATTTTAAGAACTTGGTCCCTTATTTTAGAGTCTGTCATTCAAGTTCTTTTCTATAAAAACCAAGGAAATGCCTAATTTTCATTCTTCCAGAGGAAAAAAGAGAAATTGATCCTTTGTATCCTCTTTTTGCACTGTGTTAATTTTTCTTATAGGAACCAGGCAACAGGAGGGGATAAAAAAAAAAAAAGCACACTGAGTATTGTAATTTGTGTCTTGTATAAAATGACTCCTTTCTCTTTAGATTTTTGTCTCCTGCATTATTCTGTGACATCTCCTATTCTTGTTAATCATCCTGGGTCTTTGCCAAATTGCCCAATATCTGGCTTGACAGGAACAGAAACACTAGCAAAATCAATGGTGGGACAATCATAATGAAGAGTGTGAGTAGATGGGATGATTTTACATACGTTGCTCTGAGTTTGATGACTTCCACAGAGAAAATATACAGTACTATTAGTAGCTTTGCATGAAAATGCTGCAGGAGGACAATATGCACTGACTGAGAGACATATCCCCACCTCCATGTTAATGTTGTTTCTGAACCCTCTGTGCTTTCTCTTTACACTTAAGCATTCTACATAGTTGGTTTTTTTATACCATGTCCTACTCAGTGTATAAAAAATAATGAGTTAAGCTGGTGAAAAATGCAAAGTGGTAAGATAACTCAAAGACACCAGCTCATTCTGTGTTCAGAGACTTCTCTTGTAAAGGTCTTTACGCATAAGGATGATCAGAATAGTTGATATTGCAAATGTGAATTCCAAATAAGTTTGGAACACTAAATTAAAGGATCCTCATTTTGACAAAAATCATCTACAGGTGTATAATATAATTTAATTAATAGTAATGCTTTAAAAGCTACTAGTAGACTAAGACTAACTGTCTTAAGTTACAGAATCTGTCTTGGTAAATCCTAAAACAATATCTTTCTCTTTTACACATACATTAGAGAGAGATTCTCCTGGAGAAATCTAGGGAAGGTTACAAATAAATGCATTACAAAGGCAGAGTTGCTGAGATGGAACAAGCCTGGAGCTGGAGACTTAGGCTGGTAGTCATTGGTGGGGCAGTAGGAAATAGCTTGAATGAAGAAGTAGGAACAGGAAATTAATGTTTGGACAAAGAAACTAGGATGGGATATAAAAGGCAATGAGAGAGACCCTGACTCAGGCTCAGCAGAGAAAAGTTTTGAGGGTTGGAGCACATATAAGAAGTCAGAAGCAGCCTTAGTAGGTGAGGAAGACTAGCTGATGTGGACTAGTGAATCAAGCTGGTTCTTTTTGAATGGGTTAAGGAATCTGTGGCTGCTGGAGTATGCTCTTGACCACCAAAAGGCCAAAGGTTTGCCATTTTTCAGGCAAGTACTATGTTGCAGCTCCCCGTAAGGCTGATTCACAATGAAAATGTCAGCTTTGCTATCATGACATTTTTACTGTTCAGGCCATGTAATGAAGGCATTGTTTGGCATCTGGATTTGTCTCTTCTGTCACACATGTTGGACAATGCATGCAGGAAATCAAGCAGGACATAGGTCTTCTGTATTTCAGGTATTGCAAGGTTATATTGATTTGAAACCCACTTACAAAGAGGCCAAACAAATTGTGGCCATCTGTTGCACTGATAACACATTACCATCTTTTCTGCCCTGGGGTAAGAGAAGTAGCCATTATAATTCTAATGGATATTTAGCAGCATCTTCTGCCCTTAAATGATGGGATTATTTGCAATGTGTACACTGCAGGAGAGCTTCAAGACCTCACTCGGTGTGTACTGCCATGGTGCTGAGAACAGAGAAACATAGAGACAGCCCTGTCCTGAAGAACTTATTGCCTAGAGTAAGACTTTTCATTTTCTCTTTTTAAAACCATTTCTTCACGAATATTGTCTCTAGCATGAGTGGCTGAGGAAGAATAATATAGGAAAGCAACATGCAAAATATACTCAAAATGCAATAGATTTTCTAGTCTTGTGGTTGAAAAATCTGATCTCTCGGGCAGTTTCTAAACTAGGAAGGAGACTGCTGCTCCCACTGTGTCATGTATCTCATTTGTTGTGAAGTTCCTTTCCCTACAGATGCTATAAGGGTTTTTGGATGTTATACTAAGCACCCCCTTGGTTATATGGTGATGGCCCTGTGTTTCAGAGAGGATGATGCTATGGGGGAAGGCAGGAGACATTCTGTCTTTGTTAAAAAGGATTTTTTAACTTTGCTGAGCCTTTGAAGGGCGATCAGCATACATTTCAGAGAACAGCCTTTGAATTTATTATATAGGTTTGCAGTGCACCTTGTGATTCAGACCCAGAACTGTAGCTTGTAGGACAGTGTGGAAAAACATGTTTTGAAAGTGCCATCTAGTGGCTCCATTGGGTTTTGTATTTTCTTGATATCGGAAGGGGAAGCTCATCTCACTGGAATTCAGTCACACCAAAGGGCATGATGGCTTCAGATTCAAGGTAGTCAGCGGTGAGACCTTGGTAGCTATTTACTACCTGCAGTAAGTAGTGCAAATGCTGTAACCTGTCCTGGCTAGAAAACACTGGAACAGGGAAACTTGTGCAAGTGTCCCCAGGAATGGGGATGTGAATCTTGCTGCTGCACCTGAATGGGAAAACAGAAGTGTGTGCAGGGATATACAAATAAAAAGCACGTAGAAATAACTGAGTTTTAGTTTTCTCTTGGCAGGTCCTCTATTTTTTACAGGAAGGCTATAGTCCCTAAACCCCAAATTAAAATCAATTAGTAATAAAGATTTTCTGAATTGCTATTCTTAAATACCTTAACATTTGATTGCAGACCTCTAAGGGTCTTCAGAGACAGAGTAAACTTCACTGATGCACTTCATTTTCTTAGAAATATAGGGACAAAATAACTGGGCCAAAATAGATGGGGCAGATTTTTAGCAAACCAGTGGCAGTTTTGTTGGGATGCAGCACATGGCTTTGTGACTAGAAAACTGGAGGAAGGAAACCAAACTTTGTTTTCAACCAGATTTTATTGACACAAGCCCAAAAACTTTGTAGCTCTGTGTCACAATTTCAAACTGAATTAATTGTTTCCCAAGAGTCACTGAATTCTATATGGGCTCTCGATAGCTTTATTATTGTATAGTCTAACGTTCTTAGTTTGGCACTAGCTCCTCATAGAAATCATCACTTTGACTACTGATCCTTTTCTGCAACTGCCAAAGGCGTAGCAAGTCAATATAAATCAATGTAGGATTTCATCTTTTTACAGTTTCAGAAGACCACAAATCATTCTCAGAAGTTACAATTTTAATTTACTTGCCACTAATTTAAGGCTCAAATTTTCTTCTGGATTGTTCTCTTGCATCTGGAATAAATGGACCATAGACTCCTGGTTTCATCTATGCAGATCCACCAGAACGACTACAGCTCTGCAGAAAGACACAAACTCTGCAACGAGAAGTTAGATAAGCAGAAATTTTATACTCATTTATAACTTAAAGACAATGTATAACTGTCTTGAAGCTTGTCCTGTATTATATTTTATTCAATAACAAGTGGGGTTTTCTGCAGTTCTACTTTCTTGTGGCACTGATAGTTGAATATACAATGCAATACCTTGTTTAGCTCCAGTTGTGCACTTAAATCTTGCCACTTCCCTGTGGTTCATACAAATGTTTAATTAAACATTTGTTTATTTTATTTATTTATTTATTTTGCTCTGGGTATACATCCTTTTCTGAATTGGGGTCAGAGTACTACCAATTTCACTATACATAAAAATAGATGTTCATGTTGTTGCTATATCTGTTTTTAATAATTTATGAGACACCAGGCACCATGGTGTTGAGGCCTAGACATATTTCTTAACCTTCTAAGACCCAAATAAATGATATAACATAGGATAAAAATCCAAAAAGAAAGGAAAAAAAAAAAACCACAAAGAACCATCAACACAAGAATCTTGAAGTCCTGTGGAAATAATCCTCTTAATTTAGTTCAAGATTACACATTCCCTATCTTTACAGTTGAAAATAGATACATCTGTAACATTAAGAGGAAATAACAGGGCTTTTTTTGTTTTGTTTTGATAGATATTTTGGTATTAAACCAAATGATGTCCCTTGAAATGAGGACTGTGTGAGTGATAAGGAACTGTAAGGCTAGAGAGGAAAGCTAGCTTTTTCCTAATTCTACTGACACATAAAATCATGCTAAAAAAATTATTAATTCCTGCCTCTTCCACACAAATATTTTGGATCTTCATTCTCTAATCAAGAGCATTATCAAATGAAAGAAACTATTCCCAGAAAACATCTTCAAAAAACAAAGTTTTTTTTCCGGAGAGTTTGAGGAAAAAAAGTCTTCACCTCACCACAGAACATTTGCAAAAGCAAACTGCAGATGCTTCCTCAAGTTCTAGTTGTATGACCCTTATTTTAAAATATGTTTCTTTTTAAAATGTGGCCTATAAACATGCTCGGGGGGGACCTCTACACAGCCATTTAGGAAAGAGAAACTTGAGACATGTGGCTGAAATATGGGGAGGAGAAAAATAGAATGCATCACATTAATGACATTGAGAGTAATTTCAAATGCAATTTTCTAATTATTTTCTCTTCAAATGGGGTGTTGGAGAGCCAGGGGAAAAAGACAACAAGGTACATGGCCAATAAGCTTAGCTTTAAGTTTGTAAAAGAAACCCTTCTAAGGTAAAGCACTCAAGTGAGCAACTGTCAAAGTACTTGTCTGGTGTTCCGATTGCCATTATGGCCAAGAAACTGGTGCTTTTCCTGTGAATATCTTCTGCCTATAGGCGATCAGTTAGTGAATTAATGGTTTGTTCTATCAGTTTGTGTAACTAGTACAAAATCTTAACTGAGATATTGCAGTCTGAGTCCCTTTTAATTGTTGTAATTGTCAGCCTCTGCAGTGGGAGGACTGATGGGATGATAAAGCAGGACACCAGATTTTAATCTCTTGCTGAAGAACTCATTGTGTTTTAGGGTTCTGCCACTGTCTCTGCCAGTGTGAAAACAAAGTTTTGCTGTTGAGAGTCTACTGTTTACTGCCAGTGTACCCCACACTGAGAATTAAGTTAAATTGGTGTACTATAAAATAGTTCCATCCTTAGGTTTTGCACATCTCACAGTGGCAAGTCTGGTAGAGGAAGGGAAATTCAATATCAAGCTGATATTTAAAACTTGCTAGCCAAAACAAGGTCCAGGCATTGGCTCCTTCTTTTTTAAAGCCAAAGTGTAAGAGGCTAGTGTTTTACATGGCTCACACAGACTTGACAGAACACAAGCTTGACAGCACTAGCCATACGTGCAGTCTTGACTGGAGTTAGTAGGAGCTTTTATCACTTAGCCATGATGTGGTGCAAGGATATGCTGCTTCAGGAAGCAAAAGATTCCTTGGCGGGCTGAATGATTGGCAGGTCTCACTGGGAGGTGTAACATACCTTTGGGTACCACCTGCCCACTCTGCTTCCATGGGGTGGGAGAGGGACCTCTGGGCAAAAATTCATGCCCTTTCCCAACTTGTTGGTTCTCAAAGGGAAGGCATCTGAGAAGCAGACTCTAATTTCCCCCATGCTGAGCTCTTATGGCTCTTCTAGCTGTAGCAAGGGGCAACAAGAAAAATCTGCTCACTTCAGGTCCCCCGTGTAGTCTTATTAGCCAGTTGAAGCCTTGCTCTCGGGAGACTTAGTTGATGGATTTTCTCTCATGATGTCACAGGATGAGAGGCAGCCTCTAATATCATGCAACACTGAGGTGCTCCATGCATTGGATTGTCATTTGAAAAACAGGAGTATTAATAATCCTAGACAAAAGTCCAAGTTTCTATCTCTCTTGTTTTCTTAGGAGGGAGACTTTTTCAGGCCTTCTATATTAAAAAAAAATATACTGTCCACGTGCTTTTAAAATACCACAGTAGTGTACACATCTTTCTTAAATCACTTCCCCGAGGTCCAGGTATTAGGTATGCTGCTGGCTCCTTGCTTTCAGAGCTCTGCTCTGGGTCATGGCCAAGCTGCTTGCAAATATATTGCTGCAGGTTTTCTGAAGGCAGGAAAGAGTTGCTACTGTAACCACCTCTGTTACTCACCAGTTACTTTACTGGAAACCTGGAGTTATGTGACTGGCCAAATGCTCTTTGTGGAGAGACACAACATTCTCTAATATGACATAAAGAGGTATTGCAATTTGCCAAATTATGTATCCAGATCGACAGCAATATAAAGAACAGTATTTTTATCTTTTGCCATTGTAGAAGACTACAAATTCTGCTTACAAATTCTTACTTAAAATTAAGTTATTAAAGACAATAGGTATATTTGGGAATGGCACTAATTATTTAGTCATTCTGAATATCATAACTCTGGATGAAATCTTAGCTAGTGAAATGAAGACAATATTCCCCTCCCTCTGTTTTGTAGAATGTAGAATCAATAAAATTCAATAAACAGTCAAAAGGGCAAAGTGAGCTTAATCAGTTGGGTATAATGAATTCTAAGGGATTTTCTCCACAACCTTCTTCAGACAGAGGACTCCCGACAGAACAGACTGATTGCAACAAGTATTTTGGTGTATTGAGTAAAAATGTAAAAAGCATAACAAAAGTACAGGTTTTAGAGCAGATATTGGGATGGTACCTGGAAGTGATATTTCAAGTCTGGTCCAGACTTGCTGCAGAGTGCTTATGGATTGCAGACTTTATAAGGAAGAGCAATCACTGAAAAAACCAACAGGAAACCACATTTTAAAAATGATAGCTGAACATATGGAAGTTTTCACATGCATGATGTGAAGTGCGGGCTGTGTGTGCTACTAAAAGGCAGTGCTGCAGCTGATTCGGTATCATAACAGGCCTGCATCATAACAGACTCCAAAGCACTATTCTAGTCTAAACTGTAGTCAAGAGCCCGTGTCTCAAGACAGAGCTGGGGAGCCATTCTGTAATGATGTACAGATATTTGTGTTTTGACCTATAGTGTTTATTATTTGGATGTGTTTTTTTTTATCTAGTAAGATATATGGAGAAAAAGCAAGCAGGAATATTCACAAATGACCCAAAGAAGGCCATCTACCAGCAAACATGTAAGCTTTCATAAAGAAAAATGCTGAAAATACCAACTTTGAAAACTTTTCCTTCTTCACCAGTCAAGAGCAAAGTTAGCTTTGCTCATACAAGCTGAGACTAGCGGCATTCAAAAGTAAAGTGGGAGTTTTGGGAGTAAAAAGGACTTTCAACGGGGTCCTCCCCTTAAGAAGAGGAGGATTTTGGAAAAGTCAGGCTAGGAGTATCTGTAGAAGGCACAGAAGTTTCCCTTGCAGAGACATGCTATTAAGTGATGTCTGCAGCTGCATGTATGCTCGTGCTGGGATGTCTGAGTCCTAGGTTATTTGCCCAAGTTATTACACAGGGGCAATATAAGTACTTAGACCCAAAGCAGCAGGATCCCGTGCAGACTGCTCAGCCTCCTGATTATCCAAATGACTTGTTCAGTCACGATGCTGCCAGTGTGAAGGCACGTAGAAAACATCAGCGTGAGTTTAACATGAGGTGACCAGAGATGTCTCTTATAGGGCTGTGCATTTATGCTTACTGACACCAGTGTCCCTGACTAGTGGATGTAGCAGCTACAGCTGCTGTGGGGGAATGTATGGTGCTGCCTGCTACATTTAATAGAAATTTAAAAAAACACCAATACAAAACAATTGTCTCGCCTGCTGTTGAGGACTGTTGCCAGTGCAGCGCGTGTGTGAGCCTGAGCCTCTGTGCCATTCCAGCAGTTACTGAGATGCTGTTACCAAAAGTTGTCCCTCCACGCTCTTTCATAGAATAGTTTGGGCTGGAAGGGATCTTTAAAGATCATCTAATCCAACCTCCCTACAGTTACCAGAGATATCTTCAGCCAGACCGGGTTGCTTAGAGTCCTGTCCAGCCTGACATTGAATGTTTCCACTGATGGGGCATCTGCCACCTCTTTGGGTAACTTATTCCAGTGTTTCACTACCCTCATTGTTAAAACATCTCTTCTTTATACCTAGTCTAAATCTTCTGTCTTTTAGTTTAAAACCATCACCCCTTGTTCTATTGCAACAAGGTCTGATAAAAAGTCTGTCCCCATCTTTCTTATAAGCACCCTTTAAATACTGAAAGGCCACAATAAGGTTTCCCCAGAGCGCTTTCTTCTCCAGGCTGAACAAGCCCAACTTTCTCAGCCTGTCCTCATAGGAGAGATGCTCCAGCCCTCTGATCATTTTCACGGCCCTCCTCTAGAGCTGTGCTAACAAGTCCATGTCCTTCTTGTGTTGAGGACTCCAGAGCTGGACACAGTACTCCAGGTGGGATCTTACTGAGGTATGTCCCGAGAGACATGGGATTTGGGGGAGGGTGGGGGTTAAATATGTATATATCACAGAATCACAGAATTTCAGAGTTGGCAAGGACCTCTAGAAATCATCTAGTCCAACTCCCCTGCCAAAGCAGGTTTGCCCAGAGCACATCACTCAGGACTGCATTCAGGTGGGTCTTGAAAAGCTCCACAGAAGGGGATTCCATGACCCTCCTGGGCAGCCTGTTCCAGTCCTCTGTCACCCTTACTGGTAAAGAAGTTTTTCCTCGTATTTGAGTATTACCTCCTGTGCTCCAGCTTGGCCCCACAAGGGCCCCATTGCCCCTTGTCCTACTGCTGGAAACACTGAAAAGAGTCCATCTCCATACTCCTTCAACCCACACTTTAGGTACTTGTAAACGTAGATAAGGTCTCCCCTCAGCCTTCTCTTCACTAGGCTAAAAAGCCCCAGCTCTTTGAACCTCTCCTCATAAGGGAGGTGCTCCAATTCCCTAATAATTTTTGTTGCCCTAGCAACACATACACTATATATATATATCTATGTATGTGTGCGTATATAATTTTTTTTTTTTTTTTTTAAATCTAATCCTGGCTGCTCATTTGGATCCAGCAGTCAGTCAAAGGCTGCAGCACAAACGCAGCCACATGCCATTGCTACCCACAGGCCCCCTCCTGCTCCTGGCTATGGCAGTCGCCATGGTGCCCAGTGGAGGACGCTGCTGGGGCAGGTGGCATTTGCTCCAGGGGCCTGTGGTGCAGACAAGTATGTGTGGTTACACACAGTTATATGGTGGGGGTTGTGTGTGTAATCTTTTTGTTGTTGTTGTGTTCAGGTCATGGGTTGCATTCTATTTAACGGAAGCACCATTAAGAGAATTCTACCTCCTTCATCCAGGGCTGGGTGGGAGGGTGAGGTTGGCCTGGGGTCTGGTGTGGGACCTTCCTGGCCACCCCCAGCAGCAGAGAGAAAGGGAATGACCTTGTGGTGCTTCCTACCTGGCAGCTCTGTCCAAAGAAATGAAATGAAGAGATCACTTCTATTACTGCTTTTTTTGAAGGAGGGTGGCAAGCTAGTTGGTTACCAAGCGTCTCATTATTCAGTAATTATTGTGGTTGCTACCCTCCCCTCACCTTTGAACCCTATGGTTTGTGCCTGCCAGTGTTCTGTGTGGAAGGAAGCTTTTGGTGGGACAGACACGGTGAACAGGTTTTGTGCTGGCCCACAGGGCACCGTGTCTCAAACAGCGCCACCTTTGTCCCCTCTCAGTTCTCTGGATCTCTGCTAATGGTGTAGCAGAATAAAGGATGCCCTTTGTGCCGTTTGGGGTTGCTGTAAGCTGTCACAAGTGTGTTTTATAGAGGCTGATTTTAATTTTGCCACCCAGGAGAGTAATAGTCCCAAGGAAATGAAGTGTCTTTCTGCTATTGTTATATATCCGAAGGAAAAATCCTGGCACATAATTGGCTAAAAAATAGTAGTGTGATGAGTCAATAAATTTCTATTGTGTAGCTTTCTCTGGGTGAACAATACCATGTTCTGGGGTAGTGTTAAACAATTAGTTCACATATCATACAAATAAGCACATCCTAGATGGATACATGTGGGGGTAGTAGAAATTATTCATCTCTGGCCAATCAGACAGCAGTTTTTATTTATTTCAGTGTTTAACAGAATACCTCTCTGGGCTCTGGGAGACCTTGCGAGCAATTGGAAATACAATAACTTCAGAGGGAAAGCCAGCAGTTTTTCTTCACTCTCAATCCAGAATAATAATATATGACAAAATATCCTGTTCCCACAGCTATTAGCCTTTCTATCCTCAAGTGTGTAAATAGATAGCTGTGCAAGCTCAACAGACCTCTTTGCAGATTTTGTTCCCGCCATGAGGCTCCCAGCCCTCTTTCTCTAGTGAAAGAGTTTTTGGCATTGAAGTTTCTACCAGTACAAGGCAGAAAGAGAGATAAATCCTTCCTTGGGTCCATCAGACTCAAACTGAAGTCCAGAACTTTAGTTTGTGTCAATGCAACTGGCTGCATTGAGAACAAAACAGGCTGAAAATTGAAAATCAGCCATATTATTTCTTGTGAATTTCCAGATGCCTCCATGGTACTATTTAAAGTCAAAATATCATATTTTCAACCATGCGCACATTTATAAGGAATGTACCTTCATGTGGTACTGGTACTCACCATTTCACTGGAGTTGTTTGGAATAGTTCTGTGTAAATTCCTACAGTTATTTTTATTGTTTTGTCTTACAATAGTGCCTAGAAATCCGAACCATTTTGCTAGATACAGTTCAAACATGCCCTAAAGGACAATCCCTTCCCAGAAGGTTTGCAGGCTAGTTCCTTACCCCGAGAATAGAATTTAATTCCTGGATTTCATTTCTTGGTACACTTGAGTTCTTGTATCTCAAGAAAACTTAATTTTTCTATGTTCTCATTTAGTCCCAATTATTGCCTAATTAGAAGTCAATGTTTTTTGAAGGGGGACTACCAAGAGAGTTTTCAAGCAACCCCAAGCATGCAGCATTCTGTGAACTAAGTCTCTACAGATGGTGCATGCCTATAGACCCAACTAGATCCCTCTAAGGAATTAAGGAAAAGTTTAATATTTTTCATTTTGTATAGAGAGATCAGTGGTCCCCAGCTGTGCCTGAGACCATCTATTCTTCACAGCTGGCCATTCTTATTAATCCCTGGGAAATGGCCTATGTTCTAATTTTTTGATTTTTAAATACAAACTGAGCAAAATCCAGTGTAAAAAATTGAAATCTCACTTTGTGTCAGACCACATTTCTGAGGAAGTAACTTCTGTGGGGGTAAAAAAATAATACTCTAGATTCACCTCTGGTATTTATTTTGAAGTGTCACAGTAAATGTAATGGGAGAACATAAGCATCAGACACCCTTCTGAATGAATCCAAATACGATTTCAGTCTGATTGTTGTTTTTTGTCTTTACGTAGCAAGAGAGATGGCAGCACAGAAAAATACTGGGACACTAAGACAATTGGGATTAACAGGCCAGAAAATAGCAGTGCCATCTACTAGGAAACTCCTGCTTTACTTTTACCTATGTTCAACACGTTTGAAATGGATGGCTCTAGCTGTGTTTCCTGAAAAAAGGTGAAATTTCTGAAGTTTCAACCCTGACAGTGAGTGGTCAGCAGATTACAACAGTGAGAGCTCATTATGGAGTCCTGTGTGCTTTCTAGCCAACTAAGTCTGGGTGGAAACCAGAGCAAGTAGCAGGGGAATATAAACTCCCAGCCCTGACCCTAATGCTGCAGAGGTTTCCAAGGGCTTTGGTCACTATACTTAAGAAAAAACAGCTGTATGCAGAGCTGTTCCTATTCCTGCTTCTCCAATTGGGGTATTTCTTGCAAGCCCCAGACCAGCACACTTCCTTAGCTTGCATCTGTGTTTAAAAGTAGTTCATTTGCGAACGCTCTTCTTTTTCTGGCTTTTGGTTGGGGAGTTTTTACTGCTCCAGGTCTTTCTTGGGGATAGCTGTGGAGAATCCCTTTATTCCCCTGTGGCAGAGCCGTTCTTCTGGCACTTGCCAATGATGGCTCCAGCTTACCAGAAGTAACGAACAAGCTATAGGACCAGCATTAGGTATCAAGGAGATGCTTTAACACCCAGTGACTTTTGTAATTGTAAATGATATTTCACCAAGAGAGAAAACAAAACAAAACAAAAATTATTCTCTAAGCAGAGTGAGATTTTCTTCCTCTTTTTTTCTTTCCCTTGCCAAAGCAAGACTGGAATTTGGGCTTTTCAGTATAAAAAGACCCCTATTTTGATCTCTCCAACATTGAAGATGCTATAATGGTTTGGCACTAGGAAATAAAAAGGCCTGAATAAGCTTATTTTACAAATCTACTGTCTCCTTGCCCTTCTTAAAACACAAGTACGTAAATTAATATTGAAATATGATTTGCCTCTCTGTACATTACATGCATTAGTGAAAACAAAGGATTTGCATCCATTTAAGGCAGAAAGTTCTTAATCCTCCACATTTTTCAACAACTGGATGAAAATGGGCATGTGAAAAGCTTGGATTATGAAATGCTTTTTTCTTAGAAGTCCACTCATGTACTGAAACTAAAATTGAGGCTAGGCGAAACATTTGAAAACGCCATACCGTTTCATTTTGGTGTTTGCTGTGAAATGCATCTTTGTTTTCTTTTGAGCTATAAAGTCTTGTATTTGTTTTTAAAGGTGTAGATAGGCATGTTAATAGGAGACTTCAGTTTCTGAGCCTCATCCTTTGTGAAACAGTGTGGCTTCCTTTATTTCCTCTCACAAAGATTCTAGCCTAGTAATTATTTTCAGAAGGGTGATTGGGGTAGTACATGACTTCTGAGAATGTTTACTGTCCTTGCGTGGAGGCATAGCTTATACGAAATGGCATAAATCTATAGTGACTTATTTTGCTCCATGCTAGCACATCTGGCAGGATGAAATTCACCATCTCAACTAGTAAGTTGCTTCCGAGGAGGGGTGTATTTCTGAAGCCTAGCTCTGGATGTTCTCTCTTACTGTTTTCTTTTATGTCTTAAGTGTACAAGCTGGATTGCTTCCACATGACACTGAACTGGAAGATGCACTCCAGTGGCTATGCTCCGGCCACTGAGCAGTGGGACCACACTGGAACTAAGGGAAGGTAAACCTCCTTTAAAATGTGCAGACAGTAGGTCCATGGCACCAATTTTGGCCTGCTGTACTTGTTAGTGTAGCTGTAGCCAGGGGTACATGTATATGAAATCCAAAATATGGAAAGAGAGCATGCATGTTATTTAATCTTAGCCATGCTATATTCATTTCTCTTGAAAGTTTAGCAGTGTTATAGTGGACAGGTGATATGTAAAACCCAGCTCTGGAAACTGCAAACTGGCACTTGCCTTCAAAGAGTATATCAAAGAACCTCTGTGAATTGTCAAACAAAGGGAGCAAAATTGGGAGAGGCTTTATTAATTGCTAATTAGAAGTGCCCTGCTGTTGTCTTTGTGGGGAACATTTGAATCTATTTTTTATCATTAAAATGTTAAAAATACTTGCCAATGTTCCTGCACTGTTAGTTCAAAGACAATTATTTACATTTGCAGGGTATTCTTATTTACATAATTTACATTTGCAGGGTAAACTCTTAGCAATGACACTTGGCGTTTTGTTCAGTAGGACCAGCACTTAGAAATAATTGCCCTTAATATTTTTTTGCATGTATGCTCCTCTCTTCTGGTTTACCTTAGAAACTATCCAGCCTCAGAGCTGATTTTATTGCTGCTCTAAACACAAAGAGAGTAAATTGAAGGCATATTCTTCCCCCAAATTAACTAAGTTAGCATTTGAGTCTCTTTCCTGTAAGTGAAAATACTATGAAAGATATGCATATGGACACGTGCAATGCATATAGGCACTTATGCATAAGCTCTGCACCCTAGAGTATCAAACACTGATTATTAGCCTTTTAAATATCGTTAATAAAAATGGAGTAAATAAATTGCCCAGAGAAGCTGTGACTGCCTCATCCCTGGAGGTGTTCGAGGCCAGGCTGGATGGGACTTTGAGCAACCTGGGCTGGTGGGAGGTGTCCCTGCTGGGATCTTAGATTTTCTATGATTTTTATTTGAACTGAAGTTGTATATGTGGCAGTATAGTGATAAGCAAGGAATATGCTTGTGATGTAAGTCATCCTACTTCTCAAAGACACACAAAACGATGAGTGTATCAGCCTTTTGAAGTGTCATCCCCTGAGTGTCAGAGGAGATGGCCTGGAGTGTATTTAGCTGTCTTTTTCTTCTTTCATATCTAATCATTTCTGTAGTGGGATTAATGGTTTTGTTTTTTTTTCCTTTTTCTTTTTTTTTTCTTTCCTGCAAAGCTAGTTGACCCTCAAATCTTGGAAAATGCAGATATGCCTATTATTCAAAATGATAGCATATTCTCTTCAAAAAAAACTGTGTCTGTGATGTTACCAGTTGCTTCTGAAAAAATAAGTCACAAGAATATTTGTGTTTTGTTTTGCGGGAAACTCTCTCTTAGGTTTTGGAGGGCCTAAGGATGATGTCATCCTTATATGGTATGACATCAACAAATGCAAAATTGCTCTGCTTATGCTTTAAACTAGCCAGTCAGCATGACCTTGTGGCTCAGGCAGAGCTGGGACAGTTCCTGGAGTCCCTGGAGTGAGGTAGAAAAAGCCTTTAACCTGTTGCAGTGTCTGAATGAGTGTGGCCTGAGATACCTTATGGAGGTGTAATCAAAAGTAGTACTGTCCACCTGTTCTAAAAAAATATCAAAACTCTTCTAAAATACTTGAGCATTCTGAAACAGAAACACTGGGAATGACAAGTAGTTCTTGAAAACTTCACCCTGCCCTGAGCTTAACTATTCACTTTTTTCCTCAGTTTCCAGATTGTTGTTTTTTTATGACATAATAACAATGCTAATATTACAAAGCCTTGCCACTTCTTATCCAAAGGAAAACGAGATAAAAGGAAGGAATTGGAAGCAGTGGTATTGCAAGTCCTACAAATTTATGAAAATTACTATGACAAACTTTTTAAAAAGAAAAAGGTGGAAAAAAGAAAGGGACTTGGGTGTGATTTACAGCTTTACTTTCTTGGGGCATATGTGTGAGTTATATATAGCACACAAATGAACTAAAGTGAGAAAATGGTAATGTTTAGTTTTGTAGCCTTTCACAGTGATTCTGTCTGTTAAATCATACAAGGGAAACTCCTGGTTTCCTGTTATACTTTGGAGATATTTTTGGTGTTGTCATACTGTCTGGTATTATAGTAAATGTTGTGAGCTGATTTCAATTAGTGTGGTTTAATCAGCAGCTGGGTTTTCTTGCAGCACCTAAAAATACCAATACCTCATTCATCCAAAAATGAATTTATTTTTTTCTGACTGGCCTGGTTGCATGAACAGAGGAGGTGTATTAGGACTGTGGATTAGGAGGGGATATATTTCTGGCATACATGTCAAAACTCTCTGGAAATCAAACTTTATTTTGTGTATCCATCCTTAAAATGCAGGGCCCATGGCAGTTGCATGCCTGCAGCCTCCCTTTGTATTTTGTGCCATATAAACAGCCTTGAGAAGCGCATACCATCCTCCCTTGTCCAAAATGCTCAAATTACACCATTTGCCTAACCTCCCTTTGGGTACCCCTTCATCTTGGCACTAGTTGTTGCAAGGCTTGCTTTGGCTCTGTGCTTGTTCTCATTTCAATGACACGTCTTTATGGAATGTAGTATCTCTTCAGGGCATAATCAGTCAGGGTGCAAGAAAAGAACATGGGACAGATTACCAGAAAAATCACTGCAATGCTGATATCTTGCTGATAGGCAAGAATCTCCACCATCATCATAGCAAGCATCTTACTTTGTTTTATTGTTATATTTACTTTTTGGGAAGCAATGTCTTAGTCACAGTGAGCGCATGCTAGACCTCTAGTCTTGTCATAGCACCTATGTTTGCAGCTCCAAGATGTTTGGCATCTTCTCTGTCTTTCAGGGAGCTGTGGTTTTTGTACGGACACTCCACAGTAACAAATATTTCTTCCCACTGCTTCTTAGGAATGGTAGCAAGAATTTGTGGCTGTAATTCAGGTGTTCCATGTGGTGGACACAGACCCTTTGGGCATTAGAAAGCCTGTCCTCCTCCAGGTTCGTTCAGAATGCAGACTGGCGTTTCAAAAGTTTTGCCAGTAGATCCCTGGCATCCTAGAGAGGTCTAGTTTCATAGTTATTCCAACTCTGTCATTGCTGAAAGAAAATTCCTTCTTCCATGCCACTCTTGAACGGGAATTTGTTCTTTAAAGTCTCTTTCTGTATGTGCAGGACTCCTGCACATACATAGATCCATGAAATAACTGGGCCTGCCTCTGTCCTCGGACATTACTTCCTGTTTTTGGATAGGCGTGAGAGAAACAACCCTATGCCACTAAAACTATGGTGTTAAACATAGAACTGAACTCAGGAACAGAGGTGAGGAGAACGCTACAGAGAGCTGCTTTTGCTTCTCATTCACAAAATATGTCATCTTGGATGACCTCTAAGTTTGTTGGCTAAAGCACTTTAGACCTCCTTTGGTACATTACATTGTTCTTCCCAGTTCAGACAACTGGGTTTAATTTTCAACACATAATTATCCTACGCTTCTTTGTGCATTCCCTCTTCATCTCCCCAAAACTAAATGCATTTTGACAGTTACCACCAAGAAATAAGAAATATTATATTCCATGTTTGATTGGATGCAGTACTGGAAAGTGAATAATTCCTTTCCTGCATAAGTGCTACCATATACTGCATTGACTCTTGATTTGGAATATTTATATCTGTGTGTTTCCCTTGATCCTGTACATCCCTAGGAATCTTAGCAGTTCAAAGGCCCTGGCTACAACATATATTTGAACAGTATTAAGGCTGGTCCATAGTGAGTGGCTCAACAGCCCTAGAGCCTACTTCACATACAGTCATTTTTAAAACCTGCTTAACCACAGTAGATGAACCCTATCTGTCTTTCATGGACCCAGATTTAATAGTCCTGAGCAGTAGTTCTTGGAGACTCTTTTAGTCAGAATATGCATTATTACTTTCAACTATGTGAAACTTTTTTTTCTAGGTTTTTTTTTCTTGTTTAGATTTCTACACCTGACACTTCCTTCACTTCATACTGAAAGCTTGAATAAAAAATTAATTTTGTCAGCATCTCTTTAGCATTTGTGGGTGAAAAAAGATCTTGGTTATCCTTTAATCTGTTTTCACTTTGGGATGAAGGTAGGCATTTAGGTTTATACAGCTGTTGCTGTTTCTCAGTGTTCATGAAGTGCTCCTTTTCCATGTCTTCCAAAAAGTGGTTTTGTGAGAGATTTGCATATGCATTTGTTAAACTGCCACAGCACTAACTCACGTGCTGAGACACTTTTCTTTCAAGGACTTTTATGAGCTCTGTTTTGACCATCTTTGACAAAGAACCAGCCCGGCTTTTTTACGTGCGTTGTTCTACTTTCAGTATAAGAGAGCATACGTCTATTCCCAGGAGAATACCTCCTCATTTTTCACAACATTCCCAAGAAAGGTTCAGAAGATAGTCCAGAGGCATGATTTAATTCCTAACCTATTGGCAGGCAAAATGCCTCATTATGAGTCAACATGCCATCTTTCCAGGAGAATCCCTGTCCTGGAGCAGAACATCCCTCATTGTTCATTGTGCACTGACACAACTTTGCATCACTCCTATTGCAGGAAAACAAAATCTGTTTCATCTTCTCTCCTTGGTGTCATACATACACTGACAAAACTTCAACCTCAATCTACACTTTTCTCCCCCCCTTCTCTAATTTATTCTACTGTATTGAATCAGCTGTTTGTTATCCTTGTTTGTAATCTGGCTTTAGAGGGCCCCATCAGTTGGTAGCACTTTGCATCTGGCCTTCAGTCTTTGTAGTCTTCTTTTTTTTTGCTTTCCTTTATGCAGCCGTGTTAGAAAAGGGTGCTTTCTTTCTCAGGAGATAATGAAATACTTCACTCTCTTCTCTCATTGCAATACTTTATCTTACAGGCAGTAGCTGGGACATAGGGATCCCAACGAAGGAAGAATGCCATTTATCTGTGAATTAAGTTTTCTGGATGTGTTAACTGTTCCCTGGAGAGACATACTTCTCTTCATTCATCCATGTGTCATGATCATGGATTCCACCCTGTCTGCTTGCAAAGTAGAGGGTCACATTTTTTCTCTTGGTATAGCTTAGCGCTTCTCTGTACTTGAGGGCACGTGCTGACTGCTGGCAGGACAGGGCCTTGCACAAGACTTTTCTTAGCCCCATGGGTAGAGTAGAGCAGTTTTCCTGGGGTGAAGGCAGAGGTGTTCATTTAAAGGTTTAGGAGTCATGATTCATGACTCTCACAACAGATGGTGAGGCGTGTGCTCATGCAATTTAACAGACCCTCAGGAGGTGGCGAACATCCGGCAAACCCACATTAGGAAGAGGCTTATCCCCTCACTGCTGCCTTGGTTTAGAGAGCACTAAAATGAAGGTGGAAAGAGACACTATTAAGTATGAGAGAGGAACTGAAGTTGTCTGTACAACTTTCTCCTGCTCTCTTTTGTATCCATTAGTGCTTTATCACTCACTAGTTCTTCAACCAGCTACTTAATAGATGTGGAATAAAAATAAATCTTAGGTGTGCGTTTAGCCTATTGCAGTGATCTAGAAATGGATATTACTGAGCATGGAGTGCTGTTAGTGAGCAATGGAGTGCTGCTGCAATCTGCTCAGAATGGCCTATGACTTTTCCCTGCAGTCTTGAGACATAAATCATACCTTTGTAAGGACCTTTGGATTTCCACAGTGGTGTAAATAGGCATTAATGTAAGTAAGAACAGAGTACTTTATCCTCTTGCTTATATTTTATACGGATGAAAGAGAGAGCTGTATTAGAACTGTTACTTCCCTTTTTTGAGGAAACATTTATAAGTCAGATTTATGAGTCAGCTTTTCAGCCAGTTTAAATTAGTGTAATCTCCATATGTCAAGAAAACTACCCCAATCTACTGGCCCTCTATTTTGAAATATTACTTATTTATAGGACCCAAAGCCCCACTGAATTTTATAACTCAAATAACTTCTAAATGAAAATAAAACACTTGAAAGCAGGATTAGCCTGTACTTAGAACCTTATTTCTAGCTGTTAGATTTTTTTCTCTATGTTTTAACAACTCTATCAAACATTATAATCCATCATGAAATGCTGTGGTCTGACCTAAAATCAGTTTCACAAGTGAGGAAGCCTCTAGTAACCCCTTCTGCAGAGAAGCAAATGGAGAAAACTGGAGTCCGTTGAAATCAATGCACAGTGACCACACTGAGGCTTTGACAGCCAGAGATCTGTAAGGATGTGAGTATCAACCTGGGGTTATCCAGGGTTAAGGTAGCTCACATTTGAGACAGAGCTGCAGATCTTGCATTTGCAGATTTGTAAAACTGTGAGAGTTTGACTCACTACAAATTAAACTGTACACTTTATTAAAGACAATAGACATAGCTGCAATTTTCCTATTAATTCCTTTTGAAAATAATGCCTTCCTAGGTATGTGTTGCAGACAGTGAATGGGCTGGATAAAAGTGACAATTGCCCAAAATGTATATGTTAAATTTTCTGCTCCAAATCTGTTGCCTCAAATGCTCATACTTTTTTCCCACCGCAAATTCTGAATTAGGCAATCAGGCCAACATAAATTTCCAAATAAAAGAAAACCCGTGTCCTTTCAGCCTCCCCCAGAACAGCTCTTGGACAGCCTTGGAGGGAAAAACACCCGTTAACGATGCTTAAAGCTGCACTGACCCCAAAATGAAGCTTTTCTGAGCTTGCTGCTGCAGATTCCCTTTTCCGTGATGTTTTGTAGGAGGTAATTTCTGTGCTGGTTATGGTTTGAAAGGGCTGGCCTGCAACCCGACCTCAATCAATTTGGAAAAACATGTCACCGAAGGTCCTGGTCCCATGGTATGTGCTTGGAAATACAGCTCCCCACTGCAGAGAGGTTTCTGGCAATTCAGTGAAACTAAACTCAATTTCCATGGTTAGAAATTGCTGCAGGAGCATTTCATAGTGTTGCAGTTGTCATGCTCTGTATATCTGGGCGGGGGGGGCTGGGGTTGTGCTCGCACCTGTGTGTGTCATTGCTACTCTGAAAGATTGATTTGTAGACAGAAATGACAAATTTCTGTTAAATTGTTGACACAGAAGGGAAAATACTGTTCTCCTTTGAAGTTAACTAAAACCAACTGGAATTGTCTCCCTGGGGGAAAAGTAGGAGGTTACTTATCATGTATCCCCTCCCAGAAATCTTTCGAATTATACATACTGTACCCTCTGTTTATATAAATATGAATTACATGATTGTGTGTACAGGGTCATTTGCAGTTCAAATAGAAATACAATGCTGCTGAGCAGAGGCTATGGAGGGATCAAGGGGATCCTAGGATCTGCTGTTTAACCCTTTTCAAACAGCGTATGTAAAGTGGCTTTAAGTAAATCTACAGGAAAGCTTTAGCCTGCTGTGAAATAGAGACATCCTAGTTTGGATGGTGAATCTAGATTTCCAGGAAGCTTTATATGAAGAGAGAAAGGCTGGTCATTTCTCATTTACATGGTGGGTTCTGATTGTATATTGTTGTTGATGGTGACAACCAACAGTTTATACTCTGCATTATATTTGCTTATGTGTTCTCATCCAACTGTGAAGTTCAAATTTTGCAAGGGATGTTTTCCCACATGCAGGATAACAAATTTGTCAGATTGACCTAAGAGCTGTTCTTTTCCAATTTGCCAATGATTTATTTTTCATTCAGCTAACTTAATAATGGTTGGTTTGAATGTCATTAAACCATAAATAAATTTTCTGAAATATTTTCTCTCTGTTATACCATCGTGCTTCTGTATGTCAGTGGAAACATGTATTTCTGGCTGGGTGTCTTTCTTTTAAGCTGAGAGCTTAGCAAATTTAATTTCACCACAAGACACTCAGTTATATTTTTGATCTTATTGTCTATATCCTTGGACTTCACTCTCTAGTGCCTTACGTCTCCTGCAAACTCTCTGGGGAAACTCAGACGGAACAGTTAGAACTCCCATATTTAATAGCTTTGGGCAGTCCAATGTAGGAATGTCACGACTAGTGCCTTGTAGGAAGAGTTTTGTTCCCAATCTCTTCCCCCTGCCCCTGTCACCACGTGTCTCCTGGCCCCCGGTTTAATCAGTTTTCCTCAAAGTCCTGTAAGATTTGTGTAGTCTGCGGCTTATTTCATCTCCAAGAAAGCCTCCCGTCCACAACGTTTTCCACTTAGATCAACTTCTTTACTGCATAAGGGAGTTAATAATCATTGAATATGTGCGGTGTCCCCTAAAGACTGCCAGGATCAGGCTAATTAATATATATGTTCTGTCTTCCTGAGACTGAGAGACTGAATCCTCAGAAAAACAGTTGACATTGATTTGGAGATACTTCTTATTGTGGGCAGAGAAGTCATGGCATCCAGCAAGGGCTCCTGAGCTGGTTCTTCAGGTGGCCTTGTTTTGCAGGATTTGGTGTGTTAAAAGGCCTAATTCACTCTGCTGCTGCTGCTGTGGGTGGAGTCCTTTCCAAGGTGTCTCCTGTGAAGATGTTTAGGAGACCTGTCCCAACTTGCAGAGGAATAAAGGCTCACTGCAGAGTCAAATGCTCCTAAAAAGTGACCTGTACTTTCAGAGCTGGCCATGGAAGGACTCTTCTAAGGAAACTTGCTACACGCTAGCCTGTTACCAGGAGGGAGTGTTGGGCAAGTGGCTTTTTCCACTGCTTCTGACCTATTTGCTGCCATATGTCCCATGATCATTCTCCATTCCTTATAAATCGTTTGAGACAGTATCAAGGGACATGTTTACATTTCCATTAGCAGTGAATTTGCCAGAGGCACATTCATAATGGACTGTTAATAAAAAGCAATGCAGGGGGATACAATTTCAGAAAGCAAACGCTTGAATTAGATACACAGGTATCAGTATTGGATTCACAGGTATCAGTATCTATCTCTCTTCATTCTATCTTCTTCTGGTCTTACCTCAGGTAATGTTAGAGCCAGCAAGGTCAGTAGGCTTTTCCAGTTGAAATGGAAACAGGGCGGTTGTATCACCTGAAATTTGCAGCAGCTTCTCTCATTTGGAGATCACTCTTGGTTTTTGACAGACAAAGGTATGTAACTAATACAGAGGGTTTACTTCCTGAAAGTTCATTTTCCAAATGCTTTATTCATGTAATCCTAAGAATCTTAGCCTCAACATACTTCCACTGAGTAAAATATCTGGTCTGTTTAAAGTTGTTCATGGATCATTGCAAACAGCATCACAATTCTGTTCTTCCTCTTGCAGACTTCTAAACCAGTTGCCTAACAAAAGGTATAGGCTGAGCTGTATGCTGTTTGTAAAGTACTGGCCCGCTGCAGAATCTGCAGCATCAAATAAGAAGCAGGGGCATAAACTGGTTGTGAATAACTTTAGACTGTAAATAGGAGAGTTCCCAGTATCAGAGCTCTGGGCTTCTGGAACAGCTTTCCAATGGGGGCAAGAACAAAATGACCAAGTACTTGAAAGATGAATCATGGCAAATTAACAAACAGGACAGTATGAAGTGAGGATGTCAGATGTATAAACTCTATGAGCTGGTTGTGAGACATGATCACACGAATTACTTCTCTACTAAGTGTCAGTGGTGCTTGGTGCTTAGCATTGTCCATTTATGCCTAGTTATCACAGAGATATTGCAATGAAAAATTTGAGCATAATAATAATAATCAAGCCAAGCTGTTAAGCAAGATGATATTCTACCAGTTATTGCTCTTTATCCTTACTGTAGCAACAGGGTTATGGGGCTCTGATACCTAGTCAAAACCATCACGCAGAAAATAACTTAATCATGTGAATTCAGTCAGTGGTCATATTGGCTTATCAAACCTGTCCCCTCCACACATTTTTGCACTCTGAGCCCAGCTACAGTGGCCAGTAGCCACAGTAGCATTCAGCTGAAGTCCTCTGAAACCCAGTGCTTCTACTCCCCTTTACCATCGCCCTGCAACCTTTCATAGCCCACCTGCTTCTCTCCAGCTCCAGCCAGCCAGAAATTACAAAATTCCTTTTGTCAGTAAGATGTTAGGAAAAACTAAAGTTGGTAGGAAATACAGAGAGAAAAATCCAACCTTCTGAAAATGCTATCTGGGCATTTTACAAACTTTTTCGTGTTTGCGCGGTAGCACACTGAACCTTAACTCTGTCATCTCCTTCATTATTTAACTCTACAGCTTTAATGGAACGCTTTCTTAATGAGCCACAGTAGAAGTAGTAATTACTTTTGGCTGGGTATATATCAATCGTAATTTAAATGTTGTTCTGTCCTCTGTCAGATTTGTGCATTAATTCAAAGCTCAGTTTGGTTTTGAAGAGTGAATCAAGGGAAAAGTTAGTGAGAAAAGTTTCATGTCTTGCTTAGTTTACAAGTAAAAATGGAGTGTTTATTCTGGCCACTAGCACCTAAAAATCTTAACCTGGGCAGGGAAAGTCAGAGGGTTCTGTCTGCTCTCTACGTTACAACCAATAACGAAGCCCCTATTATTCATACTGCAGTTTGTGCAGCTACATTGTCTAAAATACAGCTTTTCAGTTTGCAATGCTCAGATCTGAGGGACTCCACAGACCGGCTTCTAAGACTCTGTAACAAACAACAAAGAAAAGCGGGTTTGACAGTAGGCTTAAATTTACTGTCAGAGCTGCAGTTTTCCTACTGGGGGAAAAAACCCAGCGCAACGACCAACTTTAGCAATCTGCAAATTAAAAAAAAAAATAAAAATCTGTCTAAGGTTTATCCTACAGCCACATGGATGTTAACAGCCAAAAGACTAATAGACTTTACACAGCTGTTGCTGGAGAGCTATGTCGGGTTGTATAGATGCTCCTGAGGATGTATTTGGGTTGGCATTTCTATTTAGCCTGTGCTGGGAAGCTTCTGTGTTGGAATGTAGAAATTCAGATCTGTTAACTCTTGCTTAACATCAGTTAACACCTTGGCATCGGGTGAGTTTTTGTTGAATTACCTTTACCCTCATGTAGATCTGATGAAATGGGAGTGGATCTCATTCAGTTTTATTATGCTGATAGGTGTTTGGGCTGTATTACACTAGAGCAGCCTCCATTAAGCAAACTGTACTGATGAAAACATAAACTGGTCAAAACAAATCTAGGATCAGCATGCACAGCTGTTGTGCAGTGGCTGCAAACAGAATTGCTGCGATGCACAAGCTTGCAAATACTCCAGGTCAGGCACAGGTCTGAGGTCTTGAATGAAATAGTTGTATCCTCTCCTATCTATCCACTGAACTGTGTTTCCATGGAATTAGGTACTTCTATAAAAACAATATATAAATATATAAAAAAATATATGTTTTTTTAAAAATTTCAATGCCATTCTTCCTCACAAAAGTTTTCCTAAGCAGGGGCTGGTGAAAGAAGCAGGTATGCAGTACTGCTTGACTTGAAGCATTTCCTCTAGCCAACCAACAATGTGCTTTGGAGGAAAGAGCTCTTTGGAGTCCTCGGCATCACTTCAGAGCACTTTTGAGAAAATATCTACAGAAAAGACAAATGCTAAATATCAAAAAAAGCTGTTAGATTCCCAGTCTCTTCTGTGTACATACACACACACATAGGTGAATCGTTTATCTTGCTACAAATTGCCTACAGGCATCTGGTTTATGCATGCTCTATGTTTGCAAGCTTAAGATTGAAAATAAGAAGTAAGACCTGAAAATAAGACTTAATCCCTTGTGATTTGCCACTCTTTTTCTTTCCTAAGATTTTTTAATTGCCAGCTTTTTAAGGCAAGCTTGAAAAAGAAGAAACCTGACAATGACTTTAGTTAATATAGTGATAATTGCAAAGAGGGTGAATTTGAATGGACCTTGAACATGCTGGCAATGTTAGCAAGGGACTTTGCTAATATATAGTAATCCAGGATGACTGTAAATTATAGTCAGTCAGAGCTGTCAATAGGAAAAAGCAAGAGATAATTTGCAAATGCTGCTATGCTGGGTTTGAGAAGGGATGTGAGAAAAAGCTATAATTTGGTCTATTCTGCAGTGGACTGAATGAAACCCTGATGCTGCTAAAAAGGCCAAATGTACTAAGAGTGAAACAAAGGCAAATCATTTATTAGGTCAGTTAAATACTCCAAGTAATTATTTTTAATACAGTGATAAAAGTATATTTTCAAGTTTGTATTTTGAACGTACAGCTTTGCAGTGGCAATAGTTCTTAAATTGCCTGATTCTTATTTAAATTAATGGCAATTCCTGGTGTGATTTTGGAAATTCTTCTAGTGCCTCACAGCATGCTTGGTCCTTAAATATATTTAAAAATCCAGCCTAAATGACAGGTCTAATATTATTTCATGCACTTATTTACTACCTGACGGGAATAATTTATAACTTTCCTTTGGATTTTATGTTTATGGCTAACATTCACAGAGGTCTCAGTCACTGTATAGGTGGCAGAGGCTACCGGGAGAAGTATCCTGGAGAAGGAACAGTGGTGCACTTGGGGTGATTTGGCATGGGGTCAAAGAGAGGACAGTTAGGAGGTGCTGGCTTCCTACACATGAGGGATGGTGACTTCTGGGTCCTACTTGAACAAACACAGGAAAACACAGGCAGCCCAAAACAGGACCAGAAAGGCTTTTGGGCAAGAGGTGATAGTGGGGGAAGTTGGGGAAGCAGTTTTTCAGTCCCATTGTGAGGGCAGGCTGTGATTTTAGTAGCTGGTTGTGTTGAACCAGCTCTAGTAGCTTTCAGTGCATCCGTGGCAACACCTGCATTCAGTTTTCCTTCTTGCTCTACTCTCTTCAGCTCTTGGACTGATTATCTCTCATTATTCCCCAGTTCTTCCCATTCTGTCTACCCTGGAAATGATTCAAAAGCTTTTCTAAAGTGAATAGTTCAGTTGCAGTGCTGCCATGACACAGGATATTTCATTTACACACTTACTGTTAATTTAAGTCAATCAACTGTTAATTTAAATGCCATTAAAAGCATACCTAGTAATTATAACAACAACTAAGAAATATTCTTAAATTCTATCACTTTTCCCAGCAAAAATAGTTTGTGCACAATGAAAAGGGAAATTCAAAATGTTGAATGTGTTTGATTATAGTCCTTTGGGCCATAACTTTAATAGCTTATTCACAATTAAAATTAAAGATTGCTTCCTGTTTTAATAAACAAAGCAAACCCTTTGTCCCAGTGTTTTCCAGACCACATTGTTGGAAGTCAGAGATATCTGTGAAATCCTGTGAAAGCAGAGAGCATAAAAGCATATTATGGAAGTATTTTCTTCTGTTGTCCTTGTGGGAAGTATGTTATGGAGAGGAGGAGTAGTTGTAAGATTATGCAGCCTCAGGTAGGGTTTGCAGAAGCAAAGGAGAGTTTGAGAAATGGGGTGTTAGGAACCCAAGTCAGGGTTCAGGAAAGGGGGTGGAGAGGCTCAGTCCTGCAGACTTATGCAGCTCCCTATACTGGCAGCAGTACTCAGTCCTACTGGCCCCTTTAATTTGAGCCGTAAAGCCCAAGTCATTTTTTGAGGGGCTTGGGATGATAGACAAGAGCCATACAACAACTGCTGGGAAGTGTTGGATCTCTGTGTCTTCATTTCCTCTCTTTGGAGAGTGGCATTTTCATGGCTTGTGTGCATCCTTCATTTTCCCACAAAGCCACATGTCCAGAGCTCACAGTGTCTCCCATGGATGCATGCTCACCAACAAGTGGACAGCGCTCTGTAACAACTGTCAGAGTAGAATTGTCTACTCTTCTTACCAAACATGTATGTATTTGCATCTCATTGGTCATTTACCAGGAAATTTTACAGAGCCTGCACAACTTTGAAATACCTTAATTAAATATATTTGCTTAAAGGCAACAAGAGGAGAACTGCAGGCTGTCTCATATGGAAATCCCCCTGATGTTTGGGAAGTCCTTTGGTGGGAGATAAAGTCAAGTTTTGATTGGTCATTGTTAATACTATTTACTTAGCGTATCTTAGCTGAATTTTCTTTAATTGATGCCTTTGAAGTTATCACGTTGTGACTGTACTTCACAGCAGAGTTGCACACTCTGATTTAAGCAGCCAGGGATTTTATTGATGACACTGTAGTATAGTCAACACATGGGCCTCTATGTAAAGGAAGTAGTTAATCAAGGATGTATCTAATTAATCATTTGTTAGCAGCCTGACTTGTTCTAATACTTTCTTGGTTGTGCGTTATGGTCAGATATTGAAGATGATGATGACTGTAGGGTGCCTGGGAATGCAAAGCACTTTCACCACACTGGCTTCAGTATGTTGTTATGTTATAATTATTCATTGTCGATAACCTGTTTAAATATTTGAGAACAAAGTGGTGTGGTTATATAAAACTTTGTGCAAGAAAAGACAACTCTCAAGATCTCTTTTAAGCGCTGCTGTTGTCATCTGCAGTCTCCTTTGATCCCAACCACATATCTGCATAGTAGCTCTGAGGATCTGTAAACCATTTTTCCCTTTCTCCCTGTTTCAGATTGCGGCTGATGCTCATTAGAACAGTTCAGAGCATCTCTTTGAAGAAACATGGTGGTGACAGTGGTTGATCAAAACCCAAATGCTCAAAAACCTTGGAGGGGAGGAAATCCATATGTTAGAATCCTGCCACAGCTTGAATCTGTTATTGGAGGAAAAATAGGCTAATGTACAGGGCTCTGGTTGGAAATCAGAAAACCAGGATTCGATGCTCAATTTCCCGTCTAACCACAGGAAGACTGTTTTATTCTCCCTGTTCCTTTGCTCTCTGGGTGAAAATGGGAATTTTCTTTCTCACAGAGGCATCATTAAGTGTTGAGGTATCCAGGCGCACTGTAATGATGGTAGGAGCTCAAATGTGTGCAACTGGAAATGTGAGGTATGGATGTCCTCTGGTGTGTGAGTTATTCAGCCCCAAATGATGCCTGTTGGTGGGACAGGGGATGGTGGTTGTCTTGCAGCTTTTAACTCCTGAGAGCTATGTTGGTGTCAGCGTAAAGCGCGTGGTAATTTACTACAGCACAGCAGCCACACAGAAGACAACACTGACCCTCTGGAGGTACTGGCAGCAACACCAGCTCATCTCAGCATGTAATTATAATACAGCCCTAGTCTGGAGAGTTGTAGGAAAGCAGCTCTTACTCCATGGATTATAGATATTCCCAGCAGGTCTCTGTTTTTTACTTCTCAGAAGGTAAAGAGGATGTAAACTGGGAACTTCTACTCCTGGTGCAGCATTGGCCCAATGATTTACTAATTTATAGTTTCTGTGAAATGCTGTTGATGGCATCAAGTCTATAAAAACATGTTTCTGGGCATAGTCTGGGCCAATGTGGATGTGTTTCATATGTGCCTGTGAAAGAATGGGCATTGTCTGGCTCTAGAAATCGAGGCCAAGTTCATACTACTAATTAATAACTTGGAAATGAGTATTAGATGTCACTGGTAGGAGGAAAACACAGAAGTCACCACTGTCATTTTCAGAGTGGTTTCTATAAAATTAACCTGCAATTGACATTATACGTAATTTTTCCCTCTTCAAATGTGAATCAGAAGGGGAAATACTAAAAAGCCTTTCTAATGATAGTGCCTAATTTTTCAGAGTGTTTCTGGCATGAACCTAATTGAAAGAGAGTTTATAATATCCATATACTTTTATTCTTGGAAAGGGTTCTGCTGGTTGCCAGTGGCACTGTCTGGCTGCCCAAATGAAGTGATTCCCCAGGAACTTTGGATCTCAGTCGAGGGAGCCAGCCTGGAGTCCTCACATCACAAAGCAGTGCTCCTCATGGCCATGGTTACTGCTGAATGAAGCCAAGGTTACTACTGACTGATCCGCATAGGGAAATAAATGGGCTTTCTTGTGAGCTTTTTGACAGTGCCACCTTTAGGGTTGTTCTATGAAGACTAGGCTATGCAAAAATATCGATATGTGTGATAAAAATAGCTTGTCTTTTCTATTTTTAGGGAAGGCATTAAATACTTGTTTGCAGAGTCCAGCCTTGTAGGGCCCTGCATCCAAAACTGAGGCCTCTTGGCCCTTTCGTGATACAAATAGTAATTTAAAATATACATCTGGCACAGTGCAAGGGGAGAACTTCCAACATCTGTCACATTCCATTATCTTGCCTTGCTGCTATTAGGCTATTATTAGTATTTAAACTAAATATATCTTCCCACAGGCTGCTAACCATAATACCTCATTCAAGTACCCATTCCTTTTATTGCCACAAACTGTTCTGAACATCACGTAAATGAAACTGGAACATCACTCAATGGACTGTTATCATATTTTATTGCTTTACTTTATTTTAAATAGGAGGAAACAAAACTTGCCAAATGTTGTCATATGGTTTGAAGAAAATGAAATGGATTTCCCTATCATTTTGGGTGAGGGAAGTGAACAGAGGCTTTTCTAATGGAGATCAGCTGCAAGCGCTTGGTTCCACGCTAACAGGGGCCCATATGCTGTCACTAGCGTATAGGTTTTGTCTTGGGGTTGTAAGACTCTAGAATGACTGCTTTTTTTGTTTTGTTTTGTTTTGCTTTAAACTGTCTTTTATAATTAATTATCTGCCTCCTCTATCTGTTCAAAGCCGAGTGAAATAAAGACGTTGTAAGAGACTAGAATTACTCTAAGCAAGAAGTTAGCTTAGAAATGTTTCCCTCCCAAGTTGAAGGCTGTGTTTCCACTGGGAGCTCTGCCCAGTAGTTAGAAGAAACAGCCCAAACCCTTGAGTAGCCTTTTGAAAAATGACTCATGTTTTTAATTCACATCAGCACAGATTGCAGCTGCTTGCCCAGGGCTGAGAGCGGTGCCCTTCCCTATGCTGCCACGAAGGATGCTCCTGAGGCAGCCAACCAGCATCACAGTTTGGCAGCCACTCATGCAATGTCAGTGCCCATACATCAAGCAGTGCCCCATTACATTCCTAGATTCTGGGACAGCAGTTGAATGCAATGGTCGTGGTCATTATTTTGGACAGGTAGCACTGTCTCAAATGGTTCCCAAGATGGGTAGCTGCTAGTGCAGACCAGTGGCAGTCCTGGGGAGTTGAGGGAGCCGTGGTGTGGAAGTGAGCCTTCCCTGCCTGAGGGTTCAGCCCCAGAGAGCAGTCCAGACAACATTTCATTTCAAAGCAGGGAAAATTAGGGTCCTGCAGCCTCTAAGCATGTCTGCAGGGGCTGTCCCACCACCCCAGCTGTGTGAGCTACAGGGTAGCCACAGTGCTAGGCTAGAAAGTCTAAGCAGAGCATTATGATAATGCAACTGTGCAGCTTCTGTTGTCTGAGCTGTGGTGTTCAGAGTTCCACTGAATATCTCAAAAGTGCCTGGAAACAGTCTTTCAATTGCTTGTATCTGAGGCTGTTGGGTTTTTCTGCTGGAAGAGTCCCCCAGCACAGAGTAGAATAAACTATTTGAAGCTGGCCATGTGTCAGTCTGACAGGGAAAGACCATTAAGGTGCAGAGACTTTGTTCTGAATATGATCACCTGCACAGTGCAAAAAGGGGATGAGGTTCTAGAGCTGCCATAGCAGCTCTCTCCTCTCCCCCAAAATGCTCTGAGCTGAGCTGCCTTCTCAGCTCAGGCAAGTTACTCCTACACACTGTGGCTACTTGGTTTTAAGATAATCCTGTCTTCAAGTTGACATTATTTATTTATTGTTTTACATTATTTATTATAGGACTGTACTTGTTAAATATGAAAACAGTACCAATATGTTGGAGGTTATGCTTTCTGCCCTGTGCAAGGCACCTTTTTATGTATGAGCAAAGACCCATGTGGACCCAGAGCAGAGCAGCTGCCCAGGTCCCTCCTGAATGGTTTTGCTGGGGCCACAGCTGGCAAGGGCAGCTCTTACCTGCTTTTCAGTGCCATGATAACAAGCCTGCACCCACAGTCGTGCTGCCCTGTGTGGGTGTGCTAGCTGGGAGGAACAGTCACACTGCGTTACAGCCCAATGACACCAGTTTCCGTGTCCCAACTGGCTTTCCCAGCTTGAGCATCACCAGTTGCTACTTCTCAGCCTGCATCCCCTCAGGGCTTGGCCAGGTCTGGGCTGCTGGCATCCCACAGGAAGGATGGAGGCTTTGGAGCTTGTGTGTGAGCTGGCTGAGACAGAAAACTTGAGCTCTGCTTTGGGCCAACAGTGCAACAAAGACAAGCCTTGCATTACAGGCGTGCTGTTGCTCTGGAAACTTGAAGCCTCCCATAAGCAATGCAATTACTAGCTGGTTATCACTTTTGCTTCACCAAGGAGGAGATTTTGTTAATTTAGAGAAGGCTATGAACACGGAAATAGATTTCTTTTAAAAGGCTTCATCCTAATGGCCTTTAAAGAAACCACATTTCTTTCTCTGTGATCACTCTAGGACCGACTTCCAGCAGGCAAATGTACAAAATCTTTTCTATCAGCCTCTAGACATTTCCTGCAGAAAGAAAAATGATTACTCTCTTTTCTGAGTTACCTCATCTTGAGCTGGCATGAAAGCTTATTTGGTGCACAGTAGCAGCTGCATCTCTTCAGCTTAAACTGATATACAACTGCCGCTTACCTCAGCTCTTCTCGTGACTTGTTAACAAAATGTTTATTGCAATGAGCACCTCTTAAATTCAAACATTGAATGGTGTTTGGGAAGAACTCATGTCCCCTTTCCTCCTGGCTGAATTAGTTCCCTTAAGGAACTAATCCATAAGGCTATTAGCCATGACATTAAGGACAGGTGTTGAAAAATATCCTCTTTGGAGGATGAGGGAGTGTTTTGTGCCTGAAGTACGAAAGGAAAGGCTCAGCTATTAGACAATAGTTTTTTTCAAGTTTTTTAAGCCGCTACACTTCTTGATGCCTAAAAGTCCCTCTGTAGTCTTGCTGTCCAGTGCAGTGAACCTTCTGAGAGCCTGCTTTTTCCAAAAATACCCGTGTTTGGGTTGGCACTGCATGAGGCATCTTTTAAAGCAAATTTGAATGAAACTGAGTGGCATCTACCAAATATACTTAAAGAACCATAGGAAATGTGTTTGATACCCCAGAGCTTGAGGAGGCCACAAAGCAAGAGAACCTCTTGGTGACAGCTCCGTCACAGGGATTGGGTATGGCAGCAGTGGGGAATCCTCACAGATGGCAGAGGATGGGAGGAGACATCTGCCCACCATGCTCCCTGCAACTGCCCTACCCAGGAGGAAGACGTCCACTGGAGTGGGATGGGAGCAAGGACGCTTGGCTTTCTGGCACAAAATGGCTTGTGAGCCTAATGCAGCAGGGGACAATCTCTGACATTTAGTTTTAGAGGGTGCTTAGGGACTTAGAAGCCTCCCCCTGTATGCAAATTGGTGAGGGAAAGGCAGTCTGAGTTCAGGCACTTCTACAATGGGACGCTGCTGGGAACAGCATTTGTGTTTTCAGACTTAAATAATCTGGCAGTCCCTGCTGTGGCCTCATGCTATTTGGGTCTATCCCAGTTTTATTGAAAAGTGTTGTTGAAAAGACATATTTTACACACTGGTCAGAGCAGACCTCGTCAGAGTTACTTTAAATAAGATTTCAAAACTTTTTTTTCCCCTAGTTTTGCTCTCTCCAGGATATTTTCCAGTTCCATTCTGCAATATTTGCTAGCAATCTTAACAGATGTTCTTTCTTTAATTATTATCATAGGTCTTGCTGCTTGCTTTTTTGGGTTGGTTTTTTTTTTGTTGTTCCAAAGCAAAAGGTGACAACCAGGCCTTTTACCTCAAAAATACACTTTTCCCTTTATCTGTACAAAAATGTGTAATATCTGAGGGAAAACACCCCAACGCCATCCTTATCACATTGAGATAGAAATTATTCCCTAATTCTAGTACCTGGCTAATGCAGAATTCTGCACTATCTTGGGAGTCTTTCATGTTTTTCCAGTTTTCTAATTTCTTTACTCAGTTGTAATGTCTTTATGAGCTCATGGAGCTCACCATTTGAGACCTTCACGGGCACAAGGGCCGAAATGGCAGCTCCTACAAGCTTCAAAAGAGCTTCCAACACTTGAAAGAGGGTTCTTCAGTTAATTTAGTCCATTCTGTTAATTCACCAAGGTTGAAAGCTGAACTGGCCTGACAGAAAATCTTTCTGCTTCTGTGTGGTTCTTTGCACAAAGAACAAACATTAAATTAATTACTAAATATAAATATAAGAGAGAGTTAGGGTTATTATTGCATGTTGATTAACTTAAAGCATTAAAACACAAATCCAGATCAAATATTTGAAAATGGAGAGTTTAGCAAAGATCTACATATGGACTCCCCTTTACCTCTTCATCCTTTCCTAACCTTAACCTATCATATAGACATTTTGGCATCCATTCATTGTAACTTATGGGACCTTAATGGTCATGACCATGGTCTTTCAGGCCATCCTCACTTATGAGTTACCTCAATCAGTGTTTAATTTTCTCTACTCAGGAAGCCAGACAACCTACATGGAGGAACAGCAGCTGACAGCTTGCCAGCCAACACCAGCCAGGGATCGGGTGAAGGACCTCTCTGCCTCTCATCATCTCTCTTTGCAGCACTCATGTGCTTGCAGCCAGGTACCTCTCTAGTTTTCATCATTCAGAAGAAATCTGTTTCTTTCTCTGAGACCCACTGGAGAACACAAACTCCAGGTGAAGCATCTGCCCAGGTAGGACATGGCACTGTGTATTTTGGATTGCAAGGTGTATCTTTGCTACTGTTTTTACCTGTGAGAGCTGAATGCAATCTAAAGGTAGACTCTTGCCTCATGTTGGCTATTTCCACCTTTACTGGCCGTTCATTTACTCTTTCTGTGTAGAGTTGAGATTGATGTAACTGCCTTTCTAGCAAACCAAGTCTAATTCTCAGCCTGTACAGAGCAGATTTTGCTGTTTCTCTTTTACAATTGAAGATTTTCTTTCCTCACTTTTAAACTTTCCTCACTTTTAAACAAAATTTTTGCATTACAAGCAAAAATAAAAGTAAATATAATGAAAATACTCAGAGAAAATATATTAATGATATTATATGATATATTAGTACCTATTTAATTGCTGCCATTTCAGGTCAGTTTCCCTTAATACTTGATACTGTTGACTTCAAATAAACTATATGCTATAATTGTTCACACATAAGTATATCCTTGATAGGGTGGAGATGGTGGCCAGTGTTGGAACAGAGTTGGAATTGTTTGTGAAACACATACTGAGACTTACTTCACTTTTAACTGTTTGCTTTTGCAAGGAGAGCGGTCCAGTTGTGATGTTGAATTAATATTTATAACCCTTTTTTAAAGGGTTCTGATCTGGGAAATAATCATTGCATATTTTTAGATGAGATTTCTGAGTAAAGAAAGTAGTGGTTTTGTATGTGCAAATAAGATGATGTTGCTATTTTTCAACTATCCCTACTTGCAGTGGAGTAAGTAAGTTCAGCAAGCAAAAGGCAAAAATTGAGCTTTCATGGCAAATACTGTTTTTAGCCTACTTCGATCTTTGAGCTAAGATTATACTCAACCACTCTCCCATTTCACAAGCAGGCCTTGGAAACCAGTACACTAAAATTAGGAGGCATGTTTACATTTTCAGCCTCTCCAAGTGCAGGACTGAAAATAGTCCGTTTCAGCTATGTCATTATTGTAAAATATAGAGTTTTTGAGGGGTTTTTTAGAAAGCAAACGTCATTCTTCATTACTTACAGCTCTTCCACGTTGCTTTAAAAAAATACCTGCCTTTGCTTAGCAAAACAAGTGCGAAGACAGAAGCTGCCCTTACTGCAGTGTCCTTGCTGACCCTTAAGGCTTGGATTTGTCACAGGCGCTTTGGCAGCTGATGGTTCAGCTGGGGAGAAGGTGGGAACACAAAGTTATAAAACCTGAATGTCTTTTCTGTTTTCAGGAGCTGGAGAAGGGATCCCTAGAATAGCAAGTTCCATGCTATATTCAAAATTATATTACTATTCCTGAAAAAAATTAAATTCAAGGTGTAGCACAGAATCATAGAATGGTTAGAGATGGAAAGGACCTTAAAGATCACTGAGTTCTAACCCCCCTGCCATGGGCAGGGATGCCTCCCTCTAGACCAGGTGGGTTAATCCTGGACCAGGGCTGTATAACCCTGGTACCTTGTAAGTTGTACACCTAAGAGGATTGACAAAGGTTTTGCCTCATGAATCCAGATGAGATGATGTATGTTAAGGTGTAGTAATGGAATATCTATATTTTTTTGGTTGGTTGTGGGGATTTTTTTTCTGAAAGTTTCCAGATAAGTTAATTTTTTTTTTTTACCATTTCAGTGCTTCATATGCCTGTAACAGCTCTACATAACTTGCACAAGTTAAAACAATCCTCCAAAATTAATTTGCTTAAATAAGAGCAAGGAATGATTTGCTAAATGAAGACAACTGAGACCCAAATCAATCCTTTGTGACTAGAAACAGGTAGAGCAGATTTTAATTGCTTACAACCTAAACACTGACACCGCAAGAAGAAATTAACTGGTGTAGTTAATCCTTGCTGGCACCATGCCACAGCTTGGAGCAGGAGTCCTGTGGGGTACGGGCTCTGTTCATGGCATTAGGCTCCCCACAAAGCGCTGAGCAGGTGCAGTGGTTCTGAATAAAGGCTGAAGTTTAGCTTATGGGCAGAATATGAAATCAGGATTTTTCTGGGGGAGGTAGGAGACCTCTCTGAATTATTAGGGTTTAAAAAAAAAAAAATTCAGAGAAAAAGAAAAAAAAAAGTTTTTATGGTTAATTTGTCAACAAGGGAAAACTTCCAGGAATAGACCCAAATTCCTCCACTTTGCCACCAGATGTCCGTCATGAGCAGGGAAAGCTGATGACCTGAACTATACCCAAAAGCCTGTAAGCATTTTTGACGATATGACAGTGAAAGGAAAGTCTGAGTGAAAGTAAACGTTAATGCAGATTTTGGGTGGTGTGTATGCTACAAACATGTGGCATGTGGAAACACCTGCTAGTAGCACTACAATATATGTTTAATTAACTCTTAAAACATGTGTGTCAGCCTGCAGCAGCTGAGGAACACGGAGCCTTTGCACTCCTCCAGAAACTTTGGCTCTCTTCTGAAGTCTTAAAATCCTTTGCAGAAACTTGCATTTTCAGATGGCAGGAGTATCTGAAATCTGTCACTTGTAGGTGACCTCTGTAAGAACACTTTATTCTTTCACCCCTCAACGAGTTGCTGAGTGATGCGGTGACTTTCCTAGGTCTGATAACATTAGCCAAACCCCATAGCAAAGCATTCACATCTACAGGTGAGAGGCATTCCCAGGGAGAAGTAGTGTACATCTTTGGGAAGTACTGCTGAAAAAAGTGAAAGACTTCAGTTAAACTTAACAAAAGGTCCCCTCCTAAGGAGAGTGTTAGCTTCCTAGCTACACACAGGAACTATTTTCAGAATAAAGATATTTAAGAGGGAAGTATTGGAAAGTTCGTGGTGTGTCCCCGTCCCCAGATGGCATCAAACTCAGATGCCCAAATGCTGCCAGCCTTTATTACAGCTGCTATTTATTGCAGTAACCCCTATGCAAATGGCAGTATTTAAAATATTTTCTTTCAGAATAAAAGTGTATAGGTGATGCACATTTGAGCATCTGAAGAGCAAAAAACCCCTCAGCTGCCCTGAAGTTTAACAGTGTCTGTTGCTAAATGTGCACCATCTCTGCCCTAGTTCAAGAGGAGCTGGGGACACTTGGGATGGAAGGGTTCATTCTTTGGAGATAACTGTATAATGGGACACTTCCCTCCGTTGCTGTCAAAACAGGAAGCGGAGGCTACAGAGCCCTGCTGGAGACAGCAACATTAACTACATCTGAACAGGCTCAGCGACTGGGAAGTGAATAGCACAGAAGTGGCTACTCTTCTCCCTCACCACCTGCAGGATAAATACCTGCCTGGAAGATTGCCCTCACTGACATCAGGGCTCCCGTACTTCCTCCCAGCCTCCAAATATCCCTCCTAAGGTGACTATAAAACACCTCCTTGGCAGGCTAGGGGGAATGCAGGATAGCTTGTGCATCAGGGTCTCCTCCCAGGAGCCTGGGTTTCCCAAGTGGGCTCCCATCCTTTCTCACAGAAGGAGAGGGGTATTACTCACCTCCTCTCTGGGAATGAGCCCTCCCCTCTATGTTTAATCAAACCAGCCCCATCGTGCTAAACTGAGAAAAGTGGATAAATTAATCATCAGGACAAAAGTTTCCCTGGACATTATCTTCCCCACTCTTTAGGAGATGATGCAAACCTCTTTCATAAAGGCAATGGGGTCCAGCATAGCAAAAGGATCATGTTGGGTCCACATGATCACATGCCCCTTCATGTCCAGGTTCTGAGTATCTTCACAAACTGAAAAAGAGGGAAAAGTTGCACAAGCAACTTCCATATTCTTCCCTCCCACCCCCATGACATCTATGCTCAAATCTCCTTAAAGATGTGTTTTTTTCCTTCCAAAACCAGCTTTTAAACACCCAGCATTATGATGTTACTTGACTGGTGCAGTTAAAACACCCATCTGTAACCTTACTTTAACACAAGTGAATGCTCGGTGTAACCTCCACTTCTGAAAATAACATATTCTGTCTTGAATATTCTCAGCTGTGTCTCTGGGAAACTGAGTATGAGCTTATTGCCAGACTCTGATTCTAATAAAGTTAATGGAAATTTTGCCAGTGACTTCAAATGGTCCAGATATTATTCTCAGGGCCAACTCCTATGAAATTATCCCAGTTCAAACCCAGAGCCATTGCATTGATTTCAGTGGGGCTAGCCTGGCTTTACTCATCCAGCCTGAGCAGGATCCATGAAGTCAGAGACCAGCATATGGAAGCGCTGCTTCTCGCTCAACCTAACAGCTGTTATTAGAGTGCTTTGGGTGGTTGGATTCACCCACCCCTCCTTTATGAGAGGGCTGAAATCAGAGCCTGCAGCCTTTACTATAGGAAGGAGTATGTTCTTTTATACCAGTATAACCTGTTTCGCAGCGCAGATTGGTACCTTGCTGATCAGGGCTGGCGGGGGTATCCGTACCTAGCCATTTACCCATGCTCCGTGCTCCGTTGTGCAAGGTATTCCAGAAAAAGCCGGAGGATGCTGCAAACCGTTAACATTAACTGTGCCGGCTTTTTTAGATTTAGAATAGGTAGCACTGCACCGGTTTTCAGGACAATTAACCTACGCCCTCTAAGGGCTGGGAGTCGGAACGGGGTGGCTGAAATCCTTCTTTTTAAAAGAAGAAACAAGCCAGCGGAGACGCAGGGCTAAGGGGGACTGCCGCTCCAGCGCACCAAACCAGTGACAACCGTCGGGGTCGGCCCTTACCGAACCTGCTCCGCTGTCGCTCGCCCTCCCCGCCCGCC
>VZTM01028762.1:166018-272433 GCA_013400555.1 Jacana jacana
AGAAGGCGGCTGCTGGCCGGGGAGAGCGGCGGGGTCGGGGGCGGCGGTCCGCGGGGTCTACCGGACGGGACCCACTTCGAGCTGCGCAGATTTGGCCAGCGGGGCAGCTCACTTAAGTGAAGGGCAAAACCTCCCGTCACCCTCCCCCCCGAAAAAAACCACCCCAGCCCCAAACCGTAAAAACCGAGGGGGGCAAAAAAGAAAAAGATGTGATTTTTTAAGAGTGCTTTTGTCCTGTTGTGATGATAGTGGTCAGGGCCTGTTGTCTGGAATTAAACCCACCCTGCTCTGGTTCCCACACCATCTCAGAACACAAGCTGCGTTCATTCACTCCGCGCAAGGTCCAGCACGGCACAGATGCCTTTGGGGCTGGAGCAAAGTGACCCATGCTGCTCCACAGCGTCCCCATCTCCTTATTCGTAGAGGGGGTCTGAGCTGGTGTGATGATGATGAATGTGTGACTCTGAGTAGGATATTCTACTGATTGAGTCAGCGAACGTGATACAAATCTGTACCATGGAACTCTTGAAATAAGTTCTGTTAGACGTCAACCTGCTCTTCAAAAACGTCATTCTGTCAGCATGTTACTGACATAGAGGGCTCCAAGGTGGGCATTTCAGTGGGAAGCCGTTAAGCTTTTTAGTTGAGGGAGCTCTGAATACTAGAGTGCAATTATAAGGAAGCAGTGTAATTAGACTCAGCCTAATGGGGAGAAGGAAAATATTTCAGTTGGCAAATTGCAGTTTCTGGGTTTTTTTTTTTTTTTTTAGGGAATTCCTGTGAAGCTTGAGTATCTTAGCTGGTCAGCTGAAGACTGTGTCTTTTCAGTAGCTCTTTGAGAGCTCTGTGCCAGAACGATGACACCTGTGAACAGCTTGCCTTATTTAAAAAAAAAAATAATGTGCATTTCCTCATCTAGAGGGTGATATGTCACTGCAGCAGGCACCTCTCAGTAGGTATGCTCAATAGCTCTGTGCCACACTGTGTACATTTAGAGCAAGTTTAGCTCTGGTACGGAGGGATGGGTCATTTTTAAAGCTGGGAGGTTCAGAAGTGTCTCCCTTGCGCCGTGAGTGTTTGTTAGGGGATTTGTCTACGTTGAAATCAAGGCGATTGCAATTCCTGCAGGCACAGCAGAAGCAGAGCTGGCTGGGGCACACAGCTCTTGTAGCTGGGCAGAGCCCCATAGGCTCTGTGCTGTGTGCGTAGCTGTCAATTTCTCAGCCTGCTCATTTAAAATCAGTTCAAGGGTGTTTAGGTGGTGCTGCAGTTCCAGAGCTCCAGTGCTTATGGTTGGGACATCCTGAAATCATCCATCAACAAAGTCAGTGTGGTCTGTGTTTGGCTCGGACCCTGGGATGGGGGAATACAGTATGGGTTTTGAGTCCAAAGGGCAGCTGCTTCTGTGCTTCTCCCATCCCCACCTTCCCAAACCTCACTGTCCTTTGAATACACAGAGCTACTGTTGCTCTCTCTGTTCTTCGCCTTGGGCACTTTCAGGACCTGTACTTGGAGCTGTAAATTGAAGAGCTGCGCTGTTGGCTGTAGCTATCTGTAAGCAATCCCCACAGCAAGCTTTATTTAAAGGATGTGGAACAAGGTGCTTGAGAGGGGCTGGGTGGTTTGCAGAGGAACTGATTTCGGGGAGAAATGTGAGCATGTGGTGTTTTGGAAAGTATTTAGCCGCCTGCTTTATGGAGCACGAGGAGAGCAGTATTAGACAATATGCCTGGAAGTATTTGCTTCTTTCGAAAATAATAAAAATAATAAAAAAAACATTTGTATGATTCAAATCAGGTCTGATAATTTGGATCTAGACACTTATGTAACAACAAGGAAAATTGTTCATGTAATGTAGTAAAATAGCACGATTGAAATGCTAGTTATGAGTCTCAGGAAGTATGAATCAACTGCAGAAATTTCTCATCAACTTCCAAGTTCCGAGTCATAAACCGTAATGTCATTTAACGTGATTGTTTGTTACCAAAGGGTTGGCAACTCAACGGGCTGAGACTGGACAGCTGTTCGGCTGTTTTCTGTAGCTTCTCTGACACGGCAGGGATTTTTAGTGTATTGGCATTTACTTTTCCACTAAACAATAATTCGTGCCAGAAAATTAGAGAAGCCTAAGGTTATTTTGCAGTATAGAACCTGAAGATGTGATGGGAGAAAGCCAGCCTGCAATTTGTCAAAGCAGCTTATCAGATGTAGGCTAGAAAATGCAGTAAAAGATGGTGGGATTGCAGCAGAAAGACTTCCTGACCTCAAGGACACTGACAAGTCCAATGAAGTGTATGCCAAGCGACCCTGAAAACCCACAGCTGGAGTATCCTTATAAGCAGCCCCTGCCAGAATTATTTTATTTGCTGTTTTCTTCATGCCATCTGACCTGTAAGAACTTTGGCTTGGTCAAAATTGGCTTCTGAAGAGCTTTGTTAGTGTTCAACCTTAGACATCTCTTTTCATTACTACCAAAGAGATATGAGGGGCCCTTGCTATTCTTTCAGGATCAGGAAAGTATGGTATTACATGGGTATACCTGGTGCAGGTTGCCTTGAAGATGCATTATTTTTTCCAGCCCTGTAGCCCAAAAAGAGTCAGTAGATTCTAGTCACTGCTAATTTTAAATGTTCAGTGCTCTGGCCCTTCATGACCAGCATACATATTCCTTCAGTCTGGGGATACAGCAGATGTGTTTTCTGTCTGGGGAAGGCTATGTTTCTGTATGTGCTCAGGGTAAAAGTCCTCCTTGTAGAGGTCTTGCAAAGCTCAGGGATTTTGGTGAGGTCTCAGCTTATTCAGGGAGCCCAGGCTTGTCCCAGGCTCATAGGTGATGGCCTCGGAGACAACTTCTTTAAAATAAATAAATAAATAAATAAATAAATAACCAAAAGCCCTATAACATAATCAAAGAAGGGGGGCACAGAGGTGTGGAGGTTCTCCAGACTCAGGAAGTTGCTGTCTTACAGGGAAGACAAGAAACATCAGTCTTCAAAGTGTAGGGTCTGGGATTTATCTTGCCTACCTAGTGATGTCTGCACCCTAGTATGGACTTGCAAAGTGTGGGTAATAATTCCCAGAGGGGCTGACTACACGGGAACCTCAAGTGTCCAGGGTTTCTAGGAGATGCTTAGCACTTTGTTTTACAAAGTGCCCAGAGAGCAGTATTAGGGAGTACAAATAAGTGTTTTTTCCCATTACAAGTAAAAACACATATAACATGTAAATAAGTTCAGATAATTTACATAGTAAATTTCATTTATCAGGTTAGGTACTCTCAGTAGGGATAGGGAAGATGATCCTAAAATTTCAGGTGTTTTTGCTAGGATGAGACAACTGAAAAGTGCTTGTTTCTTTCCATTTCCCATATAGGAAGTCTAGATATCTAGTGTAGATGGAAACATCTGCATTTTAATTTCTCTCTTTCAGATTTATCAGACCAAGCAGAGTACCAAGCCTCTGTGCCAAGGGTTATGGTGCTGGGGTGGAGTGTTTTGGGCCAATGGATATCCTTGTGAAACTGTTCAGCTCCTCTTCGGGAGCATCCTTGTTATAAATGTAGCACTGACATGTCTTGATGCAGTGCTTTGGAAAAGTAACATCTATTAATGGTTCATATTTTACTAATGTACCTTCCTTGTGGCACCAGATAGGGTTTCTCCTTGCAAAGCAACCTGGAGTTAGTAGGAAGATCCCTCTTTGAGGCAATGACACTGGATTGACAGCTGGACCGAGGCAGGCATCCTTATATTTTGCTGCCAAGGCTGTTTTAGTGAGAGATGTACTGGGTTTTTCACAACTATCCTCTTCTCCCTCTCCAGGGGAGTGAGGAGAGAGGAGTTGCTGCTCAAACCAAACTGCAGACTGGGGCTGGGGGCTGTGGCAGACCTGAAGTCTCCCTCATCTCCTCTGGCTTGTCAGTGTTGATGTGAAGGGGAGCTGCTCTCCAGCCCCTGTTTGGCTGGGTGATGTTTTTAGAGCGTGGTGTGTGCCATGTGTAGCAGCAGAATCAAGACTCTTGAGGACTTTCCTACTTTTAACTGTGGCCAGAGTTACTCCCTGTGTAAGGAAAGGTACTGTGGAGCCATCCCGTGTTAAAAAGGTGGAAGGAGCTTGGCTGGTCCTCACCCATGCCCCTCTATCCTACTTGTCTGCACTAAGAGGAAAAAAGCCATGGGCTTCCAATGAGAAAAACCAAGGAATCCAATGACAATCTCTGGGTTTCTGTGATGACCCAAGTCTGTGACTGTTGACGGCTGGAGAGCTGTGCAGGAAAGGTCTGAATCCATCAAACTCTGAACCCATCAAACTGTCCACAGATAAGGAGGGTAAAAAGTGTGCTTTTGGGTTGTGCTGCCTGGTTATCCACAGTATTGTGCCTTTTTGTAGCAGGCAACAGCATGGATTCACTGTATCTGGTTGTGTACTTTTGGAGAGTGAGTTTTCCCCTTTCTGTCAAGGGATCCACAGGTCTTCTGGAAGGTCTTTAGGCAAAATGATGAGGGGAAACCCAGCTGTTTGCCAGGCAGTCCTGCAGGCAGCCCTGGAACTCTTCCACATGATTCAAGTTGGAACCATGGTGAAAAGCCTCTTTGTCTTGATTCCCCAAACCCAGGCAATCCCTGTCATCCCTGCAAGACTTCAAGTATCAGCCAGGGCAAGGGTGCTCCCTTTTGGTGCAAGGGAGGTGCTTGGAGGTCAGTACAGGGCTTGCTGTACAAATGCTGTCTCTCCCCTTGCTTATAAAGCAGCAGCTTATGGATCTGATGTCTTCCAAACGGGCTTTTCATCTTTTTGGCAGCCATCACCTACCAGATTTCCTTCTAGGAATGATCTTGCACAAATCCATGGCAAGCACTTAGGCGCAAGCAATATGCCTTTGCTCTGTGTGGCTTTTCATGGGAAGGAAGCGGTGCTCCAGCATCTCCATCTGCATTTTGAAAGCAGGTGAATTTTTCATCTGAAGTGTTTTTGATCTGCCCACCTGTCTTTTTACTGGTATCACGCTTGGTGTCAGGGGATATGAAATTAGGCAACCAAGATGTATCAGGGACTTGGCATGATTGTATTGACGGGACCGTACCGATCGTACTGTCATCCCATCTGTTTATACTCTTGGCCACATGTTGTAAAGGTCAAGACATCTACTCACGGGGAACAAGCGGAGTGTGTGATGCTGTGGATCTGGCTGTGCTGCCAGCTGGCTGTGTACAGCCTCGCGCACTCAGCATGCGAGCTGCAGCCTCCATGTGTGTTCAGAGCAGGCCAGTATTAGAAATCATGAAGCTGGGGATGGCAATGAGTTTACTGACTTTGGCCAGATCTTGTATACCGGGCTTCGATGCCAAGACAGATCCCAAGTGTGGGAGAGCAGCCTTACGTTTGCTGCTCAACTGATGCAGCTTGAGGTCCTCGTTTATGTCATCTCCTTGAAGTCATCATTGCTTGCGAGCTGCCTGCTAGTGTGCAGCTGACTGACGACATGATTAAAGAAAAGGCAAATGGTCCTTCGATTGCTCTCTGCCTGGCGTTGCTGTTAGAAGTCCTCAGCTCCTCCAGACTGCATTTGAGGGACTACAGTCATCCTTCTGCTGTTGGCTAGGAGCCCTGGAAGATGCGTGGCTCCCAGAGAAGCTGCTGTTCAAAATCTTCACTGTTGAAATGAGTGGATGGTCATGTTTGTATAAGCAGTTTATCCAGGTCTAAGTGTCATCTGAACTAAGCTGCTGGAACCAGACCGTGTAGTATTTTCAGGATGATTGTCCTGTGAAAGGTTTTCAGAGCTTGAAAATTTACACTCTCTTAAATAGGGATGAAATGTTGAAGTCTTACTTACAATAATAGCACGTGACTGTAAATCCAAAAAATTGAGTCTTGAGTCGTGATTTGATTTGAACCAAATTTTGTATGTGTAAATAACTATTAAGTTGCATTTTGAAATACAAACCCAGGTGTGAGGTTGGTTTGTTTGGACTTTTTGGTAAAAATAAAAGCAGCGCTTCCTAGTTCTTTTCCTCCAACAAAGTTGAAACTAAACCATTTCTGACAAAAAGGTTTTCTTCTGGCATTTTTCTTCTAGCTGAAGATGGCTTGATCAGAAAATCCCTTGGGCAGCTCTGTCACAGATGTCCCGGGTGGAGCTCAGTACGAGACTTCTTGCCTCAGGCTTGTGCATCTGCTGAAGAGCCGTGGGTTCTTATTGTCTCTAACCTGATGCTCCCTCTTGCTGTGATGAAACACTGTCGTGATGCTCTCTCTTGTAGTTTTAAATATAAATACAGACTTTTAAGTGGTGTTTGTGATTTAGGAGGAAGGGGTTTAGACTTTCCATGGTGTGGAGGTATGATTCTTTTTAAGTCATCTTGCTTCGTTACTAACTTGCAGTAGCTTAGAGGAAGATGCGAGTTACTTGGGATGTAAACAGTCCCGTTGTCTACTCCTGCTGTATCTCAGTAGATGTACACTAATGCTCTTAAGTACAGTCCAGCTACAAGAATTTAGCATTTCCATTTGGCATTTTGAAACGTGAAACAGAGAGCAAACAGTATCATCTGAAGGGGAAGAGGGCTCATGGTTGAGGGGTTCCTGTTTGTTTTAGCAGGAATCGGAGCCTGGGAGACCAGGGTTAAGGACCAGAAAGTCTTCCTCTGGGCATCTGATTCTTGGAGGATGATATTAGGTCATACCTGTGTTCCCTGTTTGATAGGGCAGTGGTTGTAAACAGAAAGAGCGTACTTTGAGATTAGATGTAAGGAAGAAATTTTTCACAGTGAGGGTGATGAGACACTGGAACAGGTTGCCCAGGGTGGTTGTAGATGCCTCATCCTTGGAAGTGTTCAAGGCCAGCTTGGATGGGGCATTGAGCAGCCTGACCTAGTAAAAGATGTCCCTGCCTGTGGCAGGAGGGTTGGATCCTTGAACATTCCAGCCCAAAACATCTAGGATGCTAAGTGTGAAGAGAGTGTTTTGGACTGGGGTTTTCCAGCTGTGACATGCCAAGTGTGACGGGATGTATGAAAACCAGTCAGTGGGTTGTTTCTACCTTTTTTCCAGTCATGGCTGGCAGAGAAGGAAGAGTGGTGCCTCCTGGCGACTCCTGTCTGGCTATAGTGCTTGCAGCAGAGGTGGCCACTGCTTGCACCCCAAAGAAGTGCCTGATTACTGGGGAGCCCTGTGACCCTGTGCTTTGCACCCAGGGCAGGTTCCCAAGGTGCGGTGTCTTTGGCAAGGGCATGGGGCTGCAGATGCCACAGGGCTGTTGCTGGCAGGAAAAGCTTAAGCAATGAAACCGAGCCCCTGTGGGATTGCAGGACTGTTTAATGCATTGCACTGGACTTTGATTCTTAAAACCTGCTATGGATCAGGGCCAGTATTGCTTGAACTGTCATTACGTAGATTCCCAGGTGAAGAAAGAGCAACATAAGGTTGGGTGGATTTGGGGTATTTTGTTTGTTTCTTGGTTGTTGGATTTTTTTTTTTATTTAGTGATGGCATGGGATATTTTTTTTTTCTTTGTTATTCAGGGTGTAAAGATTTTGACAGCACTGCCTGCAGCTCTTTTTATTTTACATTTCAGTGTTCATCGTAGTACAATGACAGAATTGAATCAGTGGTAGCAACAGTGGGAACTTTTGGCAAAAAAGTATAATGTAGACAGAGACGAAGTGTTCTGCTAACTAAAACAGTAGCTGTATTTTCAGAGAGCTAGACATGACTGTTTTGATCCAATGTGGTGTTAATCACAAGAATACATAACTGCTTTCCTATGAACTTTCCCCTTAAAAATATCCAATGATATCACCTGATGTTTTGCACGAACGCTCAGTATAACCAGAATTTAGAACAGCTGGCCCCATATAAACTTGGAATATTCATAGGTCAAATATTAGTGTATAAATAAAAACATTTTGAAAATGAAAACAGAAGCACAGTATTTGAAATATACTCAGTGTGCAGATGTACTTCATGGCTTGAATAGCTTTACAATTTAATCAAGACAGTGTTAACACTTGTTCCGAAGAAGTCAAATTTCCCAATAATAAAGTGTTTTTCAAACAGTATTCCAAAGATGTGTTATCCCATGTATTTTAATGGTCTTTTGCAGGTATGAAAGACACATTAATTGACTATTTGAAGCCCCCTTGGAAATAAGATGTATTTGACCAACCCAAAATCTTACCAATGGCAAATGGAGAGTCACAATTTCTTTTATTGAGTGCAGACTGTAAAATATGCCATATTTCAACCCTACAAACAAATGTTCATAGTGAGGTGTACTACTGTATGCAGGCGCAGATGCAATATTCTTATCTTGTCATTAACTGCATTGCATTTGTGTGGCATACACGGTCAAGGTATTAGACACTCTGTTTGTACAAGGGCTAAGGGGTGACATAATGTCTATTGAAGCACAGACATTTAGCTCCACACCAGGCAGCCAGGAGCACTTAAAAAATGAGAACAGATTAGAGCTTGTGGGTAGGTTGCGATAGTCGCACCCACAAGCCAAGAGGTGTTGGAGGAAGGAAAGGGTCTGCAGCTTCGCTGTGAAACAGAGGTGCCTTATTACCTTCCTGTGTCTCCTCGGCTTTCTAGACCATTTGAGAGATATATCTGGAAGAATATCTTGACTGTAAGCAGTCAATCCCTGTCCTCATAGAAGGAATAAAATTGTCCAAATGCGTTGGAAAATGTGTTGGATGATAACAAGCACATACAAGGCGCAAAAGTCTTGTCTGCTTCTGGCTTTGTAAACTCTGTAATAGAAGTTGTTTGGACACGAACACTCACTGCAGCCTACATTCCGTAGTTTTCAAGCTGTGTTAAAAGTGTCTGGAATCAGGCTCTGTATCAGGGAATAAAGAAACAGTTGGAGCTTTAATTCCTCTTAAGTTCAGCGGAGTTCCATGTTGCAGAGGGACAAGCTCCCTCTGGCCAAACCCAGATGAGCAGAGGTCAGAAAGGCAGGTTTTAATCACCAGGTGCTTTGCAGGAAAAAGGATAAAGCATTTTCTCTATTGTTTACCATGGGCTTCCTGTTCATATTTCTTCTCTTCTCGTGCCCACAGTAGACCAGCACAGCTGTGACAAGAGCACTTCTTTGTGCAAAAAGAGGCATTATAAGCCTCTAGTGTATCTATACTTTCATGATGATGCGAAGCCTGGTTCCTCAACCTGCTTGTGTGAAAGTTGTGAGAGGCTTCTCCGTGAGCCTGGCCCTGATCTGTCCTGTGTTACTGAGTTAGGACACAGGGTCCCCTTATGTAAAGAGCTGATGTGAAGGCACTGTCATGCACCCAGGCCTTGCCAGTCTGTGGAGCATCAGCGATCAAAACGGTCTCGGGCATCTCTAGTGGTCATCAAGGGATGCTGAGCAGAGAGATAAAAAGCCAGGCTTATAAAATTCCCAAAGAAGTAGAAAAAACTGAATCTCAATTACATACATGAGTGAGAGAATGTGTATGCTTATTTTTAAGTATCAACTTCATGATGGGATTATGATGGGGTTCAATTTGATGGGGTCCTGGTTATTAAATCTGCTTTTCTCATTGCTGTGCGCATCTAGGCTGTGCACGATTTTAGTGCAGAATAGTAGGAGCATAGTTCTAAAATTTCAGTCTGGTATGTAATTGGTATTTGAGTATCTACACAAAGATGTGATCCACAAGTACAGAATCCAGGTGCTTGCCTTAAACAACAAAGCTTGGAGAAGAAACCCTTCATTTTAGAAAAGCAGCAGTCTCTCTTGCCCACAAACCGTCATCGTGAGACTGCATTTCAAGCATGCAGACCCTTTTGCTTAATTATTGTAACATCAAACATCTTTGACATGAAAGGGACCAAGCAGTGGCTATGCAAGATAATGACTTGTTTATAAAAATAATTTAAACAGCATATGAAAAGAATAAACATGCGTGTCCTGCCAAAATTCACTGTATGTTCTGCAGGCTTTGGTGATTGTGAATCTTTTGGCTTGCCCTTTCAATTTCTCCTTTTTTTAACCCACGAAGAAAAAAAGGCAGAGGGGGAAGGCATGGGAGAAAAAAGGGAGGTGTAAAAAAATTCTCATATTTAAGGAAGTTCCAATTTATTATGCTATGGAAGATAGCTGGAGAGAAAATACATTTGTTGAACACACTACAAGTGAGATTCTTACTTTGAGATGTCTGTGTCTTGTCTCTTGCATGTGATAGTTTTTACACTTTAATGACTGTAGCAGCTGTCCTGTGCAAAAATGTTCCATTCTGCAGGATGTGTAATGCTCATTACTTACTAGACAACATAAGGATAATGCTCTGTCTCTTATCTGGGACTTCAAAACACTTCATAAGTGTTGAAGTCTCACAGCATTCTCTGAAGAACATAAATGGCTACTATACTCATTTTCCAAATGGCTAAGCTCAGGCTCAGAGGCCAAGACTGGATGGGGACTGTGATTAAGCCCCTGAAATTCTTGCTTCCAGTCCTGTGGTCTAACCATTAAATGGCAGGTGCCCAAGTGGCTCTTGAAGTTGGTGGAACAGGAAGGTCCTATTTGGAGAAACCTGTCCTTCTTGATGCTGCAGCATCAGTCAGCTGGAGACCACAACTTCACACTTGGCTTAGGCTTTAGTCCTTCTTGCTCATGAACCTTGCTCATCAGTGTTGCAAAATTTGTGCCTGTGCAAGCAGATGTGCTTGTGAACAGCTCAACACTGGTAACACCTCCGGTATGTGTGGGTGCTACCTGAATGTGAATATTCACCAGGCATCTATTTGTATATGGTATCTACTATTTGCCTTAAGTGATGGCTTATGCAAGAAAGCATCTCTACCTGTTGGGTCTCTGACCAAATGGTGCAGGAGACACCTGGGTACAGTGAGTGGTAGCATGAGCTACTGGTTTTGGGCTGGGTAGCAGACTCTGGATTTAGGCTCTACTACATAAGTGTAAGCTGGTTTCCGTGGGGAGCTGAATGGAAAAGATGAAAGAGGTCCCAGGCTAGCACATTTTTGACTTCAGACTATCAGAGAGCTCAGTAAAGATTTGATTAACTTTTGGTAACATCTGTGGTAATGGTAATGCTCATGCTGCAGGGTGGTAATGTCATTTGGGTAATACTTGTACTGCAGGGAAGTTAATAGTAGATATTCTTCTGAGTTAACTGATAGTTTTGTTGAGAAACTGAATAAAAATACGATGTAATGGCTGAAGTCAGTATAACGACTCCTTTATGTTTCAGGAGCTATTGGGATTGGGTCTGCCTGATACTTTTGCTATCACTAGTTTCAGTAAAAACAGTCTGTTGCTTCTGGCAGCTAGAGAACTGGCAGCTCCGACTCACTGAAGCTTGAAGAGATAGTTCATTAATTCATGGCACTTTCCAGAATAAACATGGCAAACCTCCTCTGAAATAACAGACGGTAAATCCTCCTTGTCACTCAAGACTGCACATTTGTCTTCAGAAAGGGGCCATGAAAGAAGCTGTCCATCTCCTAATGAATGAGAAAATAAATAGAAGAAGAATTGTGCATTGTGTCATACTTGACATGGCGAAGCTTCAGGGTGGAATAACAACAAACCTTTCCTCCCGTCTTATCCCTGTTCAATGTGGCCTTAAACCAAGCGATGCCCAACGGGCAGATGGTGTAAACTATCAGCTCCTCGGCAGGGATCCCTGGTGGGAACACCGGTGTTTTTTACTCCTCCTTTGACTCTTTTTGGGAAGGTAGATTTCAGCACCTCTTGGCTTCAGGTCCTCAGGGATGAGACCCTCTGGTTTCTCTGTGTTACGGGACTGGTGAAGGTTGCTACAAGCTGGGGTTGCTCGGAGCGCACAGATGTTTTGTGCAGCTTGTTATTTTCTATGTTGGAGGTTATGAGTCAGATTACTGTTACCAAAATGTTTATGTGAAATCATTTCTGAGTCATATATTTGCATCATATACAACCTGTCTGACAATCAAAACATTCAGCGCTCGGCTAATGATTATACTAAGTTTTCCAACACTCGGCTCCAACATAACATAATTACACAGCAAAGTGCAATATATTACTTTGACAGGGCTCTTCATGCATCTTGTGATGTCAGAACATGATCATTGCTATTATTTGAAGTTATCAGAGAAAGATGGACTTTGTTGCACAAAACAAAGTTAAAAATAGTGAGAGGCAGCCACTCAAACAAAATGCCCTCCCTGCGAATGTTTCTGGAAACGGGCTTCTTTGGTCCCCCAGAAAACATATTGTGTAGTGCTTTTAACCTTGTTCTGTCCAGAAAGATGCCTGATCAGGGTTAACTGGTGCATTAAGAGACAGATGAGGATATTTGCATGGAGAAATTGTTTGGATACCAGGATTCAGTAGCTGCCCAGGAGGCTGTTTGGTAGTTTCTGTATAATACCATTTATAAGACAGAACTGGAGTATCTGAGCAGTGGGGAAGACATAAACACTCGGTAAACGACAACTTAATGCATGCTGTGTTTATCTGTTATGTGAGTTCTAGCATAAATAGGGGTTGCTTACAAAAATATTCTGAATAATTAGAACTAACTTTTAAAATTATATTTAGCTTCAGGTGTGTGAGAACTAGGGCAGGAGTGTTTTCTGCTATGTCGTAGTGAAATTAGAGATTTCTCTTTATTTTTTTATTCTAAAATGGTATAGGAGAAAAAACAAAGCCCCCCCTGCCCCAACTCTGTGCTAAAGAAATGGTCAAGGAGATGAAAAGTACAGAGCATTGGGCTCTTCTTTTCTTTGTTTTTAAATAACTGTGAAAAAGCATAAGGACATGGAAGCGGAAAACAATTTTAGGGCTGACTTTTCTGAATTTGGTCTACTGTCTTTGGAATTGGCTTTGGGAACTCTGTTTCAAGTGTGGAGGGCACAGGCAGGTCCCTTTAAGTCTAAAATGTCATTGCTCTTACTGAGCTGGCAGTGCAAAGCGCAGGATGGATTATGATGACATTCTTTAAGTTCCTAGTCAAAAAAGTATGGACAATACAGTAGTGGACTTTCCTGGCTACAAGTGTCTGAACCATGCTTAGTAGTTAGGGAGCCTGCATTTAGAGCAATAAAAAGCATCCCTGTACAGTGTGAGCGAGCACCATCTTTGCTTATGGACTCTCCTTGGCCAGCGTCAGTGGCAAATACATAATTGGACTATGAAGACCAATATATTGTGAAGTGTAGTGGAAAATGCCAAAAAAAAATGTCAGTTGGATGAAGTCCATTTGTCCTGTGCTAATTTCTAGCCCTGTAAACAAACACAGCTGCTGAGTATAGAATCAGTGCTCAGAGTGGTTAAAAACAGTGATGCATTGCTAGTGAGATCACAGCAGAAAAAATATGTAACATAGGAGGCTGCAGTAAGGATCAAGACTATCCTCAGCTCTGATTAATTGTTTCTGTTTATATATTTTCACCTATTTATGATTAGGGTAACTAGAATGTAAAGATGGCTTTTTAATTGCCAGACCATTCAGCTGAGACAGTCAGAGTATTAACTATTAGTGAGCCAGTCATTATGAACTTTTGCAAAAGGGTCTGAATCAGTAATCAAGGACCTAATGAATGTATATGGACATGCTTTATTTTTCTGTTTTTCATGCCAGTATGTCAGCAGTTTGGTCAACTGGGCTTTGTTATTATTTATTAATATGTATGAAGGATTGGTGCAGGTAGGTGTGCCCTTCACTTCATCTTTATTAAAGTGTCTTCAGAAGTATTGCACTACTGAACAAGGGACCTGAGGCTTCAAACGTGGGAAACCTCAGGGCCAAGCCTGCTAGGTCATTGGCAAAGCAGCAGTACTTAGACTGTAATTTTCTTGTGGCCCAGTTATGTATTTTGACATCCCTGAGCTGACTAATTGCTCTGGGGAAAAAAACGAGTAAAGAACGATCTTGGTTACTGTAGTAGAAAAGACAGCTTCCAACCTCTTCTCTTCATTGCATCAGTTATTCAGTGACGGCTGCGTGGCCATCCGCAGGTCTAGCAGAGAGGGCTCCTATGGCATGCCACAATGCAATTAATAATGTGCTTGATGTCGCATTGTGCATCGCCTGTCCTAACCCAGCATTCAAGAGATTTCTTTTTCCACTTTGGCTCTGATAAAAGTGAATGCTGAAAGAGCTAGATAGTTAAGGTGGAAAGTAGTAGACAAGTCGCTGTGTCATCAAGAGAGTTGTGCAACAAGCTCGTACGTACATTGTGTGTTGAGAATGGCTGAGATAGCAATGACTATGTGCTCCATGTGAGGACTGACTTTTGACAAAGCTGTAGTGGTACCTGTGAAGGCTTTTTGCCAGGCTCTTTGCCTGGTCCTTAGCCAGCTTGGTTTTACATGCGTTGCTGGGAGGTTGTGAAGCTGAGACCGAAGTCCTGTCTCCTCAGTAGTTTGCTTTGGGTTTTGCAGTTGCAAGGCTGCTCTCTGTGAGCTTCTGGCTCTTTGCCACTTGTCCTGTCCCAGGGGCTTGACAAGCTGCCTAGAAGCCCCAAGAGTGGCAGGTTATCTCCTGCTGTAAATCGTCATCTGCTTTGTAATATTAGAATCTTCTAGGAGATAGACTTGGTTTTTTGAACAACTCTGATTTGAAAGTTGCAGACATTTCACAACCATCTGGGACTTTGAATTGCACTAGGTGCTTCACAGTTTCCCATTGCACACGGTAGTGGCTGCCCTCTTCAGAAGCCTCTTGCAGCTTGAGAAATAATTGAGAGTCAGCATTGCTGGTACTGGACTGTCCTATCGTGAATTTTGTCATGTCTGCCCAACACAACCAGGGCCCATCAGTGGCCCGGGTTGTGGAAACTCTCCTTGCCTCTATCCCTGCTCAACTATATGCTGGCATGCAGAGTTTAATCCTCGAACTGTCAGTTTGGCACTTTCCATAAACACTAAATTGACTCAGAGTGGCTAGGTCTAGTGCTATAAAACATACTGTTCAGGTCTTATTGCCAAGAAAAAAAGCCCAACCTGTAAATAGCAGACTTACAGCATAGGGGCTTATTTCTGTGCTTATGCTTTTTACGTTTCCATTTTTGCACAAGCTTGGCAAGAAGTTAACTTAAATGTCAAAACTATTTTTATGTAAATATATGCATTATTGAATCTCTTACTCATAAAGCAAATAGTACTTTAAACCCACACAAAACAGCTGAAGCTATATATATTTTCTCACTACTGAATTTGGCTTTTAATGACTTGGAGTGGACAGTCCAAAATAAAGTTAGGAATCAAGGGCACTTTATTTTCCAGCTAGTAACATATGTATTCTTGGCTTTGGACTGTACCAGTTTGAGATGGAAGAAATCCTGGATTTGTACTGCCGATCCTCTCAGCAATTAAAAACAGGGAGATATCATGCTTAAACAAACACATTATTTTTAAATTAGCAAACTGCTCCAAAATTCTACAAAGCTATGGAAAAATTTGAAGGACTATTAGGAAACCTTGCAGACTTCGATATCAAACAGTGGCATTCTAATGTGTTTCTCCTGCTGCAAATACAGCCTTGTGCCAGATTCGGAGGCAGCGGTTACCTGGAAAAAAAAGTCTGTAGTCTGCAAAGTGCCATAGATTTCACTGGTGTTATTTGAGGAGTAAGGAGCAAAACTGGTGCTTAGCAAGTACAAACAAAACCAAACCCGAAGTTAGGGACTGTGTACCAGCTCAGGTCGTAATGTCCTGGGAGGAGATGCTTGCTTTCCTTCCTGGGATTCATGGCTTGTCTCCACATCACGTGTTTTCTTGTCCCACCACCCTCCTGCCTGCGGGAAGTTGCCTGAGGTCAGTATCAGTTCCTGAAGATAAGGAGGGAAGAGTCACATCAGAAATTCGTGCAAACAAGAGCTTGTTCCTGAATCTGAAAAATACCTTGCCAGTTCTTGAATTGGAGCAGCTATAGCAGAGTTGTCCACTGGTTTTGCTTAGTCTTCTGTGGCATGCAGAGCTCCCCAGAGTGTGCAGGTGCGTTCAGGCTAACGGGAATGCAGAGGAGCAGTGGAAGAAGAGGGGAATTCTCAGCAGATTACATGTGATCCGCCCACCCAGATTTCAGTTCAAAGTTTTAAGTCAGTTACCCGGCAATTCAAACCATCTTTGGCTGGGCTGCAGAATATTTGTCTGTTGCTATGTGTGGCATGAAGGGCGCACATCGCTACTTCTGTTCTTTCTGGTTGAATAAACCCAAGCCATACTTGTGGAGAAAAAAATTACCAGAATGCTTTTTAAGGCAGATGGGCTGTGAAAGCTGCCTTGGTTATCTGAGGCTGAGGTTACTGTGAAGCACAACTGGGGGAAATCCTTGAAAAAAAACACCCTTAAAATGTCAGATACAATCACAAGGAAAATTTGGAAGACCCCACCAGTGTCAGAACAGATGCTGCAGTTGGTCATGAGTGGGTCATATCCAGACAATCTCTTGGGCTGGCTACACATGCCTGACTTTAATGGACATGGAGGAGAGGAGAGACATGGGAGGCAGGAAGAATGACTGGAGAGAGGGGTATGTGCGTGTGTCCTGGTCCTCGCCTCTGCAGGCAAGTGAATTTGAAGGATGGTGCGTAAGAGATCCTAGTTTTCTAAAAATAACGTTTTTAACCGCAGCTCTTGCTGATGCAGCTTTTGATTACCTCTTATTCCTTCTTTCCTAGTTTGCATGATTCAGACCTGTGTAAACACTAGCAACAGTGCCTCAGTGCTGTGGGAGCGGAGCCGTGTTGAAGCGGCAAGGCTCACAGGCGTAAGAGGTTTGCCATCTATATTAGACAAACAGACAGAGCTGAGAAAACAGGCACTAAAAAGCCTTTGTCCTAGGAGCCTTCTTATCCATGAGATCCCAAGGATGTCCCTTGGTGGTGTCCAGTCGAGCTCCCTGGGTGGCTGTGCGAGCGAGGGGTGAGCCAGCTTGGCCCGGCTTCCCCAGGAGGGAAGTCTGGGGAAATGAGGCAGTTCTGCTTTTCCTGTGATGTCCTCTCCTAGGAAACCTGATTGTAATGTTCTTCATTCTTTCTCGTTAAATGCAGCATGTGTTAAAAGGCGGCTAAGATTAGGCTGGTCTGGGTTGTCTTTAAACACAAGCCTTAAGGAAAAAATGAAACAACAGATGAATAAAATGGTTGTGGTTTAGTTTGCGCCATAAACACTGTTTTCCTTTTTAAATACATTTTTGGAAGGTGAGGGGAAACCAATTACAGCTGAGTTTAAAGCAAGCAGACTGCCCTTTATTTGACTGAGATGTGTGATTCATTTTAACTGGCTTCTTCATTTTTAAGTCATTTTGCTTGTGCTGCATTCATTCCCTAAGCTTACTTTGTTAACCTTGCCACCTGAATAAATTAAGTGTATGTCGTCATTCTGTGTTCTCTTAATTATGGACCTGCTGGTCACAGTTGGGACACCTATCTTTTCACCTGCTTCTCTGTGGAGCCAGAGGACAATTCACCTTGTAGATTTTTTTTTTTTTTTCAGCCTTCAAAAACTTAAATTTCTGAGTATTGGGCAGATTATGTGAATATGCTTAAATGTCCTGTTTTTCCATTGCTTTGGCATTTCTGCATGTGCTTGGAGTACAGCGGCAGTAAGCTAAGGTACAACAGTTGATAGTTCCAGTAGCAGTAGTGGTGCACACAAAAAGCCCAAATCTGGGCAAGAAAGGCAAAGTGACATTGGGAGTAGCAAGGACTCTCAGGGCTGTCACAGACAACAAAGTTGTAGGCATTTTGTCCAGCAAGCTTCACAGAAATCCTGCCCAGTTTCCTCCCATGTCCCACAGGTCACGGGACTCCTGCCAGCTGCTCTTGAAAACAATTAAGAGCAAAGAAGTAAAGAGCAGCACCTACAGCTGTAAGCTGCTGGGGGAGATGTGCCCGGGAGCAGGAGAGGTCAGTGGTGTCACTGATGTCTTGGGTCTTCATAGTCTTGTGGCAGCTGTTGGGTGATGCTGGTTCCCAGATGGAACACAGATCACCCTGAGTGTTATGGAGGCAAGAGAAAACAGCTAACTCACAAGCTCTCCCTTGCTACTTTGATTTGAGGAAATTGTCCTTGTTGGTCTTGGCTTTTGCAGGTGATGTCTTTGCGTGTGAGATATTGTCAGTAACTCAATAATTGGGTTTCTTCAGGCTATTACCCCATGAGAGGCGCTGATGCTCTTTCTCTAGCTGGGGTCAGTATCTGATGCTTTACAGAACCAGAGGAAATAAAGGCTCAGACCATTGATATAAGTCATGAAATGTGGGACTAATAGGATATAACTATGGGCCAAATAGACAAGGGAAAATGATGATCACCTCCCACTTCATTGTGCTCTGGCAGTACTGACAAATTTGACTCCTCTGGCCTTATTTCCCAAGTTTCAAGTTCCCATTCAGGAGCTGCAGGAGCAGTGGTTAAGTAGGACAAAGCATTCCTCAGCTCTTCTCGCAGTTTTTCATGTGGATGCGTGGATGCTGTGTTCATGCTTTCTTATCTTCTTGCTCAGCACTGCCAACTATCTCTTAGGAAAACCTGAAATTTTCAGTGAAAAGGTGTTGGAGGTAGCTTTTAAGAGATGTAAATCACAGGTACTGTGTATTGGCTAGGGGAAAAGGATCTCCTTTTGTTGGAAATTGGCATTTTGGTCTGACTTATGACATCTGTACTGGTTTAATAACATGTGCATTAATATTTGTAGAAGTGTGGCTGAACATCGCTGTTCAATGAATGCCCCAGCCACGAGTGTTGGTTTAGATAAAGAGTTTGACGTTATATTCGTATTATGTATATGACAGAGAATGAACTCAAAAGATCTTGAACGCCATGCAAAATAATTTCGAGTGGTATGCGGCCAGTAGGTACCCTGTGTCAGGGTAACTGGCTTAATTGGGGTATTTTTCAAGAAAATGAGACTGTTTCATGATAATGGGGGAGAAACCCTAGAGTTTAACTGAAATAGCATTAACAGTTTGTTTGTCTCTTGGAATGCAATCAGCGAACAGTAAGGGTTGTTGAATAGATACAAAATGTAAGTGACTCTCCTCTTAATAAAGAAGCAGCTAAATAAATATTTCATTAAAACAGTGAAATCAAATTGCAATAAATTTTATTATTTAGTGCACTTTTAAGGCCCCAGGACAGGAATATATCTGGATTCAGGAAAGCACTTAAGCACGTGCTTTCCTGAATAGGGACAGTCTAAGGATTGTACTTAAGTGCTTTCCTGAATGTGGGCCAAAGCTTTCTAAGAGTTTATTTTAAAGACACTCTTCCCTTAATTAAAACACTTAGTTGAATTTAACAATTAGGTGTCAGCTCGCTTACTGTCACACAGCAACTTTCTGTAGCAGCAGGCAGTAGCACTATACAATGACTGAGGTCAGGAAGCAAAGACTACTTCATCAGTTGACACTAGGAGAGGAAACTTGATTTTTATGGGCCTCCCAATAGTTCCCTCTGGCGAGTGCCGGCGGTCTAAAATAAATGGAAATGATCTGCCAAGAAGTGGCCCAAAACTGTTTACTAGTCTGTGTTAGAACCAGCCTGAGCTTGAGGCTTCTTCCCTCTGCACCGGTGCTCAGCAGCACTGGAGCTCTTGCCAGTGCCGTCGGTACGTGTGGCTGGACCACAGTTGTCCTGCCAGATGTTTTGTTCTGTTTATGCAGACGTTAAATTTTTATTCGATCATTCCTCACGAGCATCCAGTTGCTCTTTTTCTCACTTCGGTGGCTGGGAGCCAGTTTTGCTAATAGCACTATCAGATGAGCTGGGGAAAGTCATTGAAATGCTACTTCCCTCCCCTCTGAGGTCCTGGCTGGTCTCTGTGGCTCTGAAACGTAGGATGGAGCACTGCTTGTTCCTCCAGCCCTTTACCTGTCTTTGGTGTCTGCTGATTCTAACCTGGAGGAGCAAGAGTTGCCAAAGCAGTTAGGTAGTTGCTTCGGTGGGAGGGAGAGGTGTGACCCAGTGATACTAGTAATGATGAAAATGAAGCTGTTCTGGAACGTATTGCAAGAAGTTCCACTGCCCTGAGGAGGTGGCCTTCAAGAATCTCCTGCAGTGCTAGGAAACATAGAAAACTATGATTTTTTTGCTAGCAGCTTGGAGGCAGACAAGTAACTTTGATGAGAGCATTTGCATGCAGAACCCACCAGAGGTTCTGTACTTTGGGCATCCCTGTCCAGAAGGCCATGTTGGTGAAGTGCTGGAAGAGGTGTTGGATTCCTGTCCTGTAGCAGCCTCAGGTGATGCAGGGAGGAGGAAATCCACTCTTTGATTTTCCTGAGGAGTTGGACTTTAAACTAGTTTATGCTGTGTGATTTGAAAGCCTCTTGCATTTTCTTTCTCTCCTCTTGGGTTTAATGGGCCTGCCCTTTGTCTTATAACCAAAGCAGTTCAGTGCCTTCCTCCCTCACACTGCCCAGACTTGGCTCCATTGTCTCCACCATTATTCTGTCTGGCTTATTTTTATTTTCTTTTCTCCATAATTTGAGACCTGTAATTGTGGGATAACTTGCAACAATCTAAGCCATTGCCTTTGTGTGGGTGTCTTCCTCTGAATGATATCTGCATAGGGTTTTCCTCAGGTTGCAGTAACCTTGATTTTTAAATCGGCATTTAATTTCTGAAGTCAATAGGTTTTGCTGTGGTAAGGCTGTTAAAGGTGAGGTGAGAGTAAGTCCATGCTCTCAGATTTTCCCTTAGAAAGCCTTGCATGCTGTTGTCTCCTGCTTGTACTTTTGGATGTGGTTTCTACCTGAGCTCGGGAGGACCTGAGGCTTGCTCTTGGCTCCTCTTGGCAAGGAGGTGAGGAATAAAGGAGAAAAGAATTTTCATGAAAAAAACCAAAGAAGGTCATAAGGTTTGGTAAGCAAAGACAAAAAACTGGATCCCTGATAGGTTGAATTTTCCACTTTATGGAGAATGTGCCAAAATACTACAATAAAATACATAATGTGTTTCCTCCGCCTTCCCATTGTAAAACTTGCGAGTCATGGAATATTAACCAAAACCAGATATATCCATTGAGTTTCCATACTCTGAAGCAGTATAGGGTGGGGTGAAGCTGGTATTAATAGGTCTATTCATCACAGTAAATTTTCCTGGTAGATGTGGGTGGTTCAGACTCAGTGAAGAAATGGCTCACAAGCGATCAGTCTCCACCCAGAGAAGCAAGAATTTGTAGCAGGGAGTGTCCCACATACCGGTAATAAAAAAATGATGGCTAATTGAAGAGTCTGTTCTTCGAGGGTTTTATTTTAAATTCAGGTGAGCTGAGGTTTAGTTAGCACCAAGACTCGTTTTGGTTCCTCAGCTGTTTTCTAATAGAACTTGCTAATCATTGGTCTGCACTTCAAAGGTAAATCTGCATTTGATTAAGAGCTGGCTTCAGGATGTCATCTTTTCACGTCTGTCCCAGAGCACCATAAAAAGCCCTATAAAATATTGAGGTTCTCAAGAGAGTTGACGTTTGCAGTGCTGACCAACACAAAACTAACATTTTTGTGAATTTGTGTCATTATGTAAATTGTACATTCTCTTCAGAAATGTATCTATTTATTCATGAGTTTAATTGCTGTTTCTTTTACAGCAGGGCTTGGAGTTCATAATGAGAAGTCTGTGCTGGGCGTTGTACTAATACATAACAGGGAAGGCAGCTCTGCCCTTGACAGCTAAGAGGACGTGACGGGATGATAGGAGTGACAAAAGGGGTGGAGGACAAACTGACAAAATGCACTGATATTAACAGATAATTTTGTGACTACCCACATTAAACGCATTTTTTGAAATACAGTGTGTTACGTATCAATTAGGTGGGCACATGTATTTTTTTAATATTTCATATTCCATTTGAACATCTACATGGATTTTTTACCTTTAAGAAAAGTAAACACTGGACAAACTCTATGTGTGTATAAGCAGAATAGTGTTCTGTAGCTGATCTTGCTTCCATGTCCCTCTACTTGTGTACATGGAAATTGTACAATTTCACCACAATTTCACCAGTTGAGGTTGATGAAATGGAAAATGAGGTATTGATGATGCCTGGGTTTAGAACTTGGTTATCTGAAGGGATGTTTTGAACTCTCCACTTGGTGAAGAGCAGAGGGATCAATTCTGTTATGAAATGATGAACCTGCATTGACAGTTGGTCTTGGCAGAATATGCAGAATCACCCTGCTTTTTGAATAGCATGGATATGGGGACTCAGGTTGATCAACTGAACAGGAGGGGAGCAGGGAAACTGCTGTTTCAGTGCAAAGCCTAAACATGGATGGAAAGGAACTTTTTCCTTTAATCCTAGTTTTTTGAGAGGGTGTCAAGAGTTGGGGTTTGTGACATGAAGGAGTCACTGAGGTAAAGGTACCCAGCTTTTTCCTGCCCATACAGTTTGCTGAGGGCACCTTCAGAGGTCATAGAGATGGCTTGGCATTTGGTAGGATATTCTGCAGGGGCACTTATGGGCTCCTCATAGGGGAAGAGCACATTGTTCCCTTCTCTGGTAGATGAAATTTCACTTTGATGTCCATGCTGTGAAACCTCTGAGACCAGGTGGGGTGAATGATGGACAAAAGTTGCCCAAGGAGATGGGAAATGAAAATGTGTTTCCATTCTTTACAGTAAATCTGATTGTCTCAGTTCTGAGTTTCTCTGCAGAGGCCTCTCTGCAGCAATTGAAGACAGTCCATGAAGACAGCCCTGGTGGAGGAACATTGTCTCTTCAGCTATGCAACAGCTTGTAATTTGATCAAGTAATTCTGAGATGGGCACATTTTTGTGGACGAGTGTGGGTGGCTGTGCACCATGTCACACCCTTGCTGTCTCGGGTTTTACCACTTAAGCCTCCTGTTTGCTGATTATGTAAACGCTGAGGTCTTGGGGCTTCTTGTTCTTCACTCCAAAGAAAGCAGCCACCTCCACCACAGTCTAGCCCAATGTTCATGATGTACCTTCTAGGCTGGTTTCTTATACCCTCTGGTGTGCACTGATGAACTGCTGGCCCTCATGGGTGAGAGATGCTTGGTGCCAGGCTGAGTGTGGACGCTTATGGGCTTCTCTGAAATACATAGCAGTGAGGAATTCAGATGGTAAATCAGGCTGCTGGTCAGTGGCAGTGAGAAGAAACTAGGGCTAAGCCAGGTTGGGGTGGAAAAAGTGGCCAGAGGCTGGGGACAAGTGCCCTCATTGGTCAAAGATGGAGGAGAGAGGCACATGGGACTGGCAAAAGGGGTGGGCTGGTGAGTGGGGAGGAAGAACATTTCTGTGTGGAACCCTGGGAGGGTGAGTGAGAGTGGGAATGAGCTTCCTGGTGTGGTCTGTGAGCAGGCTTGAGTACAAGGGTGCTGCTATATGTACTTCTGGCAGTAGCTGGGACAGCATTGCAGAAATCCAATGCTTTTTGCAGAAGGGCCGATGAATGGTGATGGTAAAGAAATTGAGAGAGCATTCTTAAGAGTTGCGAGATGCTCAGTTACCTCACAAGCAGTGTTCTGAGGGGGCGGAGAAGTTTGTAAAGCAGGTTGCTGTGATTTTGCTACTGTTGACTTTCAGTGGTGCTCCAACCTAAGTCTCGACCACACCTGCAAGAAGCAGGAAAAGGTTCTTGGGCTCTTAGTGCCAAGATTCCTGCTGTAGGTCATCTTTTGCCCTGTCCTTGCCCAGTTTTCCTTGAGGATGATTTGGGTGCCAGCCTGGTCCCCTTCACTTCTCAGCACAAGCCTGAGCATCCCTGCCACGAGTATAAAATTATTTCAAAGTCTTTTACAGTGTACCTGATGGAGAAGGAGGTCTTGGCTTGGTGTGGCCTTTCCTTGTCCCTTGTTCTCCTGGAAGTGCTGGGAGCTGCCAGCTTGTACTCATTTTGGGATCTGAGTTGTCAGTAGTTACCAGCAGTGAGAAGAGGTAATTTGGCGTGAAAGTAACCCTCCTACTTCTCACCTTCACAGGTGAGAGGTGTCTTTCTGATTATTTCTGGTAAATAACAATTTTGGTATTGTAAGTGTGACTTTTCGTGAGTTGCATCACTGGATGTCAGCATTATTGTTGGTCAGTTGTTTTCAAAATTAACATTTTAGCTTTTCTTAACAAAAGAGCTAAAGTGTTATGGTTTGGGCTTTTTAAGGACATTATTCATTTTTCTATTGAAATGGAAATGAAAAAGGGAAGGGGCAGAAAATGAAAAAATTGGAGTGTCTTTTCCATTAAGAAAGATTCTTTTTTCCATCCTTTTACTGGCATATGCGATAGATATTTGTAAAAGTTTCTTTCATTTTTTTAAGAACCCACAGCCATTTTTCTTGGAGAAAATATTTTAAATATGGAAAACCTCATTTTTCATTTACTTCATTTTGGAGGGGTTTTCTTGCTATGAGCTCAGTTTACCATTTGGAGGTACCTAGTTGGTCTCTTGAATCCATTTTTGTCAGTAGGTTGCTGCGTAACAGTTGTCCTCTTCTTTTTTTACATAAGTAGGATTATAATGAGGGAACCAGCCAAAAGATACAGAGTGGGCAGAAATTAAACTATTTAGTCCAGACAAATTATGCAGGAAATGTGCATCTCATGCACTATGAAAAACAGGAGGAGGAAAAAGTATAATCTTCTGAAGAGTAGCTTGTAGAGTGCAAAGAAAATAACCAGATTGCTATACTTTGGAGCAAATTTTTTGCTTCCTATTAAAAATAATTGAAAAATCAGTTCTTTTCATACAGTCATGCATAAGTATTTCTTTCACAGTGTCGAACTTGCCTTTTCATAACTTTTTCTTCCACAGTACTTCAAAAATTCCTTTGCTGTCTTTCTCAGATTTTATCTCAGAACATGTGGTTTTGTCATTAATTTCTTTCTTATGCATTCATTGTTTTACCAACTTTTTGTTGGCTTACAGTCTATCTGTGGGCCGTGTGTATCTTATTATCAGTCCCTGTTCAGTTTGTCCTATAAGTGCAATTTCTTCCCCCAGCCCCTGAAAGACTCCCTTTGTAGTGCATCAGTGTTATGTTATGGAGCCCATTGCCAAAGGATTTGGTGGAGGCCAGAGGTATGAATGGTTCAAAAAGGATGGAGATAATACATCTCTTGGTAACTGTTAGACATGATGATCTTAATTTTCCAGGAAGCTGCTAGGCATCTGATGGCTGGAAGACTATGTGCCAGGGTAAAGATCTTTCTGTCTTGCCTCTGGCTTTCTGTTTGTCACTAAACATATATTACTGGCTACCATTGGAAAGAAGATGCTGGGCTGTCTGAATCTTTGGTCTGGCCCGTTAAGACTGTTGTTATGATCCTGTGAATCTGACTTTGGTTTAGAGCTCTCCAGTTTGTGGTGCAAGCAGCATGTAGCTCATCAGTAGTATAGTATGATGGTGGAAACTCATGGGGAAATGCTACCTATCCTCTGGCTTCATGACTGCAGAGTTTATACCTTTAAGAGCCAAAGAGCAGAGGTAACCATCAGGTGAAAAGAATGATGGTTCTCAGCCTAGCCTAGGCTCTGTGATTATACCTAAAAGGATGTTTACTTGTGTCCTGGATGAGCTCCTGAGTGAATTCATTGTGCACACAGGGGAAGGATTTAGCTCATGTCTTACCTATTTATGTGATGAGCTATTTCAGTGCTTCACAGAGGTAATTAATTGTTTGTGGCTGTGCCCTCTCTCCAAAGCAATTTTACAGATCACCAGAGGCCAAGAAGGCCCAGGAGGTGGCTGCTTGCTCTGCACAGGGCTAAGTTGAGGCATGGGAGTAAGTAAGAGGGACTTGCTCAGTGTCATGGCACAGACCGAAGGATCAGCCTCAGCCTCGCAGCAGCCTGTGCTGACTGTGTATTTTGATTAAGCATTTGAAACAGAGGCAGATTCTTCAACTTTTGACTTTATCATAGAGCAGTGTCAGGAGACTTTATTGGATATTGTCTATTTGCTTGTCTGTTGCTGATATTCTTTTCTGGAAGGCTTCCCCTGGGCATTGCCTTAGAGCAGTCTGCCATCGGGACAGGAGCTTGTGAGCAGACTATTGTGGGCACACATACACAGCTTTTTGTGATTTTGCTCCCATCGGCCTTTTCCCATGTGAAAACTGCAGGGACCTGAATTGCCAACCTTCCTTTTGTGTGTATTTCTACAGGAGAAATGAGCAACAAAGATAGAATCATAGAATCATTTAGGTTGGAAGAGACCCTTGGGATCATCAAGTCCAACCATCAGCCCTACTCTACAAGTTCTCCCCTACACCAGATCCCTCAACACCACATCTAATCTACTCTTAAACACAGTCAGGGATGGTGACTCCACCACCACCTCCCTGGGCAGCTGATTCCACCGATTGACCGCTCTTTCTGTGAAAAACTTTTTCCTAATGTCCAGCCTAAACCTACCCTGCTGCAGCTTGCAGCCATTCACTCTTGTCCTGTCGCTCATTGCCCGTGAGAAGAGACCAGCACCAACCTCTCTACAATGCCCTTTCAAGCAGTTGTAGAGAGCGATGAGGTCTCCCCTCAGCCTCCTCTTCCTCAAACTAAACAATCCCAAAGATCAAACTCCTCAGATAGTTGTCTTGCTGGAAAAGAGCAAGATGTTTAATATTATTGTTCTTTGATTTTGGCTTTTGTTTGCTTCTGAGTTTCCATGTAGAAGCTTAGAAAGATATAATTATATATATAATTTAATACTAAAATAAGTTGACTTTAGTTTAGTGGACGACTCAAGGATTTTGAATGTGTGAAACCAAATATAAGTGTATTATAAGACTCATGATAAAACTCCTCAATTTGGAATAAGATGAAGTACAATATTGATGGTACAAAGGGTATAAGATTCACTATGGCTGGAGGAATCCCCTTCCCACTGCTCTGCTGGACAGATTTTGCACAGGCGAGTTGTGTTATGATGATGAGAAATACATAGGTACCAGTAACTGCTATTTCAGTTCTAGACCTGTTCATTAAAGGTCCTTGGACATATACCCAAGTGGTAAACTATATACATATTAAAAAGTAAAACCTCTATTAATATGGATTTTTTGTTATGAGAACACACACAAGTGGTAAGTTTTTGAGGCAAGATTGTTTGGTTTCGACATACCTAAAAAAAAAAGGGCAAACAGCTGTTTCAAGGTTTTGTTTTTGCTTTGAATAAAAGTATCCAGTCCTAGTTCAGGGATCTTTTTATGCCAAGTTCTGGTTCATGACCAGAGGGAGGTCTTACAACTGACTTAGAAAGTCCTGAAGTGACTCAGAAAGCAAGTGCCAGCACAAACTGTAATGGTAGCCACGGTCATCACTGACCCATGGATACACAGTGGATGGGACAGCTGAGCCCCTGGGCTGCACCGTGTGGTTCTACCATCTCTGTTGAGCAGTGAACCTGCGATGAGGCTGTTCTGACTGGCCCCAGACCATGTCTTGTGTGTTGTGTTTTGTGGGCAGTGCTGTATTTTTGTGTGGGTTTTGGATCCTGCAAGAATCTGCTTGGGTTTTTTTGTTTGGTTAGGATATTTTTTTAGGGGAGGAGAGGGATGCGGTGAGTTGAATGGACAATTGGGAATCTACCTACATGAGAGACAGATATTGATATTTGCATGGCTAGGACCTGGATTCTAAATATTTATCTTGGAAAATGTGAATCATGTTGATGTGAGCTATTATTAATAAGAGTGCCTTTTAATTATGTTGACAACAATTAAATAGAAGGACATGGAGTTGGGTAAAAGAGAAATAAGTTTCACAGATACTTGTTCTTGCAAAATAACTTGGTTTAACTGTATTTGTGACTCCTTTTATGCTGTTATCTGCAAGCAAGAGAGTACGCTGGCAGGGATGTTGATGAAGAGGTTAAAAGTAGGCTGAGTATGGAATAATAAAAAGGGATTTTTGAATTAGATGGTGTTTGTATTGAAAAACTATTAGACCAAAATGGGAGAAAGAAATGTCCTTAACTAGAAGCTTGCGAAAATGCCCAGGTTGCTGAAGCTAAGCTTAAGAGTACAAGATTTTAATAGGGTTGTATATGTGAATGGAAAGAAGTTGCAGATTTAGCATCCACTGAACAAAGCAGTGGGTCAGACAGGGAACTGCTGCTGTGAACTGCCTGTGTGTGGCTGACAGTCCCTGTCAATTAATTGTAGAAAACAGTGGAGTGGATTATTACAAGTAACAGATCTGGGATGTTCACAAACTACTTATTGACGACTGGCAAAAGGAATAACATCTTTTGGCTGACTGCATCTTTGTAGGGTTAGTAATGCTGAGAACAGCAGTGCTTGGTAGGGGGGAGCACTTCAAACTAAATAAAGAGAATTACTTCAAGATTTTTTTTTTACTTTCATAAGTTAAAATGCAGAAAGATGCCTTTCATAGCAACTTTCAGGAAAAGCGAGCGTGATACCTGCAGTGCACATCATTCCTCATTACTCTTTGGGCCAATGGGTTTTCAAGAGGCGGGATTTGCTTCTTCCATATGCTTCTCCTCGGCACTTCTGACAATTAATCTCAGACCTTGAATTCTGTTGTGACCGTTTATTACTTCTGTGTGTTCAGAACATAAATGATACAAATTTGGTTTGCGGTGTGGGGGATGCAAAAGGCACTTTGGAGAACTCAGCAGAGCCTGCCACTGAATAGGGGAGCAGGACTTGGCATATAGTTAAATCCTCTGTAAATCAGGTGTATTAGCTCGAGGAAATACTTGACAAGAGCAAGGAGGAAATGCCAGTAGCTGAGCATAGATTGTTTCAGTTGAAAGATCCTGGGCTGCTGAGCTGCTGCTGAATCCAGACACCAGGAGAAACATGTTGCATGTGGCAGAAGCTGGGAGTTTCGGGGTCCCTAATCCCAGTGCAGGTATAACCAGAGGATGTTATCCGTGGTCCCCAGCTGAAGAAAAAGTACATCCAATGTAGTCCAAAACCATTTTCGAAAAAAATGAAAATTTCTTGACAACTGGAAATCCTGTTTTTCCACCAGCTCTATACCTGGCTCCAATTTCATCTCTTAATGGAAACAACCTGCAAGATCCTAATTACTGGCTGACAGCTCAGGACAGAAAAGGTAATGGCACCGTTAAATGCAGGAAGCAGATTTCATCAGTGCTTTGTCAACTGTCCTGCCTCCTCATTCATGTGAGGCAATGACTCAGCCGTGGATCCATGATCCAGCCCCAGATCCCTGCCTCTGACCGGATCACTCTGCAGCGCGGACGTGATCTGGATCAGCTGTGAACAGATGACATGGGACTTAATGCAACCTCAGTGCTTTTATGTTGGCTTTATGTTGCCAGTGGGAGGCACAGGCTGACAGATGACTTGGCCAGGAGCCTGCCAATACAAATTAGAATAGGTAGCAAAAAGTGGAACAAGCTTAAACCACCAGAGGAAATTTTTACCGTATCTTTGTTCTTTATCACATTTTTTTGATTTGGTAGCAGGAGTTTGAAAGCTGGATTCACGGTACCAGCAAACCACAGCATCAGCATTAATACTGATTTTCAAACCCTTTGCCTCAGTTTTATTAGCCAGATCATTTTGCAGATCTGACCTAGAGCTTGGCTCCACAGATGCCTCACTCAGCACAACGATGGGCCAACAACAGCCCTTGGGGATGAGGACATGTGTAGAATGGCATCCTGGAAGCAAAAAGGCAGACAGCAACCTCTGAAATGTCTCTGCCACCAAAGGATATAGGACGTGGGACTCCCCTCTCCAGAGCTAGGATCTGCCATCCTGGCTCAGGTGGACTCAGAGGTGATTCCTCTGTTTTTCCCTTCAAAGTATGGCTTGTCTTTCCTCCTTCTCCTATTTTGGTTTGTTTGGGTTTTTTTGTTTGTTTGTTTGGTTTGGTTTGGTTTTTTGGTTGGATTTTTGTCCTTGTGGTGTGGTGCTTCCAAACAGTTTTGCATGTTTTATTTCTTGCTGGAATTCTTGACAGTTTGTCATTGGAGGCACAGTTTTACGTATTTGTTTTGAAGCCCAGCCTATGGCTCCTCTCTTGTTTTAATGAATCTGGAGAAGTTAACGTAAATTATTTAGTACTGCAATATAGAACCTTTTAAGTATTTTCTGTAGGATCTTGGTTCTGAGATGGGTTCATAAACAGTAACTCCAAGTTTTCTCTATTAAATCTGTGCCCCAAAAAACAGTAGGAAGTGATGTCCCCTTTTCTCCTCCCTCCCACCCCAACTTCCCCTCTCTGCCTGTATGCACACACGTATACACACCTATGGATATGCTTAGTTTGTGTGGTAGCCAAATGATGTACATGATTTCATTGCAGCACTTGTAAGGTGACTGTCTCTCTTGCTTTCTGCATTGCCAAAGAACCTCATTGTTTTTGCAATTTTAAGATTAAATGTAGGTAGACCTAATATAGATATTGTACATATGAATGGTTATGAATCCATGTAAAAAAAGAATGAAGTACAGCTGTGCAGAGGGTAGAGCATTTTTTTTTTCTGTTGAAAGGGCCACTACAGTATTGATACATTAAAAAGAAAACAGAAAAAACAAATCAAAAAACTAATCCCCCCAATCTTCTCTGGTGTGAAGACCCTCTGGGCTTTGCTCACATCTCACCTCCAGCTCCGGGTGAGAAGAAGCTCAGAGATTTGTTGTCTCTTAACATCTTTTAAGAAGGTTTCCTTTAAAAATCTGTTTATGGTTGGGGAGAACATGCCTGAAAAAACATTTGCACATAAAACAGCTGTTAAGTGAATCTCCACACACTGAGATCAAGAGAACGTGAAGAAATATGTACTTCCAAGGACCTCTCTGCCAACTTGGAGCCTCCTTCAGAAAATAAATACAATCTCCCTACAAGTCTCTGGTAACTTAGTTACTGAAAAATAAATTGAGCTACTTAGACCCTTGAACCTTCTTTCCCCCCCTCCCGCTAAGTCTGAAGCAAATGCATAAAATTGTGTTGGAATGATACGCACTGAAGCCAAATAGATTGATTTTAATGTTTCTTTGGTATGTTGTCAGCTAGTCAAGTGCAGGCAGCGACGGAGTTCGTCTGTGTGTGAACTAACCACTTCCAGTAGTGCAGCCGTTGGCCTTCCAGCAGTAAATTAAAACATTGTGAAGCCCTCTTTAATCCTCCTCTCGATGCCACTCACCAAAAAGAATATTACCTGTGAGCTGTACTAAGGTCTTACTAAGGGCTTTTCCTTATTTATTGTTAAATTCATTTTTTCTTTCTTTTGCATGGGCCCCAAAAGCAGAAGGTTTGCTGTGATGGCACAAGGCAGTTTTTCCCACTGTTTTGTTTATTTGGTTTGCTTTGGGATGCCCTCCAGTGCCAGTGTGCATCTTGTCAGGGTGGCCACAAAGCCCAAGTCCTCAAGATCCTACAGCATCATGGCCCTTTAAAACCCTCCGTGGCCACAGCCAGAGGCAGTCGGTCGGTGGTGCGTTACAGATGTTTTTACAGTTCATTTCCAAACAGCTGCTTTTCCCGTCTTTCGTCTGTTTTTCCTTTATTTATCAAGTCCCCCGAGGACAGCTGATGGCTCACAAGCCTGGCCAGGGCTCCCTGGGTGAACGCCCTGGCAGTGGCCCTGGGGCAGACCCCTGGGCCAGGCAGCACCTGCTACTGCAGAGGGGGGCTCGCTTCAGCAGGTTGCTGTTAGCCCAGATGCAGGAGCCCGCAGGCTCAGCCCACGGGCTACAGCTTTTCCTAAAATGAGCTGGGAAAAAGATGGAAAAGGGCTTGAGACAGGGGATCAGTCGCACCAAGGCCCCTCTATGGTGGCAAGGGACAATCTCTGCCTCAGGGGCATGCCAGTGAGAGGCAATGAGCTTTTGCCTCTCTTACTGGTGCTTCAGTGAGCTCTGTGGATTACAATATCAAGGGATGTTCCCTGCTTGTCACCCCGGTGGAGAGCATGTGCTTGCTTTGCTGCTGCTGCCGTCAACCCCCCACATTCCCTGGTGTGCTGAGATTGGTCTTGTACCCACATGAAACATTTCTATCTCAGGTAATGGGAGGCAGGAAGAATGAAAACAAGCCAGAGTGCCCTATTTGGCCAGCTGACAAAAATCCCCAGGCATTTGCGACTCAATCCTTGGCTCATGAACTGGATTTTTTCCCATTCATATTCCCTTTCAGCAGACAGATTTCTGCGGATTGTTTAAGTGTGGAGGAGAGTCCAAAGATGAATCCTTTCTCCACCCGCTCTCTAACAAAGTTGTTTGTTTCTTAACTTGTTTGCAAAATCATGAATATGCTCCGTCTGCTGCTTTTCCTTATACATGTTCTTTATGGCAGTTTCTTGCTTTGAAGAAGCGCCGGGCAAGCAAATGCTGCCAGGGGGCTCTGGGGTTGTTGCAGCACTATTTGTTTCCTTTGTGAGAGGTCAATAAATCCAGGACTACCTTTTTTTTCTAAAAAAGGTTTCAAGTTTTTTAATGGCAGGTTTCAAGTGCTGCCTGGACTGGAGTGCACTCAGGGAGTTAGTTAGTTGAGGGTCAGGTCCAGCTTTGTTAACTTAGAGGGCTTATCAGCTCTTTCGTCATCGCATTGTCAAGTCTGGGCTGGCCAGATAATTACTTGTGACAACTTTGCAACTCTGAGACATAATTTTTTTTCAGTGTAGATTCTTGGAGTGGTGGCTGGAAGGTTGGATGGCAGACCAAGGGGTTTGCTGGATGAAGAAATGAGCGATAAATTGATTTTGCATTTTGTGCAATTCTTTTGTAGAAGGGCTCAACCAGTTGACCCTCATGCTATGTTAAATTAACCGTGTGATCTTGCAAAACTAAGTGAAAGATGATGCAATTCTCTTTGAATAAATGGCCACCACATTCTGGCTTCTTGCAGAGTGCGTGGAGTAGGGGCAGCACTGCCATGGAAGGAAAAGGTACTGTGAAATCAAATTTGAGTAGAATAAATGTTATGCAAGCTGGTAGGGAGCTCTACAACCTGGAGAGGAGTGACAGGGAGCCTGGCGGCTAGTCTTCATTTTTAACTTATTTCTGGAGATCCCAGAGGAGGCTGTGGCAGAGGTTGCCTGTGGAGCAACAGGGGTAGAGGGCAGTATCCCTGCTGAGGGTCCTGCCTGTCCAGTGGCAGGAGGGAAGCACCTGGGTTGGGTTGCTATCAAATGCATGTGTGTGCTTGTGTAGCAGGGAAGCCAGAGGGTTGCGGGGATCCCTACTAGGAGGGTTGAGGCAGGACCGTGATGGCACCCACTATCTGATCTGGGGGTCAGAGTGTCCATGAAAGAGAAGGATGTGAAGGTAATCACTGTGGAGACATCCCCATGCCTTTCCTCCATGGAGGAGTGTCTGTTGCCTGGTTTCCTCACATGTTTGGATCAGAAATGGAGTATTCCCTGTCCTGCTTGTTGAGCAGCCTATTGCTTTGCAAAGTGGTTAGGGATCCCCAAGTTTTACAGTGGATGGTGGTGAATTACGATTTGAAACATCTTTTAGCTTAGCTCTTGAATGTGAAGCATATAAACAGACTGTAATAACCATAGCTGGAGCTGGAAGCATTGAAACATTAACTTAACTTTCCAGGTAAAGAAATAAAACTAGTGCTGGCCATTTCAGATGTCCTGGAAATTGAGGATGTCAGGTAGTACCTGCACTCTCTGACCACAAACTTTGGTTAACTGTTGATATCAGTTGAGATATTTAGCAAATATTTAGGGGATGTGGTATTGTAGGGCAAAAGGCTTTGAAAGGGTGATGCTAGTAGGTCTCCTGTATGCTGGCAAGATCTGAGCTGTTTCCAGAACTTTCTGCAAAATACATTATGAAGCTAAGCAAGATATTTAGAAATCATTAGCTTGCTTTGACATGATAAATGCATTAAAGACGATACATGCAGTCTTGAGCAGCTCTTGGTTTCAATTTTTCTTTGCTTCTGCATATTCCTTTTTGTTGGCATTTGAGATGCATTGCTTCTGTTAGGACTCTCCTTTCTGCATCACAGAGTGATCTGCATCTCCCATGTCATATTAAGTGGGTTCAAGCTGAACACGCCATAATTTCATGGTGGTGTGCAAAATAAAATGCTATTACTTTGCCTGATGAGTCCAGAGGGCCAAAACCAAGGATGATACTTGCTAGTTAACTCCCTTCCATACTTCTATTTGGCAGTAGTTTTGAACAATTTTTGCTTCTCTTCTATTGTCAGGCGAAAGCTACAGCATTTGCTTTTTGTCAGAGCTTATCTGCTGTTGAAGTAAACTCTTCAGAGCTAGTGTAGTAAAGAGGCATTGTAGCAACAGCAAAGAAATTATGCAGCAAGTTTTTCCTGTAATTTCTTCCCTATTACGCCATTTCCAGTATTAGGAAATGCAATATGAAAAACATTATTAGGCTAGAAAGGTGTATTTGGCTTTCATGTTTGCAAAGATTTCTTTAGGGCAAAACTGCTTACTAAGATTTATTAACCAGAAAGAGTCAGGATTTTTTTATATTCTAAAGTAAGTCACCTTTATTCCTAAAAAATAAGAGGTCTGATTTCTTTTCTCAGTTCATGTTGACATGCCAGTCCTACTTAGATGCTAGCCTAGATAGGGAGCTCCTCTTTCTCTTTAAAACCTACTTGCTTCTGATTTAGGTTTGAATTCCACAAAAGCCTAAGCTGATGCCTAAACCTAGGTACTCAGGGGACACTTAAATTCGGGTGGAATTTATACAATTTCAAAAATCATGTGCACAAATACTATTTTGGAGGACTGAGGCATTCATGGACTGATGAAGCAAAAGTTTTGTTTAGGCTTAACTGAATGAGAGCGCTGCTTTGTTCAGTTGAGCCAGAGAAGAATAACTGTGCATTTCCCTGGCAGTCTCTGTCGCACCCCTCTTACAGAGTTGTTACTGACTGACTGACTTCAGAGGAAGATCTGCACTAAGAAAGTTTGTCACCCATAATTGTTGCATTTCAATGACTGTTAAAAAAATACTGTATGCAAATTCACCCTTAGAGAAGATGATGGGAAAGCAATTAATTTCACTTCTCTTTGGGATTATTTGTGGCCAACATTTTTACCAAAAAGGGCTTAGTTTCAGAATACTAAATGTGAAAATCTGTACTGCATGACTTCAGTTATTAACAACAGAAAAACCGTCCCATATGTTTTACTGGCAGAGAAAAAATATTTTTACATAATAGAATTAGAGTAGAAAATATTATTCCCTCTTGGAAACGTTATAGTATATTAAATATGAACTTGGAAGCTACATTTCCAGTTTGATTCCAAAAGCTTATTAAAATTCGATGCATACTCTGCTATCTTTGATTTATGTTGATTGTATGCGTCCTAATTAGCTAGGAAAACATCCAGTGATGGCTGTAAAATTATGTATGTGTATCTTGCCACTCCTGAATCTTTGAGGAATTCTGAGGGAGTACCTTTGCTTTTATGGGGCTTACAAGTGAAAGTGCAGTTTTCCTGGCTAAATATGTGAAGAAAGTACATACACAAATGACCTTTTGCTCTTTAAGAGCTCCTCCACAGCAGGGCAAGCATTGACATTTATGAACATACTGTTTTGTTTGTGTTATGGTGACATCTGGAAGCCTTGATCCAAACTCGTCCTCTCCTATTGTGCAAGGCACTCTACATAAGGATCATTCCTTGTCTAGGAATTTACAGTCTAATTAAAGCTAGATGCAGTAAGTAGCTTTACCTAAAAGCTGAAAGGGAAGACAAAAATGGTAAAGTACAGTGGTTTTTGTTGCTTCCAGATTTACACTTATAAAAATGAAATTAATAGCAAAAGTGTGACAGCACTGTTTAAGGCTACGAGACTCTTTGTGTTGCTGATATATTTTGTATTCTTTCACAGTTGTATTTATTCAGCTATGCTCAGATGAAGGTTACAATGGTAGAATGATCTCCTGGTGAGAGTCTGGAAAAGTGCAAAGCTAATGGAGACACCTCTGCTGGAGTCTTGGACCTAAATACTGCAGCCTCAACTGTCATCAGCTCAGTCTGCAAAGAAACACAGGCAGAGAACTAATAAAAATCTCTGCATTAATGACACTCCCACTGGGCATTCTTGACCAGACATTTAATATACGCCTTGACTTGTTGATGATTCCAGGTTGCTACTGGCCCTCCCTCTGCCTTTGATTAAAATCAAGTTGCAACTCATGTCACTGGCAGGAGTGAGCCCTGTTGGAAAAATGAACGTATTGCCTTGTAAAACAAGAGGGTTGAACCACTGCCTGGTCCTCCTTAGCTGTCCTGTGAGGCACATTTGGGATGGGCAGCAGCAATATACACTTTGCCATGCTGTTCTACTGGTGTCCTCTCTCCACCTGGGGAGATGATGGCTGCATCCTCTGTCTATTCAGGAGTCTTTCTGCAGGGATTGGCAGGAAGGACTCCATCTGAGATGGCTTCCAGATGTCAACACTTCTTCTAGAACCTGGCCTGGGAACAACCACAACCCTTCCCAACACTGTGTCCCTCATGAATGGTTACAAACATTTCAGTGGGAGTTTATTCGTTTGGTGCAGTGGTGCCAGTAAGGAGAAATCTTCGTGGAGACCACTGGAGATGCTACCATTTCAGCAGCACACCTTGGTCATAACAAACTTACTGTTGTTAAGAAAAGGAGGACATTTCTTGTGACTCTGGACATAGAACTAAATCTTGTATTCAGTCTTGGCTTCTTAACCCCTGCCTCTCAGCACCCCCCTCTGCTTTTTAACATAGAATATTACTGGAGACAGGGAGGAAAGAAAGCTCTTCTTCAGAGAGATGCCTCCAGGCAGTAACTGGAGATCAGAAAAATATTTAAAGACCAGTGTAAGCACATTTTAACAATACTAAAAGAAACCAAAGGCAAAAATCGCAGCATTTCTTTGGGGATTGCTTTTTTTCTGTTGGCGTGTTAAGTGATCCTTTTTTATCATTGTAACTGTCTGGTCAGAGAGCTTTTTATACACACATTCATTTAATTAGGCAGAGGAAGTTGGAGTATAACTTTTTAGTTTCTGTCTTTGAGTTGTGTTGTGTGTGACATGTTCACACGTGCTTTCATGAATGCTGAAGTCAATATCTTGACTTGGACCATGAGTAAGTTAGGATTTGATTTAAGATACTTGACATGGAACATGAGCAGATGAGGACTAATGAATTCCCCTGTCAGCTGGGATTGTGGGGACCTCCTAGAAAAGGCTTCAGACACTCTTAAAAATCCCACCCATAAATAATCCTGCAAAATGCCTCTTCCCTCTGTGTATAACAGAAATCTAGAAAGCAGAGTGATTTGTCACAAAGTCGTTTCAGTCCCAGGCTCTCTGTGACTGCGGCAAGCTTGCAGGCTGATGGGTGCTCCTTTGCTTAGCTTCACATGAGCCTGTGTGTAGAGAAAATTTTAGGAGAACCAGAAACTGAGGCTGCATGGCTTGACTTGAGGTGGTAGTGGGGCTTGCAAGTGGCACTGCTGGTGAGTACAAACATGCTAAGGGTGTTTGTAACGAAGCCCTTGTAAAGACTGCTGTTGGTATCTTTGGCCTCTGATGGAAAAGCTTCCATTCATTTTGTTGGTCTTTGGGTTGGTCCCTGAGTTTCACAGCTGTTAGTTAATCATGCTGGCACTAAAGATTGGTGTATTTGTTCTTAGTGTTTTTCTCATTACTACCCGTGTTTATGGACGGGTTGCAAAGGCTGTAGCTGCCTGTCTGTGCCCACGCTGTCTTCATAACCAGATATTTCCGCAACAGAAAAGGGGATTAGTCACAGGAGGAATCAGGTGTGTCAGATGTATAGGAAAGAGAGTGATTAACCAGTGGTGTTTTCTCCTTAGGCTTCTTCAGTGAACTGAAGGAGTCATCCTGGGGACAGTATCCCTGTAGTTCAGCTGCAAAGCTCAGGGAAACAAATACCCCCAGGCTAGCACCTGGTGGGCCACCAGCTGCACTTTGTACAGAAGCATGCTGCCTTTAACTAACCCTTTGGAAGTTTTCTCCTTTCTACTTATGAGCCTTCAGAGGAGGAGAAAAAAGCCCACAACTTCTTCAATTCACAGCAAATATGGTTAAGTGGTAATTCTTTTGTCACCCTTCAAAGACTCTTTATTTCTTTCCCCATGAAACTGCTGGTTTTGCTGAGTTTTGCAACCTCCGCCCCACAATGGGGGATATCTGGCCACCCCTGACCAAGAAAGGTGGTGTGAGGGGTGGAGAAGTTTGGGCTTACTGCCACTGGTACCACCCAAAGCAGGTGGTAAGATCTGTGCTTGCCATGCTGTGTTTGTTCCCGTCTGTCTTGGTTGGGACAGCAGCCAAACACGGGTTTCCAGAGTGATGGTGTAGTTACTTGGGGTCATTTTCCCTTTTCCTTGACCATTAGCTGGCTCTTGTTTTAGAAGTGGTTTTTCTCATAGGTCAAACTGCCACCACATGTGGAGGGAAGGTGCATAGCTTGACTAAGGCTGCACCTTGGCATCCTTCTTAGTTTTCCCTACATCAAAAAGGCCAGACATCTGTGCTTTTCAAACCTAGGTTGCAATTGCTATGGAACACTTTGAGCTTGTTTTCTTAAGTCCTTAAAAGTTATATTTTCTTAGCATTATGCTGCTAGACCGAAGTTGAGCTCTTTTGTCATGAGTTTTTGATGTATTGAAACCTGGTAAGAGAGATACCTGTGAGAACTCACACTGTGAAGTTGCCTCTTGCCTGGCTGGATCTGAGTACTTCCTAAGGAGAAGCAAAGCCAGGCGAATGGAAAATTACTTCCCCTTTATCAACATTTTAGGAGTAAATTTCACCTTCAGATGCACCTGTACAACTACCCCTGTGGCAAAGGAAGGCAGAATTTGGGCTTTGATGCTCTAATCTACTATGTTTAAATACTGAGACAGGATACAGTCAGGTTTTGCCAAGTCACATGTTGCCTACATATTTATTTTTCTCACATATTTGCCAGTAGTTTTAAGAAATAGCTGAAAAGGTCCAATGAAGCCAGAGTGTGCTAAGTTTATTGTTATGCTACTGTTGTTCAGGCAATTTAGAGTAAAACACTACATATATTTTAGAAGAGCCAAAATAAATATTAGGACTTCATGCTTCGCTTCCCTTCTGTAGTTGCTCTGCATGTTGCCAGCAGTAATGAAGGAATAAAACTTACAGATAGTTACAGAAACTACAGGAGTAGTTTCCAATGTGTAAACAGAATTTATTATAGAGGTGGCTCGTTTAGGAAACTCTTTTCTCTGTAGCAGATGCCACAACCAAGTTCCAGAATGGTAAAATGTTGCTGAAAATAATCCCTGTGTATTTTGACAGCAGATTTAGAAAACCTTTATCTAGTCAGAGGATTATCTTAATCTGTGTCAAGAGATATTGCTGAGAAATTACAGGAGGCAAGAGCATTTAAGGTGGCTTTATTTACTTGAGGCAGCTAAAGAGAAGTCATGGCTGTATCAGGTGTGCGTCGCATGGAGGCTACAGGATTGGCTTCTGTGAGAAGCTGCTAGAAGCTTCCCATATGTCCAGTAGAGCCAATGTGAACTAGCTCCAAGATGAACCCACTGCTGGCCAAGACCAAGGCCATCGGTGACAGTGGTAATGCTTTTGTGATAACATAGTTAAAAAAGGGGAAAGAAAGAGGAGGAAGAGGTGCTGCAGCCCCTGGAGCAGAGATTCCCCTGTGGCTGGTGGAGAAGGCCATGTGGAGCAGATATCCACCTGCCGCCCATAGAGGACACCACATCAGAGCAGGTGGATGCTTGAAGGAGGCTGTGACGCCATGGGAAGCCCATGGTGGAGCAGGCTTCTTGCAGGACCTCTGGAGAGAGAAGCACACCTTGGAACAGGTTTGTTGGCAGGACTTGTGACCCCACGGGGAACCCATGCTGTGGAGCTCTCTGTTCCTGAGGGACTGTACTCCACAGAAAGAACCCACACTGGAGCAGTTTGTGAAGAACTGCGGCCTGAGGGTAGGACTGGCTAGAAGTTCATGGAAGACTGTCTGCTGTGGGAGAGACCCCATGCTGAAGCAGGGGAGGAGTGTGAGTCCTCTTCCTTCTGAGGAGAAAGGAGTGGCAAAGGCACCCTGTGTTGCCCTTTGGTTGGCACCTGGCATCCAGCCAGGGTCAACTGACACACAGACAAGTGCCACTAATAGTCTAATTACAGAGAGTATCAAGAATGAGTAAGTGCAAGTGCTGTGTTTGGAACGATGCACTGAGTCCTCTGATACAAATGGACATTACCAACAGGGTTGCTCTTCTTTCTGGTCGTCATCCTGGGAGCACTCTGTCATGCACCTGGGAAAAGAAAATGGTAATAAAAACACTAGGGAAGTGGCACCTGGGGATGGTGTCACCTTAGGAGACGTGGCTGATCTTGTTCAGAGGAGGCATGGGAAGATGGCAGGCTTTGTGACCTGCATGTTGCTACTGTCTCTAACCCCCATAGTTCAAAGATTGTATCATGACAATGTGGTCAAAATATTAGGTCATTGGCAAATGAAAGTTTATTGCAAGGAGTGTGACAAGACACAAAGTCATGTGGGAGGTTTGAGTGCAAGTCACCTTTCAGATGTTAGTGCAAACCGAGGGATTTTGTTCATAAGCAGAGCGGTAAGGCCTAGCCAGTCAGAAAGTTGTATGGACAGAACTTGATGATGGTCCCAAAGTAGTTTTAATATTCTTTCTGTCAGGGGCAGAATTACTTCAATCTTCTCTGTCAGTAAATTTTTATTTGAGAGCCTTCATCCAACTGGTGAAAGGACCAGCCTCATCCTTCAAGTAATTGTATCTACCACAAAAGGTTTTTGTCCAAGGAATCTGACCTGATTCATTAGGGTGGGTGAGGGGCTTCTTTAATTGGTTTGAAATGATGATTTTAGTGATAGACATGGAGAGCAATGATGCTAGGCTTAGCTAATTGCAGGCTTTCTGAGTAGCAATTAACATGTCAGAAACATAGTTGAAGGAAATGCTGAAACTTTCCTTGCCTCCTATTAAAAAAGAGACCACAAATGGAAATCTCCTGTAAACTAATGCAAACAATCTGGTAATGCTTCGGGAAGCATTTTGAGAGAACCTGTTTCTCAGTGGTGTGACCCAATCGTTGCTTGTCAAGAGATGACTGTAAAGAGGGCTGCCAGCAGCTCTAGGTTTGCCCTTACTGAAAAGGGAGAAGATCACGCTGTGTGTATGAGGCTTGTTAATACCCTTTGGCAGCTGTAAGAATTTCCAAGACTATAAAAGCAGCTTATCTCCTGAGGAGGAGAACCCCCTTGCCACCCCCCTCCAAAATTAGACAGATTAACTTCCTAAGAAATGGAGAGTTATTCCACCCCAAACCTACGCTGCTCATTCAAGCTAATCTCTGGAGGGCTGAAAGGCCTCTTGTCTGTGATTGGAATCATATGATAAAGCCTTGCTTGCTTTCTCTTTTATTGTGCCAAAAAGTTTGTCTTGCTTTTGATCTGGCTGAGAGCTGAAGCAGCTTTTACTGTGTTTATGTGTGTCGTATGGAGCTTTTTGAGACAGAATATTGGGTCTTGACTCTGGCTTCTGGCATGGTATCTCCTTGTACCTGGCATGGTGTCCTTGGGCATCTGCTTGCTTTCCCCTTCCTAGTGGTGGTTAATAGCGCCTCCGAGGGGGCTGCAGTGAGATTTTTTGGACCTGGGGCAGAATGCAGAATAAATGCGGGTTAAATTGTTACCTTAGTTTTGTATTATACCTTAGTATTGTATTTTGCAGGCTGAGGAGAAGAGAATGCTGCAAGCCACCGTGGTCATGCATCCACCTCCTGCATCCTAGCGCCGCACTGGGGATGGCACTTGTGTCTACTGCTCTACTCAAGCGTGGCCTTTAAAAAATACTAGTAGCAAACACTGAATTATACTAGCTGCAAACTAATCAATAGATGTGATGAATAATCTCTGTTTTACTCCTCCCTATAATCTTAATCTGTGCCTGATGGGCAGTTGACTTCTGAAGAGGTCTAGCTTTGGCAAAGACACTGGGAGGCTGTGTTATTCCTCCCCACCAAACCAAACCAAACCAAACCAAACCAAACCAAACCAAACCAAACCAAACCAAAGTTTCCACCTTATTAAATGTTCAAGAGGGTTTTATATGAATAATCTCTTACATTTTTTTCCTAAGAGCAAGCACACTTTCCTCCTCCCACCCAAAAAAGTCCCAAGGAAAAAAAGAAGTCTTTCCAATGTTCAATACATCAGAATTGTAAAACTACAACTAGCAGTCAGCGTGTGGGTAAAGTCTGTGCTCCCCGGAACGGAATCCTCATTGCTTTGCAGAGCTGCAGCAAGTAGGCTTTGCTTGGACAGGCAAAGAGACAGCATTTCAGAAGGAGGAGGACTTCCTCTGTACTGCATTTTCAGCGCTGATGCCAGCTGCTGATGTTGAGGTGTCCCCTTTGGGTGGTGTGGTGGGAATCTGTCTGCTCCGTTTGACACCAAGAGCCTAGGCTTATGACAGAGTGTGCTAATACTGGGCTGGTGCTGGGGGACACTTAGGTACATGCTGTGGGCTACAGACTCGCTCCACAGCTGGTTCCCTGTGCTTTCCCAGGGTTCAGTAGATGGATGCCACTCCTGCTTTGTTTATTGCTGGCTGGGATTGAGGGTCCTGGGAAAAACTTGTCCCTGAAAGCATTGAAGGGAGGAGGAAAAGAGGAATTGTAGGGCATGTGGTTAGTTGAGCACTCTTTAATTTGGGAATGTCAAGTCAGACTCTCAGGCTCTCTTCTGATAAGATGAAACACTCTAAACTGTGTCAAAAATCGAGGCTTCCAAAAACGTCTGAAGTCGGATCATAGCTTGAACCTTGGCTCCCTTCTGACCTTATGTAAATCATGTAATCTCTCCTAAGAAACATAAGGGGCCTTGCCCTTTGGACCTGTGGTTCTTGGCTCATCCCTCTTCTGGCTTTCCTGTTCAACTCCTGGAAGCCACTCTTGCTTGCCTTCGGGTTGGGAAACTGGCTGCCCTGTCTTTGGAGTGTTTCGCAGAACAATGAGGGAAGATTGATTCATTCATCTGAAAGATATATCTTCTTTCTGTCACACCAAAGTTTTTGCCTTCCTCATTTTTTTGCGTCTGTCTTGCTGGTCTAAAGCCTGAGTGAGTGACAGTTCAAAGCCTGCTTTGGATTCACATGGGGAATAAAACATTTTGGAGTAACAGGGGGAGGATTGGTAGTGTTTTCCTGGAGCCTGGGAAAACGTGATGTTCAGCGCAGGGGAGCCCGTGACCCCCGCTGAGCATCCTGAAACTCCTCTCTGGACTGGGAGGAGAGCAGAGCGTCTGCCTTGCTTGATTCATTTGGAAGAAACAAAAATGTGATGGAAAGCTTTTTGCACACAGTCTGTGCCACGTGCCACTATGCCACGTCCACCTATTTGTATCATTCAAAAGCATTGTCGTAATTCAAATCTTTGCAGTTTTACATTAATTGATCAGAAAGCTGGTAACCTGCTTTGCTTGCACTGGGTTTTGCTTCCTCCCTCATTTCTGTGAAGGTCAACTTGAATGTTCAGGGCGGCTGCTGTAGTGAAAGCTGTCACTCGGGGCTTCTTTTTATTTTTTTCATTCTATTATGATTGTAAAAACTTCATGTTTGTTAGAACACCTGTGGCGCTTTATGCCCTATTTTTTTCCTGCTTTGCCAGCAGGAAGGGAGAAATGTATATTTTCCTTTATAACAAACCAGCCTTTGTCAGATCCCAACTGACTTGGCCTTGGTGTGCCAGACTGCTATAAGTGACTTCATTGTAAATGTCTCTAACAATGCATAGTTCATGCCCTGTGTTTTTTTGATTATGAAATCATATACTGATATACAGGTATGAGAAGGGCTGTGCATCTATTCAGCACAGGTGAGATTGTTATCTGGGTGGTAATTAGCCTGAATAGGAAACTGGAGTTAACTGTTTCCCTATAGTAACTTTGCACAGTTCAGACATGGAGATGCTAGTACTTCCTTGCATTCCACAGGTTCCTTTTCTTCTCATAGCTTATCTCTATTTTAAATGGTTCAAAATAGATGGCATTTTAATTAGGCAGATGCACGAAATACTCTGGAATGAAACCAGATCTTTCCCAGTAAGATTCATGCTGAAGTTTTCATGTGATGAGAGTGACTGTGAATCAATTACTTGATACTTCATTATGATGAATGAAAACAAATGTGGCATCAACAGTGGGTTCAGAAGTCTTTATTTCAAAAAGGAACTTGCAGAACCACTTAAGGCAAAATAAAATCCCAGAGAGTATCATCAGAAGGCTCAGATGAGAGCATAAAATACTGTACAATGAAAAATGTCGCAAAAGCTTTAATGCCTCAGATATGTATGTGAAAAATTTGAGGCTGAGCCTTCCCACACTATGGGAGGTCATCATGTAAAGCAGAGTTAGCTCTGTTTATCACCAGTAAAAGCGACACATGACTTCATTTGGGTTTTAGTCTCATTACTGCTGAAGTGTGAAGTGTCAGGTTAAAAAGACTACACGCTTTTTACCCATGGGGATTGCTCTGTTTTAATGGGTCAGGTCAGCGCTATGGCTCAAAGCATTGCAAGCGATTAATGTTTAATACATTTTAAACTTAAGGCTTTGAGAATACAAAGTTAACCCTGTGGACAACTGTGATCGGGAGTTTTTGATATTCACCCATTTCAAGGAATACAGTTTGCTATTACTGCTGGCAACAGAGAGCTGAAACAAAACCAGAGGAACGTATTTTTCTCAAATCCTATTGTTCCTCAGAGTGGTCCTGGCAATCTGTGCTCTTGCATCCTCAAAGATTGCCGGGATGAATTATGTTACACAAACATGTCAGTCTTGGATTGCGAGAGGAGAGCAAGTGTCCAATCTAGATCAAGCAAGAAAGTATGGCCTTTCCCCCCCACCAAGGAGTTTCCCATTTCTGACTCTACCTCTCCCCGTTCTTCATATTGTATACCAAAACTTTTTTAAAAAAACAAACCCACAAACAAACAAACAAAAAAACCCAACCCAAGCCAAACGGAACTAGCCCCCTGCCCAAACTCCTTGACCAGAAGGGAGGAAGTTTCTGTCTCATATTCTTGCAATTTTTGTGACAAAAAATTTTAGATAGAATGCCCTCAAACTGTCTCTAGGTTAAAAACATTTGATGAGGTTTTTCTAACGTACCACACAATATTTTGGTGACTTTTGATGTTGTAACTGTGGTGGTGCATGTCTAAAATAGAGTATCTGTGGAGAAATCCGTGGCTTTTTGAATCTTGTCAGCAGTGTTACTTTCATGGTGGTTTATCATACCTTGCTGAGTATTAATAATTCAGAAAAGACCGGCTAAGAAACTGCTTAATATACCGCCTTTTTTGAAGTGGCATGAGGACAATTTGCCTTAGTCATAATTTTAAAGGAACGCAATACTATCTGCAGTGTAAAAAGTAAGAGGAGCAAATTTTTACGATGGTAACATTGTTCATTCAGACCTCTTTATCCTCTTTTTTTTTTTTTTTTTTAAATTTAACCTAGACTACCAGCACATTTATTTCAGGAAGGCTTAGATAATGTCAGCGTTGGGTTCTTTGGCAGTATAAAACGGTGGGATGATGAGTTAAATTAGTGTATATTGATTTGTGGCTTATTTTTTATATGATTTAGTAAAAGGAAGCACAATTAATTGAATGCCTTAAATATTAAGATTAATAGTCTTGTAGATGTATCATCTGTTGAGGTTCTCTCATGGCTCTTGTTATTCCTATGTTGTGTGCTAGAGGAAGTATTTTGATCAGCAAGGCCTAAGAAAGGGAAGTTCCTAAAATGGGATTATGAATCTCATAAATCTTGATTTGTGAGACCTTTTCAGTGTCTTGAAGCTGAAGCCAGCCTGCCAAAATCTGTTACCCTGAACTAAATGCAACAAATAGCTCAACTGAGATTCTAGGTTTGACTTTTTTTTACTTTTTAATTTTTTTAATTGAACATTTGTTCTTAGGAAACAGAAAGGCTAAGAAAGATGTTGATATTTCCTCTTCACTGCCGGCACTGGAGTTGTCTATTTTTATTTACTTTGAGAGGCAGGGAGAATTGGACAATTGGCTGAACCACATTAACCAGCGTCATCCGCTTCTCATTATTTCTGATGCTTCCTTAAACTTCTGAAATCTTGAGACTGTAAAGAAAGCATACAGTCATTTCTTTTGAAAACCACACAGATTCTGGCAAAAATTCCAGTGCTTTCAAACAATGACAGGATATACACTGTCATCTTTGATCCATACATTTGGGAAGGGCTTCACCCCCCTACCCATCCCCACCTTCCTCCTCTTTGCAGTTTAACTTGGGCTGTCAGAAGTGGTTTCAGCGTATAACCCATTGCAGACAGAAATAGATCAGCATCCCCATGAGTGCTAATTTGGCTGTCCATCCCCCAAAAAAGACTGGCGGTCCTGACATTTGCATCCCAGCTTATCTTGCTAGGCTGTGAGATTTAAGTGCTTTGGAGCAGATGAGCTGTCTTGAGGAGAAGTGGAAGAGCAGCTCTTGAGTTGGGAAAAGAATGCACAGCATGGATGTTGTTTTTCTTTGTGGTTGGGTGCAGGCAGAAAAGGATGAAAATGTGGTTCGGAAATCAATTGCAGACAACCACTGCTCTCCTCAGAGGACTGCACAGAAAGCATGCAAGTTCAGGAGACACTGCTGACCACTGACCACATCCCACTCACCACCCATTAGGGATTTTCAGAATCAGTAAGAAAGCGATGGCAAGAGATTTTTATTTAGTTAGTTTATTTTTTCTTAGGGATGATTTACTGTGAGTATCTCTTTTAAGCTTTTGCAGCTGGTAAATTCAGTTTGTATCTGACCTTGAGGCTTCATCTGTGCTGGGAGGGGGTGGGAATAGTAGGAGAAGGTTCAATAGACAAAGAATGAGGAATTTATGCTGGGCATTTGCAAGCTCTTCCTGGGGATTTAAACTATTTGTAGACCTAAACCTCAGAGTCAGCTGCCCTTGTGGAAGGGTTTTTTTCTTCTCTCTATTCACTTCACCCCTAGCTCTTTGAGTATAGTAGCATAAAGTTTTGAAAATACTGTACTGAATAGTCTTAGTCTTAAAAGGCTTTATTTCAAAGCATAGTTGGCTATGTCTAGGCAGGTGGCTTAACCCTGCTCAACTCCAATATGTCACATGTAGAGCTGTGTCTAATGCACTTAAAACTTGAATTCGGAGATTGAGCTCTGCCCCCCTGGGAACTGGGCCAGTGGTCCCAGCCCATGTCCTGGCACTCGCAGTATTACACAGGCTTGCACAAAGTTGGCAGAGCATGAGCACCTGCTTGCTGGGTGAGCACTGGTGTACCTGATAAAACTTCTGGAAAGAGTCTCTTACATCACTCCTCTTGTTAGTCTTGCCCATGTGTAAAATTCCCGTTTTCACTCACAGAAGCTTTTCACAGCTTTATTGATTTTGTTCGTTGGCTCTTTACTTATGGTACTTATGGTGGCTTATTTACAATGTAGGAATACATTTTCTCCTTGTCCAATGGTTCAAAGCTAAATCTAATGGGTGGCAGAACTTCACATTTCCAAAACTCTCATCTCCTTGATGAACCTCTGCTTGGTAAGAAAAAGCCAGGACCTTGCCACCACTCTCCTGGTGCTGCAGGTGAATGTGCTGGGGGTGACAAGGGAATGAGTAATTTGTTTCTATCTCTGACTTTTCAGAGAGAGGGATATCATCATCTCCTCCCAGTATCTCAGCCCAGTGGTTTGTGACAATGCAGTATACAAACTATCTGATACATGTAGCAAGGAGGAAGGGAATATTTAACTTTATGTGACAAATTTTTAAAAAATTGTCTTCATATCTTATTGGAAGAGGTAAGAGAAGTGGATAGAATATATGTGCCACAGAGACACTTCTTTCTTTCTGATAGAGACCAGTGTCTATTGCTTGCAGTTAGTATAGCACTGCGTGTATCAGCTGGACACAAAGCCCTGTCCATCCCTAGATAATACCTCGTGGTAGGGAGGACCCAAGGGGTTTATGATGTGGCTGCAAATTCAATAGGCAAGAAAACAGTGAGTTTGAACATGGGTGTAGACATACCTATTCTCAGTCTTTCATCATGAAAATGTACGGAAGCATTTACACCCCATCCCACTTACTGTTGCTTCAGTGAGTGTATGTGTGAGAGAGCGAGGGATAGTACACTTGGAAAGAAGCAGCCCAAACGGAGAGTACGTGTACAAATGTCCACTGAGGTAAGAATTTTTGAGCAGGAGTTTGAAGGTCTGCTTACACAGGCAAACATGGTCACAAGTCCTGCCCCAAAAGAAGGCAAGGCAACTATTTTCTGCAAGGTGCTGAGGGCACCTTATTTGTGCTTCAGCAGGTCAACTCGGTGGGGATGGTACCTGCTGGTGCTTACAAGGAACCTACAAGTACTCATGGCATTTGCCACAATGGAATTGAACCACGGGTGGGTTCTTCTGTGCCCCGGGGCCATGGAGAGAGCTCTAGCTCCAGGTGGGTCACTTGTGTACCCAGCGTCTGCCATTTTGAAACGTGGCAAAGATGCAGCCAGGTGGACAGGAGAAAGAAACATGAGAGTGCCGTTCACTATTACATATGAAGGTGGATACACTACTGCCTATGAAGATGGAATGAGAGGGAGGGTTTCATTCCTTTACTAATGCACCTATGCTGGTATTTGATGAGACCACCTGCTTCTGAGCTCTTTCCTGGTTATAAAACACAGTTGCTGCTGCAATGAAAACCGGGATGTGGTCTGCAGCCACGTTTCTCAGGCTGTAACATTTGTAAGGTAGATAAAAGTGTAGCAAGAGTGTGTGTTGTACACTGAATGAGCAGGGTGGAGAGTGGGTTTTTGTGAAGAGGTTAACTAGATTTAGAACTAAACAGATAATGCAGTATTCAATCGCAAGGTGTGGGTTTTATTTTCTGGTCTTTCTGAATGTCTGCTGCTGTGCCTTGTGATGAGAATGCTATTTCCTGCAAGAGCAAAAGTTTGTTACAGTTTGCTGCTATCTATAGGAATGCAAAATGAACTCTAAATAAATGGAAACTTTCTATTACCTACAGAGACCAAAAAGCAGATGTCAGTCTTTAGTTGGTGGAGGTGAACAGCCAAATAAAGTTCAGCCAATTTTATTGGGAAATGAGGAAAATCCAGTAGAGTATTTTCCAGCATTAAATCCCCTTGCTTGTCCAGCACGCTACTGGTATTAAAAATATAGATTTGTTACAGATGCCAGAAAAATATTTCATCTTGTAGAGAGAAAAGCATTGTGAGGGAAGCTGCAAAATAATTTACATTCTAGTTTCTCAGGGTCTTTCCAAGGTATTTTTTTTTTAATCCAAAAGCAAATAGACTTGTATTTGTTTTTTTGTCAGAAGCAAATACCTGCAATTGGTCAAATAACTTGGAGAAAGCTTGCGGTGTGGAACCAGGTTTTCACGAGACTCTTAACAATGTGTTAAGAGTGGAAAGGGGTTTTCATAAGACTCTTAACTTACCTATTGCTGGTTTGCGAAAGGTGCAGCTATTACATCAGTTAATAAAATAACTTGTTCTACAGCACTGCTCATTGAGGGACACTGGTTTGACTGCAGACTTCAAATAGCTTAAGAGTGTGGTTTTGTTTGAGCCTTCTGGCCCAAGCAGGGGTGCGTGCAAGACCTTCTGGTTTTCTGATAACTGTTTCAGCTCAGCTGAGGTCTTTGTGAATAACCTGAAATGACATAAGTGTACTTCTGGATTCTACCTTACAAAGCAGCAGCCTCCCCTGAAACCAGGCAGGTTTCCCTGAAGGTTCTTTCTTTGCATTCTCTGACCTCTCTGATGAGCAGTTTCATGCAACTTGATGGAAGCTCTGGCATCCACCCTAGTATCACCCAGGGTTTGCGTAAAGCTAGGCTTAAATCACTGGAGAACCCCAACCTGTGTCTCTGGAAAGGATTTGATTGAGTGTGTCCATAAGAGGAAATACACATGGTGCTCCGTGCAACTCCACATAGAGGACTAACCTCTCCTGGTGGTGGTGATGGGATGTCTACCTGTTGTGATACCAATGCCTTGAAAGTACAGTGGTACCAATGTGCAGCCAAATGCTGTTGAACTTATTGAACAAGGGATTGGTACTGTTTTGGGGGAACCAAGCCCTGCAGCATTCTGCTGCTCTGCTGCTCTGCTTTCCCTCTGTATGTATGGGACTGTTGTCAGTGGAGGCAGCAGCCCAAGGGCGCACCCAGTGCTGCAGCAAGAGTCACAGATGGAATCGGCTGGGCATTTTGGGACAAAATTTTGTTTTCTGCTGAAAATACAGTTTTGGTTGAAACAGTTCCCAGCAGCAAGATAATTTCATTAAAAATAAAATAAGCAATTGACTTCCAAATAATGAGGTGAAATTAGGCTATTTTTATCTTCTCATTTATTGATTTCTGTTTTCTTGCAAGTTTGAATTTTCATGTACTGTTAGCATGACACTTCTTGCTTCAGCAGTAATTTTGGTATTCTTGCTTCACTAGTGTAACGTTCTGATGATTGGCTTCCAGTCTGATGTTATACAGTATCCACTTGGAAGTGGTGGTGTTTTGGAAATGGAAGCTGTTTCTAGCCTTATAATCCCGGGCCTTTTTAAGGTGACTAGGTGTGTTACTGTGACCTTCAGCTTTTAATGCCTACCCATGAGACATCTGAGCTGCCATTGTATCTGTAAAGTTTGTAAAGAATTTCTAATAGGAAGAAAAATAAGAAATTTTTACTGCTTATTCAATAATGTTCCTTACTGAAGCTCTGTTTTCTAGTAATGTGGAAAACAAGCAAGACCATTTGCTTTGCCTCCAAAGGCAGCTGTGTTGGAATGAATTCTGAGAGGCAAGTTCTTGCTGTTGCTTAACGCTGTTAAGTTTGAGCTTGTAAGGTGTATCTCCTTGGACAAGAAAGAGAGTAAAGGGAAAGAAGTAATATTTGCTGTATTATGAATACAGAGTATTTCTATCTAAGAGACTTTTGGTTCCACCTGTATTGGTTATTTAAGAGTGTGCACTCTTTAAAGAACATTAACTTCTAAGAAGAAAGCTAATCCATGTCAGGAAATACAACATTAAATCTGTGTGAAATACAAGTCTTTGAGGAAGGATATAGTGAAAATCCACCCCACAGCCTTACCTGAGTCGTACAGGAATGCAACTTTAGGCTCTTCTATCATTCTGCTTGTAGGACACGACCAACATGGAGCACGGAATGTCAGCCTGAGAGTTGCCTATTTGTATGTACTAGCAGGTAGTAAACTTTAAGACATTTCACTGTAATTTTTTTTCAGTTTTAATTTTGCATTCATTTACCTGTTTTGCTTCTGTTTTTATAGGACTCCCAAGGTCCTACTGTAACATGGGTAAAGTTGCTCACACACAGGCATTCCGTAGAGATATTTTATAATATAATAGCAAAACGTTTTTATTTGAACTAAATCAACTTGTACTCTATTCCAGCCTTATATATGTATTAATTTGGAAAGTTTATCAGTGCATATTTTACCATTAGCAACATAACCAAAATAAAAGGGCTTTAATAGGTCCTTGTAAACTTGTGTTCATTTATGGATAGACTAGCTCATGAGCTTCATCTTTTCTCTATCCCATCAATTCTGAAAGCAGTTTGACTTTTAAAATTTTAACAGGATTTTTAAGATTTTAACAGGAAGGAGGCAATATCTAGTTTCTTTTGGAGATCCCTTGCAAACTCAGTTGTAAATCTGCTGCAAATAAAACACTAGAAGAGGGACAGAAGAAGAGATTCTTCCTTCAAGGCATTCCTTTTTACTTTATTCAGAGGTGTCGGAGTGGGTATTCCAAGGTGCCCTGAGACCAGTGACTATGGGCTTTGGTGGACTCTGAGATTGGGGTAGTGTTTGCATGGTGTGACCCTGCTACAGAGTGAAAGTGGTGGTGACAGCCTGAAGGGTGGCCCTGGGAGCTGGGACTTGCCGTGGGCTCTTGGTAGGTTTGTATTAAACACGGAAAATAATGCTGTTTAATTTGCAGAGCATTCAAGTCATCCAGTTGCCCATGGGAAGGTCGTTTTCTTGAGAGCTGCTGAGCAGCAACAGGCTGTGTGCTCAGAGGGTTTCCCTCTTGAAGGCAATTAGAGACAAGGGAGGCTGTAGGGGAAGGGAGCTCCCCTGCCAAAATTCGGATTTTAGTGCCTCTTTAAAGGTTTTCCATTTCCATCCTGAGAACAGTAGGCTTTTTAATTGTCCTTGGGGTTTATGTTTTGTTTTGCTTTAAATTAATAGTCATGCTGTTTCAGATACCTTTCTAAAGATCTTGCTTTTACTTGGTAGTCTGACAGTACCCAAAGAGAATTTTTCTGTGACACCGAGTCAGATCAAATATATGACCATGGTAAATCACAGATGGTAATAACCTCATCTCAGGTCAGTCAGGCTGTCAGTTATCAGACCATTACCCATGCCCAGGGCCTTTCTGGGTAAGATGCAACTCAGGTAGATCCTATGATAAACAATGTACTGGATGCAAGGTGTGACTATCCTGGCTGCTGTCACTGCATTGGTTCTCTTCTTCCTGCATGAACAACTATGAAGAAACAAAAAAGAGGAAAAAAACTTTTCATAAAATTGTCCCAGAAATATGTTTAAAATGCATATCAAGAATGTTTCTATCAGCTTTGCTGTTTTTGAGCATCAGCTTTTTTGTATTTAAAATAAAAGTTAGTCTTTGAACCAAAGTATTTCTTCTCACTAAAAATATCTTATTGTAGGGCTTTTTTTCCCCTAATTTAAAAAAACCACCATCATCCAAATCCAAAATAATAAGCGCATAATTATGAGAAAAGAATTTCTAGTAGAAATACTTATTAGAAAATATATTGTATTTTTTTTTTACATCCCAGGCCTTATCTCAATGCCTACAGTAGGAGCTCAGAGCTCTGTTTCACCCAGACTCTTTCTGGCTCAGCCAAAAGCAGAATTGCTCAAGCTTTTGATTTTTTCCACATGGTAAAGGGCAGAAACTTTGTCTTCGTCCCATAGAAGAATTTTCTAATGCTGGATGGAAAGATCTTCTAATACTTTGAATGGATGCTATCCTCAATAAGATAAACTTTCTATCTAAAATATTTTCCAGCTCAGATTTTCCTTTGATGGAAAGATATCGACTGATTCTTTCCATGCATTTGGATAACAGGGTGAGAAATAATGTTAGCAAACTCTTCAGGATCTTGAGATACAAAGGCATTATTATTTGGGTTGTGGGGTTTTTTGTTTGTTTTTGTTTGTTTGTTTGTTTGTTTGTTTGTTTGTTTGTTTGTTTGTTTGTTTGTTTTAATGCCTTTGGATGAAAAGCATGGGTCAGAAAGAGTCTGTGAGGTTATATACATCAACACCGTGCTGAAACATCAAGCACATGGAATTCTATATTGCAGTGATTATGCTTTAAAGAATGCCCAAAAGAATTCTTGGCTACCCAAACAAGTGCATGTATATCAGGTAGTCACAGGTCTTCAGAAAACAAACAAAAGAAGTCTATCAAAAAACCCTCCTCAGAGTTGGCCTATTTCCTGTAATTTTCTAACTAGCATAAAGTAGCCAAAATCAGTGGTCTAGACTGGTTTGTTCTGCAGATTTTTTTTTTCTTGAGGATTTACAAACCACAGAGAGTTGGAACGAATCAGAATAAATATTTGCTCATGCACCTACTGATTAGAGCTTTCAAAATCCCCAATCTTGTTACAACACACATGTGAGCATTAGCATTCGTGTAGCTTAGGTAAATACAAGGGGTTTCCTCTCTACCCGCTTTCCCCTCCTCCTCAATTTCAGTTTAATGAAGACAACACTTTAAATGTGGTGTGTTTTTTCTTTTGGTATCCCACAGTGTTTTCTGCCTGGCAATTCTCTGAGAGACTGTTATTGTACCAGAGAGCACATTTTTTAGAATCCTTTTTATCCCCCTCCCTTAATATCAAGCATGTTATTACTCATCTTGGAGCGCTTCATCACTGCTGTTTCTGAGTGAGAGGTTTCTCCAAGTATGATAGCAGCTGCAGCTAATAACATCAATTATACATCATTTAGGTGGTTCTCCTATTTTAACTGGAGGAAGTTCTTTACTAGGACACACTGTATAATTGCCTTTTTTTCTGCATGCAAACATTAATAAAGGCTTAGCCTTGGTGTCTCTACAGGAGAATGACAGTAAAACCATTCATTCACACAAGTCATTACCCCACTTGTTAGGGTCATTTAGTGTGCAGGGGTAAAAATGATTTAGCATATGTGCATTAAAATTAGTTTTTCTTGTCAGATCACTCTACTGTCTATATGTTTGTAATGAGAGTGCATAGAGGTGCTAACATGATCCAAATGGTTGATGTTTTTGTTAGTAAAACACCACCAAAAACCGACAAGGTATGGCAGCTACCTCCCTGAAGTCTAGCGAGCACTGACACATATATAGCATCATCTTCCTGTAGGAATTTTTAAAAAGAAAAACAGATTTAAATAGCCTTAAAAAAAAGGCAATTTTTTTTTTGCTAGCCAGTGTGCTTGCCACTGAGCCACAGACTAAAATCTGTATCTGGGCGATTCGGCTGTTGACAACATTGAAACCACTTCAGGCACGACAAAAGATAAAAGATGTATTTTAAGACCAAAATTTGGAATTGGTTTGGGGCATTTCTTTCAATTGATCTCTCTCTATCTATTTATCTTTACTAAAAGTTGGAAGAGTCTTGATCTTTTTCTCCAAGGATGGCTTGTGACCAGTCAAGGCAAGAGAGGAGGGGATTACTAAGAGAGAAGGAGTGGAAAAATAAAATCGGTGATGACAAGGCTGGGTTGGGTGGGGCAGAGGAACGCTGGGGTAGCCAAACAGCCAGGATATGAGTCGCAAAGAAGGAAGACATAGAAGCCAAATGTCTAAAAATTAATTTGTGGGCAAGTGCCTCTGCTGAGAATTTTAACACCTTCTTCTTTGTCCATTTAAAATTCTGTCTCTGGGAACCCGATATTTTAAGGAAAAGAGTCAAGATAAACTGAAAGCCAAAAATGCCTACATACTGAGTTGGTTTATAAACCAGTGAAGTTTGTTCATTTCCTATTTGTTAACCTGAGGACTTTAGGAGTCAATTTATGTGCTGTTACTTTAAGACCATTTGTAGAAAACTTTTGATTTTTTAAATGCCTAGAGCCTAAGGATCACTTTGTGTGTTTGGTGAAAGTGAGGGGGGTGGGGGGGTGTGTGAAGTAGAACTTGGCAGAGGCTGTCCCTTTTCCTGCTGGATGTTTTTCAGGTGAACTACCCAGCTATGCTACTGTGTTAAAGTCAGGCCAACAATGTGGAACTGAGGATTATTCCACAAATCCTGTTTTAATAGATCTTTTAATGGTGCTTTTCCTCAAGTCTTACATTATCCGTACGATTTCCCACCCTGATCAGGATTCTCCCATCTTCCCCAAAGCGCTGCGGCTCCCTGGCTTTTGACCAGGCTGGGACCATGCTCTGTGGCTGGGAAGAGGAGCTGTGTCCCCTGTGGGCCCAGTGCAGGGCTGCAGCCGCCGATGGTTTTATCAGATGGACGGAGACATTCCAAGTATGCTTCTGGTCACTGGGGGATATGGGAATACAAAAAATAATGAAAAAGGAAGGCTTAGAGAAAAGCTGTTAGGCAAACTGGGGCTTTTTGTCAAGTTTTTTAGTTTTCTGACTTTAATTTTTTTTAAAGGGTGACATTCTTTGCCCCTATGCAGATTGCTAAAGCTGTGTGATGTCATTTTCTTTTCTTTTTAAAGCCGTGTTTTGAGAAGCTGAAAGGCTGCAGGTTAGGTAAAGCTATTAATGACCATTTTGTGACCTCTGCCTCAAGCACCCACAGCGGCTGCAAATTTTTACATGTCTGACAGCTGCTTGGCTCTCTGCAGCATCGTTATATTGGTCAACAGCAGATGAGATTTCAGAGGTAAAAAAGTCACCTTCCAGTTCACACCCTGCTGGCATGGCCAGTGGGCAGACTAAAACATCGGATTTTGGTGGTTTGCTAAGGGTAGGAAAACCTCATTTTTATGAACGAGGCATGTCAGGAGGTCCCTCTGGTTGCCCCCAGACGCATGCTACCAGTAGGTTGCGTGGAAGGTGAATGTGCTCAGATCTCATCTTGTCTAAACCAGGGTCTGGGTGGTGCTGGGCATGGGCTCATGCTATGGTGCTTACAAAGAGAGGGCTCTGGGGATGTATCGGGTAGGCTTGCCCTATTTTTCTGCTTTTCCTCAGGCATCTGCTCCCAGAGGGTGCAAGGCCAGGAGGCTGGGAGCTGGCACGACCAGTCCCATGTAAAAGGCAGCTCTCATGGAGGCGTGTGAACTTGGGGAAATGCGTGTGGTGGGCATGAAATGTGACATGGGGCAAGTGTGGGGAGAGAGCTTTGCCTTGCAGAGAGGGACAGTGACCTCACATTGATGTTGTTGCTGTAAAATATTCTGAGATTTCTTTCTCTTGTTGGACTTTTTTACAATTTTCATGGTTGTAGTTCTTGTGTACTTCCCATAAGTGTTAGGGTTGCACAGTGAGAGCCATCCCTGAGGGGCTTCGCAGCCTGTTCACCTTGGTCAGAGGAGGCTGTAGAAGTGGTGAGACTTCCCTTCTCCTTCTTCCATCCCTCTTTTCCTGTCCTTCGCTCTCCTTCTCAGCCCTCTAATTTGGCCCTACCGGAAGAGGGGGCTGGGGAGCAGGGTTACATGCACCCTGTGGGGTGGGCAGTCAGGCTTCTTCTTACCTTAGTTGGTGCAGGGAGTTGTGCTGGTGCCATGGTGGTGCCTGACTCCAGCAGTGGTTGTGAGACTGTCATCCTGGTGACATGTAGGAACCATTCCCTCCAAATTGGTGTGCTGAGTCAGCTGTGGTAAGTGGAGGTAGGGAGGGGGTTCACTGCTAAACCATGCTGCTCCCTAGACAAATACACATGACCAATCATAATCTTTAAAATTATTTTATGTTTCCTCAAACACTTTTGCTATCCTCAGTCTTCAGGGCTGTGGTGTCTTCTTACCTTGACTCTCCCAGAGAGCATTTGCTCTGTAGATGCATTAACTTTAGGAACTTGTGGTATCTCCAGACTGTGATTTTATTCTTTTTAGCTCTGCCATCACTTTCTGCCCTCCTTAGGTGCAGGGCTCCTTTCTCATGTCTTCTCTTTTCTCTGGCCAGTACCAACACTGGCGTCATTCATGCTGTTATAGAGAGTGCCCTGCCAGTTCCACAAAGCCCATGCTCTTTGGTGGTCCTTTGGCTGGACACTGCTTAACACAGTCATTTGAAATTGCAGCTGTGTATAATACTAAACGCTAAATAATAAGTGATGCAGTCAGTATTCCATGGTGTCTGCTAGAGCCACAAGTCATGTCAGTGATGCTAACATTGCAGTGTGGTGGTGTAGGCTTCAGGACAGCATGACAAGCTTGGAAGCATGGCTGATTTTCTCTGTGTATGGGTGTCTTGAATGATTGATTAAACCTTTTCAATAATTTATAAAACTGTAAGTGCTCTGGGCAGTAATTTTACAGGGAGTGATTGCATTGTGTTCAGGAGATACCTCTCTCAGCTGGGCTATTAAATGAAAAGCAGAAACCTGCCTGTGATGTGAAGAGATGAGTGCTCAACAACATGAAAGTGTGTGACTTGCAAATGTTCCGATGTTGCCTGCTTTCCTACTTGCTGCTGGTTGATTTGCAGTCTTACTGATTAAACATAAGACCTCCCTTGTAAAAAAAGCAGAGAGATAAATGCCCATAAATTAAAAAAAAACTTTCCCACTTTGCACAACCTCAGTTTTGAAATTTAGCTCAAACATGCAAGTGAATTGCTTTGGACTGCCTTAAACTCCTGTGGGAGGGCGGATAATTTTGAGAGATGATGTGAGATAAGCCAGGCAACTGCTACACCATTCAAAAAAAAATCCTGAAAACGTTTCCAGACCCAACCAGTGCACCTGGGGCAGCTGAGCTCTTCCAAGGAGCTGCATGCTGGTGGCCATGCCAGCAGGAAATGCGGCGTGACCTGTGGTGAGCCTGGAGAGTGGGAAACGCCACAAGAGGATGATTTCCACGGGTGGCTCTAAGTGTTCCAGGCAGTTTCTGTGTGGGCATGGATGCAGGAAGAGATGTAAAGCAAAGGGAGCAAGCAGGAGCAGTAGGAGCACTGTCTTCCTCCATGGGCATAGCAGCGAAGCGCTTCTTATTGCATGTCTCTGCCGGCAGGCTGAGAGCATCACCTTCTTCCCTGAATGCTGGGTCTGCATGCATGAAACCTGGCTGTGAAGCAGAAATGGGTTTTGGAAACGATAATATTATTTTAATCATAAATTATTTGGAAACTTAATAAAAAAACAGCTGCAGATCGTTTCTTCCGGAGGGGTGGTTTTGCCTTTAGAATCTTTATGAACTTCTCAATGGGAAATCCATTAATATTGCCACAAAAATGCAAACAGTAGTGCCTTTGATAAAGCAATTTGGCATCTCTTAAGCAGAAAGATGTTTTATTTTCCTAAGATACAGCACTGTTTTCAGTGCAGAGACCTGCCGTATGTGCCAGCACATGGAAAGAAAATACTGGTTTTGTTAACATTTGTGTTCAGAGGCTGTTGGGAGGGGATGGAGGAGGTGGCTGCTTTTGCATTTGTAAAGCAATCTCTGTTATTACTGGGGGGGACAGCACAGGAAGCCCAGGAGTGCCCATGGTGGAGATGCTGGTGGCCTGCAGTCAGCCTCCTGGGCTTAAGCTTCCCCTGAGAGTGCTCTGCTGAAGGTTCTCCTCCTCCTCCTCCTCCTCCTCACCTTCACTTCAGCTCTTCCCATCGTGTTCCAGAGCGAGGCTGGTCCCCACTGTCGCTGCCTCCCAGCACAGAGTGGAAAAGCTTTACTGGCCGTACAGTAGGCATCTTTGTGGATACTGTGAAAATGCCTTTTAGTACTTTCTGCTGTCCCATGGGTGTTATATATTTGGTTAGTGCATTATTTTGATTTTTAGACTGCCTTTGGTTCAGGAATCCTGAAAGGAAGCTGTTGTGCAACCGTTTAATCTGATTTTACAAGCTGATTCCAGCTTGATTCCCAGCACAGAGAAACAAAGAGGAGCTCAGTTGTATTTTTTGTCCAAAAGTAGAAAGCCCTCCTCCTTTGAAGATCATCTGTAGAGTGTTATGTTTAGAGAATGATTTGCTATTGTTTAAATATAATCTCCATAATTACATTGGGATAGGATTAATGACGGGTTATTTTTCTGAGTCATTCTTTTCTGGCACTCACAGTTATCGAGCATAAAGCCAGGTCTTCATCGGATGTAAACTGGCATTGCTCCACTGAAGTTAGTGGAATAATTCCACTTTATATTGTGGCGGCCCAGATGTGAGATTATAGCTGTTTCGAAGAAAGCACTCTTTTGGAGTTTGTTGGCCTTGAATCTTCTTATTTGTAAGTGTCTAGGCATTAACTTCCAGTTGTGTTATATTTATGGTAGCACAGCTAGCCGTTGTCTCTAGACTACCTCAGCTGGGCCCAGAGGGATCAACAAAAGGTTCAATACCAGATTCAACCATAAATATCCTGGCTTCTTTTCTGTTTAAAAACTGCTTTTTATCACCAGGAGTGCATGCAGGAAAAGGTTGTTACTGATGTCCGGTGAGCTTTTACATGCTCTTAGCTATGAGAATAAACCTTGGTCTGTTCATTGGGGATGCTGTACTGCAAATCTGGGGGAGATGTCTGGGATGCTCCTTTTTTTTTGAATTTAGTTATTTTTGCTCATTCTACTTTTCTGAAGGGGATGAAGAGGGAAGAATCTGGGGAGACTTGGCAACAGGAGCAGTAAGCAGTGCGCTTGATGTAGGGGATGGATCTGTCACCACAATCAGGATGATGGAAAGAAACTTAGATCCTGAGGGGCTGTGTAGAGTTGCTGTGGTCATGGAAGGTATGTGAAGTTGCAAAGTGAGAAGTAGTCTCCCCCACCCTTGTGCAAGTTGGCCATGGTAGGATTTGCTTTCAGACCTTTTATTTTAACGTCTCACCTGATTTTTTTCTATTTTAAAGAATCTTCTTGCTCACTATTTGTGAAATGGCATTGCTAATAGATCTTAGTTGGGAGAATGGGAAGGTTTTGCTTTCTTTTAGGTCCTTACCATAAAAAGAAAGAGGCCAGTCCTGTTTCTAAGCAGTAGGAGATATAGGACATCACCGCACATCTCTTTAGCCTGGTATCTAGCTCACAGTGGTGTGTGCAATATGGAAGTGTGAAAACCAGAGAGCAGCAGGCCTTTTTTCCCTGATGCATCCTTGCTACTCCCAGGAGCTATCTGGTTTTGCTGCTGCTCTGCTGTTGCACTGCAGGTCTGCTCAGTACGACATAGCTTCTGTTTCCTTGTTAATCACCAGGTGTGAAGACTTTTAGTCTTCTGTTCTTCCCATTTTAAGATGCTGAACTGGTACTTTGCACTTTTTGGGTTGTACTCTTTGTTCTTTTTTACACAGTATTTAGGAAACACTGCTTAATACTGCTTATTTTAGTAATAAAGGTCAGCTTTAATCTTTACCAGTAAGACCTCTTCTACATTTGTGATCATCTGCTGGTGAGGCAAGGACTATTTGGGAGGCTTGGTGACTGTTTTTAGATTGACCTGGTAGATGTGGAAAATACAGATAAGCCTTCAGACATATCCTGGGCATCTCTTCAGAGTAAAAAGGATGTGCTGCAGGTCTCATACATAAATATCCCTGTGTCTGGTGATCTAGATGAGCACTTTGTTTTTTTAAATAGGAGACAAACTGTAAGACCCAAAAGAAGACTGACTTTCATGCTGAGGTTGGACATCTCTCAGCTTGGATTGACAAAAGACTTGTATGCCAGATACCATTAGATACCAAAGATAAATTCTTTACTGTGAGGGTGGTGGGGCACTGGAACAGGCTGCCCGGAGAAGTTGTGGATGCCCCATCCCTGGAGGTGTTTAAGGCCAAACTGGATGGGGCTTTGAGCAACCTGGTCTAGTGGGAGGTGTCCCTGCCCATGGCAAGGGGGTTGGAACTCAATGGCTTTAAGGTCCCTTCCAACCCTAAACATTCTATGATTCTATGCCTGAAAGCTCCTCTTCTGTCCTCCCCTCCATGTGTCAGTTTTATAAAAGTGGTATTAACTTCTATTATTAACCCTGCCCTTTATTTTAATTATTACTGCCTTTTGCTTCTGTCTCCAACAACCGTGACCAAGATTGAGGGTTTGGGTTTTTTTAAGCTTACATAAATTTTGTCCTGTGTAAACTACTCACAGCTATTATTCAAGAAATTCTGGTGATACAGCAGTAAGATTGCAGGAGTAGATCAGTAATACATGTTGTACACAGTCCTTTTATTAGAGGGGACTGTGGAAGCTGTGGTAATGCTTAAAGGATTTGGGGCCTAATCCACTGCTTCATTGCTCTAGATGTGATAAGTGCCGTTGACTTAATGCAGAAATTGGTGACGTAAAATGAAGAAATCGCCTCTGAGTTTGTTACATAGCTGTAGTGGCAAATCTCCTGTTGGCAACTCCAGTTTGCAGGTGTTTTCTCATTTTATTAGGAAGGGGTGTGTGTGTTTCATGCATGAAGGCTGAGAAGAAGTTACTGTATTGAACTCAAACTGAATTTGTGAATATTTGTGCAAAACTCATGCAATTCTAGTGCATGAAGTGCTGGACACTGGTAACTTTAGCTGGAGTGTGGTGGCAGACTTGGCAAAACCAAGTCATCACTGAAGATCTTAAGAATCTGAAGTTTCAACCTTGCTGGGGAGAGGATGGATGTAGAATGTCCCGTTCCAGTCATGTATCATTCATTTGTGACTCCACTTTTTCTCAGCCCCCTTCAATGAGCCAGGTTGCTGTAGAAATTATAATATTTTACATAGTCAATATATTTTAGAAAGTTTGCTTTTGGAGCTCTAGGTTTTGAATATACATGTTTGTATTTCTGCCTTTAACTCCTAGAGTATGAGCTGCAGACTTTCTTAAGTCAACATTGAGATTCCCACCTGAGGACCTGACCTAACACTTTCCTCAACAGCTGAGAACTGGAGAAAAACACTGAATAGCATGACACTTGGCACTACTGTTCTAAGTGAAAATAGTGTTTACTTGAGAAAGACTGTTGCCTGTTATTTCTGCCTACCAGTTACTTAAAATTAAAAGAGAAATCCTGAGAATTCCAATGTGCAAGGAGAGTTCATTTCCATGACCGTCATTAGGGTTACATTTCTTTTGGTCCAAGGTGTATGCAACACACTCAAATGGAATTAGGATGGTAAAGGTACCAAAATAGATGCATTGTGTTAATTTCTTAATTAATCTTTTTCGGTGCAGTGTGTTTAAAGTAGCAAGTATTGTAAACAGTATGTTATTTTTAAACCAAGGACATTTTGTGCTGAAATTGGCTGTTGCAACACTGAGTTAGAATTAGAATACACAAAATTCAAAACCACAGTAACCCTAATTTTGCCATTCTTGCCTTTTTAACTGCTTAACAATAGTGTTGTGTTTGTATAGTATTTAAAAATATTTGTTAAGGGGGATGTAAAGTGCTACTGGCAGGCTTCTTTGTTAACTGTTTGGGTGCGCTCAGCTGCTCTGCTCAGAAATTAGTTGTAATGAAAACTTAGGGGTGAGTGCTCCCGGTGCCCGAAGCTCAGACTCTCCTTCGTGTTGAAAGTGAAGAAGCAGCCAAAGCCCCAGCCAGGTTGGGGGCAGAGACTTTCATGGTGGAGCAAACAGTCCCTTTGGCTCAGAGACATGCACCCATGATGGACTAAAACCTCTGATTGCCATCTCCTTTCCCAGCTCACCCTGGTACATGCATGCCTGGATCTGTAGTCTCCAAGGAGCTACTCTGGCAATTCAGTAATAATGTTCAGGATAATACAGTCTGACCTTGAGGAGAAGTTTTATACGGCTGTAGTTCACATGATGACCTACAATCCCTAGTTTTGCCTGGCTTGGTCCTGGTGTTCTGGCCACTACTGGGAAGAGGTTATGGGAGGCCAGCACCACTCCAGGCTGCTCGCTTTCAACCTGCCCCTCCTGAGAGATGCCTGATTTTCCCCGCAAGGACTTTGCACAGTTGGGACATGTACGTGTCCGTCTTCATATGGAAATTAGCTTTGGATTTCACATATCACCGATCTGACCAACCTGAACGAATTCACATGGAGAAAAAATATTTGGAAAGCAGCTTGAGACAAGATTTATCCCTTTTTTGTTGTTGTTGTTCCCTTGGATTTTGGCATATGCTGTCTGCAGTCTGAATGCGAGGTCAACTAATGTGTTGTAATGCGATAGCAATACAGACTGGGCAGTCCTGGGAACCGGCACCTCAGGTCCTGCCTGTCCAAATTTTACTGTTCTAAAACTTGACTTCTTTGTTAAAAATGAACACTTTCCAGGGGTAAAAAGCCCCCAGAGAAGAGCTGTTGGCATTTTAGATTTTTAAGCTGTCTTGCTGAATGAAAACAGTTGATTATTAACTTGATGGGGTGACAATGAGTATATAGAACTTAAATATTTCACCACTCCCACAAAGAAAAAAAACCCACCCTCCATTGTATCATGGGAAGATACATAGCCAGAAAAACTTTCCAACTCGTTAAACTTTTATACTTGCTTCATACAAGCTTAATGTAGGCTTTTTTCCATCCTGCGATGTTGTAGGGATGGAGCTGAACGCAGCTGAGGAGGACACCATCAACAATATTTCTTTCTGAATGTGCCTTTCTTGTAACAAACCAAGCTAAATTACTTAATCTGAAGGATTAAAAAAAGTTTTCCTTGTTTGTGTACTTCAGGTTGTTTATTCTGCCAAGGCTGAAAATGAAATCAGTCTGAATGTTTCCCCTGTAATCAGTTTAGTCAGCTTCTGTGATTGTGTGGGGTATTTGGACAAGGACGGAAATAAAGGAAGAAAGATTTAAAAAACAGGAAAATACTATTGTAAATATATTGGGCGAGTTATAAACTGGGAAAGGCTACTCGGAGTCAAGCATCATACCTGCTGCTACTTTTGGTGCTCTGTGGTAGGTGTTTGGGTGGGTTTTTCTTCCTCCTGTGGCTTGTGTTTGACATTTTAGAAAAGGGGTATGGGAAAGTGCTGATTTAAAGGACTTGAGTCTTGCTATATTGCTTTTAAACTGTCTATTTTGTAGTGGAGGCAAGTGGAGGTCAGGCTGCCATAGCTGACTTGAAGTCAGAAAGTAATGACAAAACATGACGCCTGGGCTTGTTTTGAGCCCCATGCCGTGTGAGATGACTGACTCGAGTGCTTTGAGGCCACACTGCATCTTGACATGGGGCCATAGCCGGTAGAAACTGCTGAATATTCCCTTTGCTGTTTCTCTATGGTGTAATTTTAGTTTTCCGGCACACTGGTGGAGTTCTGCTGCTCATCCTGCTCATCCTTCTTGCTTTTCCTGATCCTTCTTTATTGTCCTCGGTCATGAGCCTTGGGAAAAGCTGCCTTGCCACGTCTTGCCTGTAGGTCAGCTCATCCCCTCAACAGCACAGGAGGACATGGGTTGCTGCTCATTGTATCCGTGAGCAAAGACTTAGCAAGTTCTAAATCGAGAATTGTTGCTTCATACGCATCTCTCTCCAAACCCACGGATTTAGACATTCCCTCACCATTAATTACATCCTCTCATCTTGTAGCAGCAAGTAAAAAGGCCAAGTTGGGCACGTTGTCCTGCTGCAAGCAGCCAAACATTGCTTCTTGTTGGTTGGATGCTTGTGAGCTCCTGAAAGTACGTGGCTGCTCCGTTTTGGGAAGTGCATCCTGCAGCACTTGCCTCAGGGTGGGGAGTAACCAGGCATCTTTGGCACCCTTCTCGGAGGGTGTACACCAACCAGTCCAGCATTGCCAGAGTCATTCCCAGTTAAAAGCAGGGCTAGATGGTTCAAAGGGAAACTCAGTTGGCCAGATGGCACTGGAAGTGAATGGTACCATCGTTTACTTTGGTGCAATCTCTGACGGAGATGCTGGATGTCACCACCTCATTTCTGTCTGGAAGTCATAGGGTCCAGTCCCACGCATGTCTCAGTTGTTTGACATCTAAAGTGCCCAGACAGATGCAATGTGAGACTGCCAAAACTGGCAGCGGTGTCTGACTCTGGCAGCGGTTTGTGACTTTGCCTATTCGCCCCATGGCAGCTCTTTAACACAGCATCTCCCAGTGAGGTGTCCCACAAAATGCTCGGCAGCAGTCATGTGGAGGTGAAAAGATTTCCAGGCGAGCTTCAAAGAGAAGGATGTGACTAACTGTCTCGTAGGGAGCCAGCACACGGACCCAGCCAGATGAGGCAGATCACATGAAAGGGCTGCCAAAGGAAAGGGAGAGGACACAGACCAAACTGGGACTGGGGGATGAAGAGCAACAGGCAGTTGGGAAGTTAGAGAGGAAAATCTCAGTGGGCTGTTTCCAGTGGCTGGGAGATGTATCTGCTGTCTGGGGAGGTAACCTGTGGGTAAGCAATGAACCTCAAACACATTGGCTGTCATTCCTGGCTCCACCACAAGCCTGTCCTTGGACAAGTCACTCTCCTGGTGACTCAGTATCCCAGCTGTAAAATGGGGATTGTTGGTTACCTCATGGGATGTTCTGAGGGGAGGCTCACGGACGCCTTTGCAGTTTGATGTATTAAGCAGGGGTACCGACAATAACACAAAGATGAACGTGAAAAAGAATCTGTACTTTCCTTGCCACCTTCTCTGAATGTAATTAAGTCCCTAATGATAATATAATGGTGACTTATTAATCATTGGCATACACTTCTTCAGTTGCACTGATGGAAACAGTGTTTTGGTTTTATTTTTTTCCCCTGAGGGCTTTAAAGATGTAATTTTGTATGATTATATAATCTGTTAATATTTTAAACAATTTCTAATAAACAATTAGAAAAAATAATGAACAATAAATCAAAGTCAGTCTAAACCAAGATGTAATCAAGTATTGCAAGAGCAGAACTAGAAGCAGAGTTTGCAAAGGGAGCCTTGAACAGAGAAAACGCAAGTGAGGTCTGAAGAAGGAGGGGTTCTGGTTTGCGTCTATCCTAAACTCTATATCCAAGAGTGTACCTGAGGAGGGCTGAGGCCAGAAAGCAAAATGGGTCAGTCCTCCTCAGCTCTCTCATTCTTCAATAAGCTTCTGCAGAAGGAAGGGCAGCTCTGGTTCACTTTAACATGACATTTATTTCAAGGGCTAATCTTACTCTGCTCACAAGGTAGTCCAATGGCTAATGTACAAACCTAGGAGCCAGAAAACAGCAGGTTTTAGGACAGTTAGGGAATTGCTGGACATGGTGCTGTCTGTGCCTTTATGTGCTAAAGCAAAGTGGAGCTAATTGTCTCCTCTGTTGGAAGAGGGGTGTGAAGCTTAAGGGAATGCTATGAAAAGCATGGAGATCCACGGGTAGAAAATGCTGGGGGCAGTCACAGCTTCAGAGTTTCACACAGGAGCAAAATGCACTGTCATATTTTAGCTGTCAAGGCTGGCCTTTCTTTAAAAAATAGAAAAACTCAAAGCCATTTGCTAGAGAAGGTGAACATTCACCTTTTCTTAGCTGCATAAGCTTTCCTGGCACTCACCAAGACTATCTTTGGAGAAAAAAAATAGGAATCCTATTTTTTTTGAAGGAACAGGTAGCAGAGTGTGGAAACCTTTTGTTAAATTTTAGTCACCGTTCCCTTTTTGTCTTTTCCCTTCTGCAGTTGAGTATGACAAGGAGTTCACGCCTCACCAGCGGCACCACAAGGAGTTCAAGTTTAATTTGTCTCAGATTCCTGAGGGTGAGGCCGTCACAGCTGCTGAGTTTCGGATCTACAAGGACTGCGTTGTGGGGAGCTTTAAAAACCAGACTTTCCTTATCAGCATCTACCAAGTCCTGCAGGAACACCAGAACAGGTATGGAAGAGGGGGCTCACTCTATGCCACCAGCTGCTGTCCTGGGCTGAGCTTTTGTCTTCGCGCTGAGAGGACTGCTAAATAAATGCTGTTTTTCTTCATGTTAACGGGCTTGCGTTATTGCATGCTCCTTTCTTTGTGGTAAGTGGGCATGGTGGAGTTCAAAACAGACCTCAGCCTGAGAAAGTCCATGGTATTGCAGCCTAAGGTGTCACTTAGCTGCAATCTTTGTGGGTTTAAATCCAGCAGGAATCTAATGTGAGGTAGATTAAAATAGATTAAATTTAGATTAAAAATAAATTTTTAAACTAAAGTTATTATGCTGGCATTGCTCTTGTGTACTGAAACACACATGTCCCCTTTCAGCTTAATACTGCCAACATAATAAGCACAGCTTGTTTGACAAATACTGGTATTTAGTGCAGACTCAACCTGCTCTCTGGACTTACGTTAAAGTAAATAAAGCAGAAGAAAATCCAGCATGCTGTCCACAGGTACAAAATCACTCTGGGGTTTTCAGTGGCGGTGAGAGAGGCAAAGGAGGTGCCAAACAGAAACTGTGACACATAAATCTAAGCAAGTGTAAGTGGAAGGATTAATTTAAGAAGTGTAATATTTCTGACTGGGGAATCGTGCAAAGAAAAAAATGGAAATACAAGGTCAGTTAAATGACAGAGAGTAATGCTTTGATACAAAAGTGTTCAATTACTTATGCTGAAATGTGTTAGGACTGTAACTGTTCCTCTGTTGCAGGCAGAAAAACAAAGCTATAAACAACAGTGATTTAAAAAGATCTCAATTTCTTTCCTCTGTGAAGGTTTTCTGGGTATTTTCCTTTCTGTTCCCTCTTTCTCCACCTTTTCCATTAATACCATTTGGGGGGATCTGCCTTTGACAATTTGCTGTTGTGAGGACAACACCAAATAGTTAATATTTTTTCTGTGGGGAGTGTGGCTTCTGGGGAAATGGAGAGAAATACTTGGATATATAAGTGATGGGGAAGGAGGTCTTAGTTTTAAAAGGTCAGTGTTCCCTTTGTGCTTCAAGTTGCGGGTTGCTGGAGTGCCTCCTGGGGTAACGTGCTTGCTGGTCAGGATGTTACGTCAATACCCACTTGAAGAGCTGATGGAAGTCTGGGTGGTTATGCAGATTTCATAGATGTTAGCTGTATTGTTCATTTGTAGCCACATTGAATAAAAAATAGTGAGTTTTGGTCTGGCTTAGATTTCACAAGTGGAGATCCCACCTCTGGAGCTGGAGGAAAAGCTCTGCCAAGTGCCTGTGGGAGCGATCAATATGCTTCTCTGAGTTGGTCACCAAAACAAGGCACAGACTATGGCAGGTCTAAGGTTGGCTCTTCTAGGGAGAACTGTCAGTTCTGTCAGAAATTGAGTGTATCTATGTAAACCTTCTTTCAGGGTAAACTGAGCAAACAAGCAATGTATTGTGGGAAAGAGAATAGAAGTACTGGATACAGCCCCTAATGGACCCTGTTCCTAACAAATTTGCATGGCTGTTAGTTCTGTGTACTGCAATGATGCTGCACCTCCTATCTTTATTTCAAATACCATGCCAGAAACATACCAAAGTCAGATTGCGCTGTGACACGTGTCCTTTGGCACTGGGCACTTTGGGGTCTGCATGTTGGGCATCTCTGGGTGCTAGGGACCTCCATATGGATGGAGCAGAATCAGCAGCTCAGATGGGGGTCACCAGGGTGGTCTCTCTCCAGAGCTGGAGAGTGTTTGGGGTCTTTCAGTTCCCTTCTGTCATGTTCCTCCTGCTGCTGCTGGCAGCCGTGCTGAGAGGATCCCGCCATTGGGACTGGGAATCGTGAAGTGGCTTCCTCTAGGTCCAGACTGCCAGCAATCTGCTGTCCCTCCTGACATTGGCTAGGCGTGAACCGCTGACCCACCGATGAGTGTCTGTAGTTCATTACTAACCTCTGACTCATCCAGTCCCTCAAGGCTCCCTTTTTGTTTCTTTTTCTTCTTTATTTATTTATTTTTGCTGGTGGGAAGGAGGGAGACCTTTGGCTAAAGAAACTTGCTCTTTGGGTGAGTGTGCAGGACTTGTCACACCATCTGCGCAACAATGGCTCACATGTTCTTACAGTTTTAAAAAGGACGTGCCCTTTTCCTCCCTTTTTCCTTCCAGCTTAGAGGACTCTTTCACGTACATGTAAAATATAAAAGCACATATGAAAACATGTGTGCTTGTGTATAGATACATGCATATATATATGTATTCTCTATGTATCTGTACATAGAATCAGTGGTTAGAGTTGGAAGGGACCTTAAAGATTATCAAGTTCCAACGCCCCCTGCCGTAGGCAGAGACACCTCCCACTAGGCCAGGTTGATTGTCATCTACATTAATTGTCCCCTATACGTTAAAAATACACAGATACTTAAAGACAGTTAAAATAAGATGTTAGAAGCTGCTATCTGCTCTTCAGCATTACCTTCAGTTGAGGTTCTGATTCCATTCTGATTCTGATGGAGGCTGCTGCTGCTACAAATTAAAAAAAATCAAATGCAGCCACATTGATGACCTGGATGGACTTTGGCCTATAAACATTTTTGAAAACAAACAGTAAAAAGTTGTATTTAGCTGTTCACTTATATCTCTGCATGGAGGGGCAAAATGACTCCGATTCTTCCCGTGTGCCTCATGGAGTTGTCTTCTCTGAGTGGTTTCAGTTTTTGATCATCAATTCATTTACCAGCTTACGATGTGGAAAAAAATCCTGATTTCTTTTTTATTCCCCTTCCCTTTTGCCTCAGTGGATTAATTTGGAATATAGTGTTTTCTTTTCCTGTAGAGAACATTATAAGGTTAAATTAAAAAAAAAAAAAAAAAAAGGCAATATTTTCTGAAGGAACTTGCTAAATATTTGTATGTCTTCTGTTGTATTTTAGCAGACGTCTTATAAGCCGGAAAATGACAGCTGCCTTTGACTTAAAAAACCCTAAAAAAAGTTGTCACATTTCCTTTGGACCAATGGTTTGAATAACAGCCTGATATTTCCTGACATCTGATGATATTTTATTGCATAAGGAAGAGTCTGTACAGATCTTGAAGTCCAGCTAGTAAACTAGCAGGTGAAACAGAACAAGTTGAAGTAGAACCTTTTTTCATTTTGTTCTGCTGACAAATACTCCTTCTGGTCAGGAAAATTTGTCTCTGAAGGCCACAGAAAGTGCCTATTCAGTCAACATTGGCAGTCTCAAGAGAAAGTTCAAAGTCACCATATTAATCTTGGCTTTTATGAGGCTAACAGTTGTCTGAGGCATTTTTTTGGTAGCTAAAAAAATACTTCTGGGCACAAATAATTCTTAACGGGACAGCTGGCATGTATGGGTTTAAACCAGCGGTCCATAAGGGAAAGGCTGCATGCACCTCCGAGGGAAAAATATGAAGAAAAAGAAACCTGCCTGCTCCTCTCCAAGAAATTAGTTTGAGGAGGGCGGGAGATAAGAGGATTCAGTAAATACAAATCTTCACCAAAGCTCGCAGCCTGGAAGTATCCCTTGGCTCCGATTAAGTGTAATGAAGTGGCTTAATTCAGTATTCCTTGAGCAAAGAAAAAAAACTCATCTGGACAGTAAGAGCATAAGCGTGTGACTTGAGCCCAGATGTGCATGCTGCTGCACGGAATCACAAGGCGCTGCTGGCCGTTCCCTGATGGCTAAAAACAAAACAAAGCCTGAGGCTAAAATTTATACCAGTTACTGAATCATCAAACTGATTTTTGCCACTGTAGACAAGGCTAAAAGCAAGGATTATATTGGATTCCTGGGTAGGGGTGTATGGGCAGAGGGCACAAATGATCAGAGATCAATGCTGATTGAAATAGCATAACCTTCAGGGAGAAATGTGACCCTTTTCTCATTCAAAGCCATCAGAAATATGAAAATGATACTTTCAGAGGCTCCAGGCAGTGAAACGCACATTCAGGACAATGTGGTCTAAGTACATTCTCTCTTAAAAAAGAAAACATTTTAATACTGACTCACTTGTGTCAGTAATATTTTCATCTCCCCATTCCTTCCACTCTTTCGTAAGGTAAAAAAAACAGTGCCTAGAAACTAGGCTTTTGTTTTATAACCAAACCACAGTTAACGGCCACGTTTTGTCATAACACAAACTGCTGGAGTTGTCAGTGGGATGCTGTGAAGAGATTAATGAAATTCTCAGGATAGGTCAAGTTTGTGGCCAGCCGTCAGCGGTACACATGTTGGATTGATTGGAGAAGAGGCTGCACCAAACAAGGCTGAGGTGACGTCTGGTTTGCTCCGAAGGGATTGACTCTGGGTTTTGAAATAGGCTGTGGGGACTGAGGTCAGGAGGGGGAACTGGTGATACATCCATCGGCTGCTGCCAGCCTTCAGCTTCTGAACCCCAGGGCTTAAGAGACTCTGCTGTTTGAAGAATAGGGTGGGATTTTTTAAATTATTTTTTTTTCTTTCCCCCTTTGGTATGCAGAGAAAACAAGGAGATTGGCCAAAGCATTGCTTGAGGAAAACAGGTGGTGTCAGCTTGCAGGTCAGCTTGGCCATACCTGAGGGGGCACTTAGTTTCAGCAGACAGGAGCTCACGAGCTACACAGCCTCGACTCTCCTTGCCTTCAGTGGTACCAATGTACAGCAAGTGTCCTGCACATGGGCTTGTTTCTAAGGTGTAGCACTGATTTTGTGGAAGGATCAGCAAAGCCTTCTGTGACTTCTTAGAAGTGGTTTGCCATGTAAGCGAGACCTTTGCAAGGAAAGGGAAGGAATGAGTGTGCCCCTGGAAACAGATCATTAATTTCTTTTCCTTTCTCAAAAATTCCTTGCTCTCACCCAGAGAGGTGTCAGGTCAGGATTAGTTTATGGTTGATCAAAGATGTTAGTCCTCGGTGTGGATCATCAGTATGTTTTCAAGTGTAAATATCCTGCTAATGCAGACCTCAAAACACTCCCACTCTGTCCAAACAACTGATCTATGAAAAACACAGTGGCCTGTGTTAGTGATCAAAGGAAGATACGGTACCTTTATGGTCAAAGTTTATTAAACAGTTTCATTTTCACCCAGAATGAAATATGAGGACTTGATGTGCAGAAAGATTCCTCCTGTATGATAAGACACGTGTGGGCATAGGTGTGCCCTGCTGAGCAACCGCCTGGGGAGTACGTTCTTCTACTGAACACAATTCCTTTAGGGTTAAGGCACTGGTTGGTTTTTAGCTGCCAGTTAGAGTGGTAATAAAGTCTTCCTCTTTGCAACAGGATATTTATACAAATGTGATCCGAGCTTCTAATCTAAAGGGCAAATTGATTTGCCGACAGTGTTTATAGCTTAGAAAATAAATAACCGTCCTCAACTGGGTTTTGGAATGGGTTGTGTAATACAAATGACAAAGCTAGCATCAATCTGTTTCAAGTTGGGGTCAGATTTGTATATAGTGTGCATATATTTGTATATGATAGAGCTGTTTCCATGATGCTATAGAGAAGCGTCTGCCCACATTTCAGTTCAGCTCCCACTGTGGGTATGCAATTTGTTGTGTTTTAGAGTGGTTAGGTTTTTGTAGTTTAAAAGTCAAAGCGATGCTGGATGAAACTTACTCCTTCTGCAACCAGCTGGCTTTTTCTACCAAAACTAAAGAATACAAAATCAGTGTCTTATTTCTTTTCTTAAAGGACAAAGATAAATACTACCCCTTTGCCCTCTCCCCCATCTTTATGCCTCAAACCACATTTAAACTCTGAGGTGTAGTACTGTTACCATTGCTACAGCTACAATACCCCATAGTCTCATTAAATCATAGTCAAGGAAATGAGAAATACATCTTCTGTCCCTGTGACTTGGGAATAATTTTTAATTTTTTCACTTTTTATGTTGATAAAATGCTCATTCCTCAGAGCTGTGAAGCTCAAGACCTTGAGCTGGATGTGGGAGGACACCTTTGCACTCAAATATCAGTGTTGGCTTTGCTGGGGATTACCAGGGACTTGGAGGGTGAGCTTCCTGCAGTCTTGGCACAATGAGGCCACATCCTCTAGCTCTAGGCTCTGATTTGCTGCACTTTGCTAGATGGACTCTTGAAACCAATGTTTCACCCTGGTGCTCTTCCAGTGAGTCTACAAGACTGAAACCTTCCCTCCTGCACACTTTATCTCCAAGTGAGATGCCCACAGTAATACAGGACAGCTTCTTCAGCACAGGGGAGCTTTTATCAGACAGAGCAGTGGTGGTGTGGGGCAAGTGAGCAACAAGAACTTGAGGTTACCTGCCTGTCCCTAATGGTGCATGCCCATGCCTGGATGGATCCAGGATGGCTCTCTTCTGCCTATGCCGAATTGCAGACCCCCTCCATAGTGTCCTGGCATCTTTGTTTAGTGCTTTTCCTTCCATGGCTGTCAATCCGTGCAAATTAGTGTCCAGTTGCTGGTCTTCTGTACCACCTTAGAAGTAACTTGATTTGCAAGCACACACACTTCCTTCCTCATTTCTAAGGAGTTCTTACAGGTCGGGTCCATCTCTCCTTGTCCCCTGGTCCACAGATGGTATAGCTTCTTCAGGACACTTAAACTAACACTGACTTCTTATAAAATGGTAGAGACTGCCTTTGCTTTCTGTGGCAGCTTATTCCAGGTGCTGGCGTTCCCCTGCCTGGGACTCTCTACAAGCGAGCACTGGTTGATTAAATTTTGTACAGTGCTTTTAGATCTTCAGAGTAATGCTCATTTAGACATACGAAATTGTTAAGGTTTCATGTTGCATCTGTTGGCAGTACCTCCTGCTGTGTGAGCTCCACATACAGTCTGTTCTACAAGTTATAAAGGCTTTTAAATTCAAAGTATTGCTTATATCTACTACAAGGTGATGGAACTACAGGTTTGCAAGATTGTGATTTCAAAATTTTATCTATGAGGAGCTCCATTCAGCTCCGTAAGACTGGGGCAGTTGTGAAGGCAATTATTAATTGGTCATTAGTGGATAAGAACAAATAATCTTGGTGGTTTGCTACATGCAGGATAATTTTTACAGAAGGTTGATGTCAGTGCAAACGAAAGACTTGGATCCTGAGGTTTGCAGAAGAGAAGAGCATTAATAAAGTGCCTTAATTAAAATGTAAATCCCACACACTTCTGTGCAAAATTCCCTTTTGAGAAACCGCTGCTAGGCAGTCTAGACTATTATGTCAACTTGTCTTTGAAGAAAAGTAAACAAAAAGGTTCAGCTGAGGAAAGTTTTAGAGACTTATAGTAATTAATGCTTTGGTAAATGGCTGTTGATGCGTAACAATCCTTTAAACACCTGGGTAATTGCGAGCTTTGAAGTTGGGCCAAAAATGTTGTTCCGAGATCTGTAATTAAAATTAGAGACCTTTAACTTGGTCATTTTGAAGGTGAGATTTCTGTTTGTTCTCACTGTCTCTCTGGTAAAACTTCTGCCTGGTTGGGGAAAGAAGGCCAGGGAGGGTGGGAAAGTAAAAAAAAAAAAAACAACAAAAACCTAGTTCAACAGATGCTTCTTTAAATTTAGCTTTTTATAGCTTTGGTGTTTTTCCTGTAGCAAAGTTCCATGTTGTAATGTGTACCCAGAACAGAGAAATTATTTTAATGTGAACATTTCACTAAGTAGTAACTAAGATTTACCACTTGACCTGGTTACTAATTTGACTAAATTCTAATCTAATTAGTGTTCAATTAAAGAGAATTAACACCCAGAGACGTTTTGTTGAATGGTTTACACAGAGGTTTCAGTTAACAAAATATTTATCTTACAGGGGGGAAAAGCACCGAAATTAAATGCAAGCTGTTTCTCCTATAAATGCCCTGAGTACATGGTTGGGATGCCAGTGTTAAGAATAGTAGCTATATTTGATATTTATATCTGACAAATCAGCTCACTCTGAGGACACTGGAGCTAAATCCTGCCTTCAGAATTACACAGGCCATATTTCTCTCGTAAACTGTATACTGCTTTCTGTTTATTGCAGGCACTTGTGATTGACCTTTGCTTCGCCATTCTCCTCCAGAGTCTTCTGAAGGCCATAGAAACACTCTCATTTGTTTCTTGGGCTTGGGACCATATTTTAGGGCTCTGATCCAGAACAAAGAGCTCCTCCTTTGAGTTGGGAATCTCGCATCTTCCCATTTAGTGTCCTTTTTTGTCTCAGGAAAGTTGTTTCAGCTCATTGACTCAGTTTCTCCCATTTACTTGCTTCCCTTTGATAATTTAAGGTTGATACATATGCTTGCAGCACCCTTATTATGGAAGCCACTAACCAAACTCATCCAGATGGCTAAGCACACTGAAAATATAGATGAGAGTGTCAAGCATCATAGTGACAATGAGATGACCGTAGCTGTATGAAAACCCAGGGGCAGGCTTAAGCAGAGAGGATGTTAAGAAATTGCCTATTTTGGTGATGAGATTTCATTTCTGCACACTGAATTTGAAAGTCCCACTGTGCAGGTGCCAGAGATCCTGTGATGTCTGTGACATGCAGGGTTGCTTGGGCATGAGACCTCTGGACTGACTGCTTTCTTCAGCCTGTGCTGACAGCAAACACTCCCTCTCTGCTCAAGGATGCTGGCTTGTGTGTTTCTTCCAGCCTTTCTAGGTTTTCACGTTCTTCATGCTTCCTTCATGCTTCCCTCAGGTCTTATCCTGCCTCTGTTCTTCTCAAGTGCTGAAGTTTTCTGATATCTTCCCATTAATGTGACCTTGTGCATGGTTGCATGCTTTCTCTTGGAAATGCCGCTGCCTGCCTCACTGCACAGGATCAGTCTCATCACTTAATGACTAGAAATTTAATCCTTTGTTTTGTGTGACTTGCTCCTATATCATCTGTTTTGCAACTTCTTGTCCACTCTTTTTTAGGCTTTGCTTTGACTATGGGCTTGCACCTACTTGTGTGGAGCACTCTTCAGCATAGTATCTGACTGCTTTTGAAGCTATTTGGTTTTCTGGCATAGCTATAGGGTGAAGCTAATGGTGGTGTTCTGGTTGTGCAGATGAGGATCTTGATGCATGTACCAATGAGGGTCAGCTGTCTTCGCTAGGTTTAATTTCTACTTTCAGATGTTTATTTTCCCTTCTCCAGCACCGCCCTTTGGCTTGCAGGAATCTCCTGCTGATCTGCTGTGTGTCTTCTGACTTTTGCAACAGGTAGAGTGTAGACCTGCTAAGTAAAGACCAGTGGCAAAAATGGTCCCTGCCAAAATCAGTCCAGCATCAGGATGGTAATCAGGCTATGCAACAGCTTTAGCTCATGTGCTTCTTGTCTTTCTTTTGCAGCCCTAGTGGGAGAGGAATGGAATAAATGTGTTTTCTTATGGTCTTCAGAAGGCAGAACTGGGGAGAAAAGAAATAATCCAGTTGTATGGCTGTGTTTCGCTGTGAACACTGAGGCAAGCGTGGAAGTGTGAAATGCACATCGCTGACATCTGTCACCATGTTTGCTGGCAGCTGTGTTGCCGCAAATGTCAGCGCTAGCAGGTTGTAGCCCCCTGTGAGCCACCGATGCAGGAGGGTGCCAGTAGTTTCCCACCTGCTTCTAGCAGCAGAGAGATACTGAGTTGGGAATAATGGGCCCGATTCACAGAGGTGTGGTGGCCATGGGTACTTTCTACTCCCTCTTCTCTGCTGACTTTTCCTTTTATCCAGGGTCCCTCCATCTAGTCCTTGCACGTTCATGTATCCTCCATGACTGCAGCAAATCCTTGAACCTTCCCCATCTAATTTGATATTCTTTCCCTTCTACCTGCAGCCAGCCTGGGAGATCTCCCAGTCCCTGTTGTAAGATTGTACATCATACAGCTTTTTTGCAAGAATAGCAAGGACATTTCTTCACAGCTATGTGGCTGCAGGGAAGAGTAGATTCTCCTCAGGTGATACATGGTATTTGGTTTACCAAGTGGGAAAAGAGGCGACAGTGTGTTCCTTATGTACAAAAAATCATGGGACTTTTGTTGCTAAGCTCTGAATTTCTGTTGAGCCTTTGTGGCCAGCAATTTTCAAGTACTTACTGCTTGGCCAGATTTGAAGTGGTTTTCTTAAAGGAGGAAGGACATACAACATTTCCATTCTAAAAAATAAAAGAATGGTTAAAGACTGTGAATTAAATAGTTGGTATTCTCTTTCCTGTGAGTAAATTCTTGTCTTTGTTTTTTGTCTTTGGAAATAATGACTGAATATTTTTTTAAAACCTCCATTCCAAAACCAAAACTAGTAAGAAATTATATGCAAATTGGTGAGTTTTGGGTGACAAACATTACTTGAAAACAGGGTTAAGCAGAAAGTATTAGGATGTGTTATCTGCTAGCTTTACTACTATGACCTACAATACCGGTGGGGTGAACTTTCAGTGCTGGCTTCATCCAGTCAAACAATGCAAGAGTCAGTTGAGCAGCAGAGCCGATTGAAAACCAGTCCTGTATGAAATTTTTCAAACAGAGTTAACTGGATTGGAAAGCCCAGTTTTCCATTTTTCTGCATTTTGTAAAGGAATTTAAGTCTTTCCAAAGTGAGTGTGACATACTGGGATAAAGTGGAGCATTCTCATTCAGTGGAATTGTACCTTGGTCAAGCAGTTTGCTTACTGCATTTGTGGAGGACAGTAAAATGGGGGAGACCCACTGGAAGGCATGTCCATTATTTTAAGTAAACCAGTAATGATGGAGGTTCAATCTGAGGGGTGGGTGTGTGGTTTGGTAGAAAGAAGAAATGCATTTCAACATGAAAAATCAGTGATGTAAATGCACCCCAGGAAGTGACTGCTCCCTTTGTGGTTCAGCAGCATGTATATAAGGATTATAGTGGATCACGAGGTGAACGTGAGTTAACAGTGTGGGTTTTGTGAAAAGGCCAAAATCGTATTCTGAGATGTATGAGTAGAGGCATAGTGGGTGAGAAGCATCAAAAGTACCCTTCCACTGTACTTGGCATCACTGAGATCTTGATCTGAGTTGGGTCATAAAGAGCAATGAGAGTAGTCAAAGTCTGTAAAACATGACTTGCAAGGAAAGACGGAAGGTGTTTGTTGTTTTAATAAGAAGGGGAGATTGTTGTGACATTTAAGTTAGTTATTATGGTGAAAGGCCAAAAAAAAGACCCCCAAAAAACTGCTTCAAGTGAAACCCAGTCAATTCCCTGGAAAGATGGTGGAGTTCCTGAGTCTGGAAATCTATAAGATAAGGTCAGGCAAACTTCTCTTAGCAGTGATGTGGATGTAGTTGATCTTGCCCGGAGTTCAGGGGAATGGGCTAGATAATGCCATGTGGTCCTGCCAGGCTTTACAATGCTCTTATATCTGTCTTCCCAAAGTGCAAAGCAATGGGAATATAAGCTCCGAGCCTCCTTTTTGTGTTTTTGTATACCTGAGTGATACTGTGTGGTTGAGAGTTCATGAGGGTTTGCTCTTACAGATTCCCAGTGGCTCTGCAACCCAATGTGTTTGGTTTGGGAGGATGTGATGCCAGAACTCTAGTCTGGAGGCTGCAGCGGGATATTTTCTGAAGCGGGCGAGTGCCAGGGAGAGTGTGACGCTTATAGGAGGATAGGTTGGATGGGAGATCAAAAAGCAATTGGTGTGAGGGGGAGGGTCAGAGCAGGTGCTGGGAAAACCCCTTTTCAGATGTAGTCCATCTCAAGCATTGGAGAGAACCAATGTATAAGTCATATTCAGAGGTGGGAATGGTTTAGCAATTCATTCCTCCCTTAAACCTGAAGAGGGGAAGAGTGGTCTCAGCTGCAGCTGCTGTTTGCGGTCTCCTTTAAGCAACACTTCAGTTTACATACCCTGCCTGGGAAAGCCCAAATCTTTCAACCTTAAGGCTTTCAAAACATGTAGCAGCTGGCCAGCCCCAGCCATTCACTGCTCTTGGAGGTGAAGGTCAGAGTTGTTCCTGAACCCTCTTTCCATTGGCGAAGCGGTGGCAAAGAGTCCTGTGGGAAAGGCTGCTGAGTCAACTACGGAGAGTGCAGCTACCAGCGAGGCAGAGGAAAGCCTCCACGCTGTATAAATAGCCTCACTAGGAGCATTAATGTACTCGAGTGCTTATTTTTCCATGTGTGATCTCATGCAAGCCAAGCTGCTGGGCAGTATGACATAGCAGTTGGCCAAAAATAAAATGTAACTCAATCAATTTTTTTTTCCTGAAGTTAACCTTTGATAGGTGGAAGGGACAGGTACTTTGTTTTCTCATTTCCATTAGGTTATTGTTAGGAAAAAAGATATCCAGGGGGAAAAGACAGGTGAGGATGAGATTGACACCTGGTATCCATTTTGTGATGATGGCCACAGGTTAAGGCAGTTTATTTTATTTTAGATCTTTTGCACAGGAAAGTAATGCCTAAAATGTACATGGGATTTCCCTGGGTACTCCTGCAGCTGATTTCATTGAACTGAGTTTTAGTGGGCATTTGATGCTGCAAAAAATGAATAGACTTGATAGCATTTGAAGCTGAAACCCATGAAGGAAACAGGGTACCAACAGCCTTGGAACAACACGCTCTAATCTGTGTTGATAATTCTCAGAAATATGTCTTTAGAGATCTTCAGAGGTTCATTTTCACAGAGTCATGGGATCATAGAATCATCTAGGTTGGAAGGGACCTATAAGATCATCAAGTCTAACCATTAACCAAACACTGCCAAAACCACCACTCAACCATATCCCTAAGCACCACATCTCTCCGTTTTTTAAATACTTCCAGAGAGGTACCTACAAGAAAGACAGGCTTACAAGCACGTTTCTGCATATGATTTTGTCACAGCTCTGAGGAGAGGTCACCATATGATTTCCTTCTCTGTTTGCTGCTTGGCCTCTTAGGTGATTTTTTTTTTTTTCCATTAATTGTGGTAGATAAAAAGGGTTAAAAACCTTTGTAATCCTGAATTTCACATGCAGAAGTAAGTACTCTGGCAGAATTAAGTCCTCATGGCAAAACTCTGGATAAAACCAGGAAGATTTGGGTGATTGGTTGTTATTTTTTCTAGCTATTAACATCACTTTTACTTATTTCAGTGAAAGTTGGGGGAGAAAATCCCAGACCTCACAATCTTGTCCCTGCGCTTCTCTGCAGAGCCTCTGACCTGTTCCTGCTGGACACACGGGCGGTGTGGGCCTCAGAGGAGGGATGGCTGGAGTTTGACGTCACCGCCACCAGTAATATGTGGGTGATGCACCCTCAGCACAACATGGGACTGCAGCTGAGCGTGGTGACCCGGGACGGTAGGTTATGGCCCAGTAAATGCAAGTAACCTCATGAGCTTCTTGGATGCTGTCTTGAAGTGGTGCTAACAGTCTGGTTGTGATTTGGAGAATAAGCAGTATGCCTTCATAAGCAGCTGTAGCCAAGCCCTTGAGCAAAGGGTCTGAGGGCACAGATCAAGGGCTGTCAGCTTCCTGGCTGTCCCATGACTCACGTCTTGCTCCATGAGTGAGGGCAGATGTGTCTGAACAATGCCAGGCTGAGGTGGTGGAGGCAGGCTAAGTTAGGGTCCCGGTTCCTGAGTTGGAGGTGGAAGGGAACATGGAGCTGGGATCCCAGGTGGGGTGAGGTTTAGAGATTAGAGGAAGAGAAGAGGGCAGGTATAGGGGTATGCACCTCCCAGCCCTGCTGGCCTCTGAGGCTGCTATCATTGCATGGTTCTCATCAAATGTCGAGTGGGAGCCCTGTGCTGGAGAAGTGATGCAGTCACTGTCTGGGGCTGGTCCCTGTGAGGATGGCTGCAATGGTAACATTTCACAGCTCACAGAAGCTTTGGAAGGTGGTAAAGGGGAGAAGAGACTGCAAAAGAGCATGAAATTGAGCATTGGAAGATAAGGGTAGGGAACAAGAGGATCTAGATGGGCAGAAATTGACCAAAGAGATGACAGTGACATCTTACCTCGACAGGAACCAGTCTCAAACCATATGTATTCCTCCTGTCACTTCATGCTGAGGTTTGGTACACCTATGGGGTCAAGTGAGACCAGACGGGCTGCCTACTGCTCTCCTTGAGGAAATGTTAGTGCCAGCCTTCCCCTTCCGAAATGGGCTGAAAACCCATCCCCGCACTTCTGACAAAAGCCAGCCATCTCTTTGCCCTCTGCTTTCCCTAGAGATCTCCAAATCCCCCTCTGCTCTTTGCGTTTCACAGCCAGCAGAACTAATTTCATGATGCTTCCGGGATTTGTGTTTTATATATCTATCTGTATACCTCTTCAGTGCCTAAACCAGAGTAGAGATGATACAGGGGTACCAAAGAGCCAGGTGCTGAAGTGAAGCTCTTGTCCAGGATGGATGGACTGCTGTCATAAAAATGTCCTTAGGTCATGGTGGCAGGAGGGGTTTACTAACTAAACAACAGTGTTTAGTGATAAAAGAAGAAGAGTGTGAGCGAGCAAGAAGTAAAGGAAACACAACTTATGGCATGGCATGATCCTGGAAGGAGCAATCCAACAGCGATATTTTTCTAACACTGACTTTTCTGTCTGATTTCAAGGTTTCAGCGTAAATCCTAGAGAAGCAGGCCTTATAGGTCGAGATGGCCCTTATGACAAACAGCCTTTCATGGTGGCCTTCTTCAAAGTGAGCGAAGTCCACGTTCGGACCACGAGGTCAGCGACAAGCAGGCGCAGGCAACAGAATCGCAACCGCTCCACCCAGGCTCAGGATGTTTCCAGGGTATCTAGTGTCACAGGTAATCATTGAACACCCATCTTGTCTGGAAGCTGGGGCAGCCTCTTGTAACGTTTCTATTTGCTTTGGAGTACAGAAGCATGAAGGGGGATGTGAGGTGGGATGCGCTTCCTTGGGGGAACAGGTTACACTGGCAAGGGGATGGGAGAGGGAGACTCCCACAATGAGGGTAGCAGGAGTCCACTTGAATCCAGAGTCCAGACCCCTCATGAAGTTGCAGCCATTGCATTTGGGGTGTGAGGCCCTTTAACTCTGAACTTTGTGCTTGTAGGTTGCTTGTTACACAGTATTTCCCTAGAATTACATCTCAGGAAATGCAATATTTAAAAGATTCTGTCTCTGCTTACACTGAGATTTATTGTATTGCACATACGTATTTTCAGCAGAGTCCTTTTGGGGTTTTCTTTGCAGAAATGTTGGTGGAACAGCACAGAATCCTTTCTGTTTTTTCCTTGTGAGAACAGCAGTGTATAGAAGGTGAAGAGCATTTCCAGGCAGGCAGACTTGCCTGTTTGCTGTGGAAGGGTTGTACGTTGCAGTTGCTGTACATCAGCCTTGTGAGTGTTGTTGTGGGCTGATGGGACAAAAGGTTAACTCTGAAATTTTAACAAAAAATAAGACTCTCCTGTCTGCTAAATCTTCCCTGTTTTCCAGCCACTCTCTCTGCCCTGCATCAGTGCTCCAAGTCCTTTGGTTCATCAAGTACCTTCTGTCCTCTGAAGTGTTTCAGCCCGTTCCAAGTTACTTGATTAATTTGCTTATGCTGCCCCCTTCGTTTCCAATAGGATCCAGGCTTTTCCCTTATCTAGAAATGACTGTACCCCAAGGAAGAGAGGTGACTGTGACTGTATTTTTTAGCCAGTGACCAGACACAGCAGGGGGAGATGAGCCAGCATTGTTGAAACTTAGCCAGTGAGAATCCACAGTCTGTCCCCTTGCACACTCAGGTTGTGGGTAAGGCCACACTGCACTCGAAGTGACCCCATGCTGGCTGTGGTCCTGGGAGCCTGCAGGGAGTTCGAGCCAGGCTGGGAGCCCCTCCAGGGCTGGCGGCTAGGCTTTGGGCATGGCCATGTGCTGATGCAGCCCTGTTGCTCCAGCCCTTCATGGTAATGGACTTGCCCTCTAGGCTAGTGCATGCCAGCAGTAGTTGGCCACTAGTGGCCACTGCGTGACCTCATGGTGCACGCTGCAGCTTGGCTGTGGGTTCCCATGCCGTGCAAGTGCCAGACTCAGTTGGGTGTGAAATGTCTCTTTGCGGATTTTAAGGGCATGAGGAGCATTTTGGTCCTGCAGCCAGACCTCCCCAAGGGAGGTCAGCATTAAGCGTGGCGTAGCCAGAGGAGTTATCATGTAATCTGGCATGGAAGCCCTCTGCCAGCCCCACGGGTGGAACTGTCTGTTTGTCCCAATTTCTGGGACCTGCTTCAGCCCTGGCTTTCCTTGAGGGCCTCCAAGCCACAGCTTTAAAGGCAGGCATCACATTTGCTCCCTGGGCTACTTTCTGGTGTGATGGGCTTGCGAAGTGCACAGGCAGTTTATTCATCTGGGCCTTACAAGCAATAAGCCCAGCTTTTACACGGGTGGTGTGAAATTGTCCTACTCAGGTGGGCTTAGTCGCTGCAGTCCCTTCATTACGAGAGCCAATTTTTTAATGCATTCACAGTGCTTTGGGAAAGCGTTGCTCTTTTGTGGTGCTGATAGAGAAGTCAGGGCAAGCTTCGTCTTTATCTTCCCAGCTCCACAAGCATTGCAGTGCTAAAAACAAGTTTTGACTACTATTAAATCAGGCAATGTGACTCAAAGCTCCAGAGGGAGCAGATATATTAGGCAAAAAGGGCCATTTTTGTATTGCTGCTTTCTTGAGTACACCACACATCAGGTCATAAAATGACAAAAAGGGAAAATATAGCTGGTCTTTCTGTGGTCTTAAGGGCTTTTTTGAGCTTTTCTAGCTCAAAGCCAGCTTTAATTTAAAACCTGGAATTTGGCAGTTCAGTAGTCAGCAAGGTATAGTTGAGCCTCTGTGAATTTAAGATGGGGGAGAGGAGGGGAATTTAAAGTTAAGATGTATGTTTGTTTGGTTTCAGTGTTTAGAAGAAAGAGACTACATCAGCTTATTTGCCTTTCTAAGTGTGACATTCTTGGATTCTATTCTGCTTAAGAAGTGGTTGATTTAATAGCCCAAGAGGCACTGATGACCAATATGCATTTTTAGCATAGAAGAGATCACAGGCGTTTTTCCTTTTTCAGTTGTGTGGGTTCATACATCCATGCCCTGATGATGCATGGTGGGGCTGGGGAAGTGTTTGCCCCAGAATGAAGCAGGAGGTGAGCCCAGGGGTTACCCTGAATGCTGCCTTGCTCTTCTAAGGGTACTTTGACATACCTGAACCAGATCTTACATCTTGTCATATTTTTGGTCTGTGCTTTTCCATGAGCCCTAATTGCCAAAGTCTGTCAGGGCTTAAGGACACTTTCTCTCCTGGAGAAGGCAGCAAGGCAGCTGGCTGGTGCTGATTTTTTGAGTAGATTGAACCTTCCTTCCACTGAGTTAGTGAATACATGGAGTTTTCTTTCTTCAGTCCAAAAATGAACGCCTTTCCCAAAAGATACTGTGAGTTGGGCCAGGACAGTATGTTTCAAAAAGACGAATTTACTATCTAAATGTGGAAACCATTTCAAGTCCTGAAGTTTAGAGCTCGTGAAGTGTGCTGCTGGGCTGGTACTGGATCTGGTGACCTGGGCGGTTGTGTGAAGGCATGCTGCTACATGCAAGACTGGGACTCTGCTGTGCACCCTTTGATGTGCAGTTGTTGTCCTGCAGTCAGTACCAAGTGCTCAGATGCTAAGGTTATGGCTGTGGCATAAGAACCTCAATGGTCTGTATTTTTTTGCCAAGATTGCTCATTTCCCTGTATTATAAACACGTAATTATGACTGGCTTATATAAAGCAGAACTGAGTAACCCCCATGGTTATAAACTGCTTTGACATAGAGTCCTGCGTCACTGCATTCTTGGAGACAGGCTCTCTTCTTCTGCAGAAGGGTGAACAGGAAGAAAAGGAAGTATTTTCATCCGTCGAGACAGAAAATCATACGCCAGCTCTGGTCCAAATCATGGAAGTGAAAGGTGGGTGGGAGGAGTGTGTTATCTGCTGGTACTGGCAAAATCTGGAGGCCCTCGCTTAGCCGTGTCTTGTGGTGGGTTTAGTTCATGCTCTCACACTCCAGGCTGACCCTCTAGTTAACCTGAAAGGGACTCTCTTCAACATAACCCTCCTCTTCTGTGAGTCAGCCTTCAGGCATATCCCAGCCTGTCCACCCCTCCTTATGGAAATGGTTGCATTTAAATGTCTGACTTTGGGCTGTACCTGCTGCTCCCAGTGCAACCCATTGCAACGCACCTTTTCACATCCTTTTCTTTAGCCACCCTGAGGCCTCCGGAATTGGTGTGAGGTGCTCCATGAGAAATGGAGGGGCCTTCCAAGTAGCCTTTCCTTCCAGCAGGCGTGCACGGCACCAGGCAGATGTCTCCACATTTACGGGATCTAAATACTGCAAAGGGCAGCAAGCACAAACACTGGAGGCAAATAAGGCCAAATGCTTTCGCCATGGCAAGGGTCTTGTTAATAAACATCATTATCTCACATCCAATCTTCCCTTTAGTAGAGCGCTCAGATGCAGACAGGAGCATTTCTGTATGTGCCTTCACATGCAGGTCCACATCAGCCTGGTCTCCCCTTCTTCCCACCCAAGCAGATTGCTTTCATGTGAAGTGGGCTGTTATTAACTGCGTGATCAGTTTACACCAGCTTTATCCAGACAAATCACCAAAGTCAAACACCAAGAAGAAGGAGCTGGCCTTGGAGACCTCTGTCAAAGCTATTTTGGACCACAGAAGCAATTAATTACCATGTGGAATTTGGTAAGCTGGCACCTTGGGAGCAGCAAGGGTGTTCTCAGACGGATCGACCTCAGTAAATATTTATATATTCTTTGCCAGCACTTAATGTGAGAGAGGTTATAGGAAATCTAAGGTGGGTGCATAAGTATCTGTAGGAGGAAGACCATTAGGGTCAGGCTATTCTCTCTCCCCTTTCAGCAACACAAATGCGAGTGTCCAATCTTAAGAGAAACATCTGTGCTCACAGAAGGTCGGACTTGGATTCTGGTGAAGGCAGACAATGTTCACTGCAAACAAGCCACAGAGACAGCTGTCTTATAACTGTGCTTTTTTAACTGTGCTGCCCTGAAAGTTATTTTTAAGTGCAGAACTAGGGTTTGGTTTTTTTAAAAATCTCTGTTTTAGACAAAATAGTTTGCAGTGTGGTTAAATGCAGTGCCTTTTAAATGCCAAGCTACTGTTTCTGAATCGGTACATTCAGAGAGAAAAAAGAGACAATTTTGCTAACCCCGCAGTCAGTCTATGGGAGCTCCCAAAGCAGCTCCCTAAACTCACAGAGATTTTGAAGGTATCTGGCAAGCAATCCTTGCAAATCGTGTCGTGGCTGCATAAGCCAGCCCCACAGCAGTTGTTTGCAGGGTCCCCTCTGTGCATGGCTGCCGGTGAGGGACATGTACCCTCTTGCCTGTTAGATGTCAGGTCTTGCACTGCCAACCACCTCAATCAACAATTTGGGCCAAAACAGTTGAGCACGCTTGACTGGGGGTAGCTGATACTGCTTTCCAGGCTTTGGAGAAAGTGTCTTGGAGGCCAACTTCAGTAGCTCACTACATGAAATCCTTTACTGTGTGGATTCCTCTTTTTTTTAAGGTCCATAACTGCATGTATGTGGCTCTAAGGCATATGCCAAGCCCCAAAATGTGGGGAATGGATCATTATTATGTCTATCTGTACTGATGCATTTTTTGCCCTATTCAGAAGCCGCTGCTGAGGGTTCATTGAAGGTTTGTAACATCCCTGGAGTTGGGCTAAAGTAGATTCCCTAAAGCAGAGGTGGTAGGCAAACGTAATAAGAAGAGAGAGCAGGGAACTTGGGATGAGGGTTAAACATCCCCCAGGAGAGGGGATGTGTAGTAAGTCGACATTTAGGAAAGCAAAGGCTGAGTTTGGCGAGTTGAGGGGCAGAGCTGTCTGCATCTATCTTGGATGGAGAGTCACCAGTGTTCATTGCAGAGTGTGAATCAGGTGACACGATGGCTGGCCAGTGAACTGGGGCACATTTTGGGAGCCAATTTCAGGCAGTGTGAGAGAGGACACATTCATAACATGTTCTGCTTCGTATAGCTTGCTGAATGTCTCTTTTTCTTCCTTTGTTTTCTTAAATTTGTGTGATTGCTCACAGCCTTTCTTCTCACTTCCGTTTCCTTTACCTCCCTTGCCTTCTCCCCTTTCCATATCTGATCTGTGTAAACTGTAGCCAGATTTGAAATGTAGCATCACTTTGCCCACTCAGTTGTGCATAGATCAACTCCTCTGTAACTCCCTGTGAAATACAGATGGTTTTCCCCTAAGCAGATGACATTTTTTCCCATTGAAGAGCAATGAAGTCTTGTTTTCAGGTATTTAGATGAAAGCCTTTAACCACTAAAAGTATCCTCTGCTCATTTTTTTCCCTTGTTATGACCAAGTCATTTAGAAACATTGGATGCTAGAAATTTACTCCTGGGCTGAGCCAGGGACTTTCTGAAAAGCTTCCTCTGAAAAAACCCACCACACCCTGGTTTCTGCGGGCTGTGTGTGGTTTGAAAATGGAAAGCTTGAATAGAGAAACTTGCGTCCGTCCTTGCTACCGGGCGCTCCTGAAAGAGCGAATGTTTATGCTGCAGCAGGCTGTTAACCAGCTCTGCTCACCTGATCCGATCTGTGATTGAAGCGAAGCTATTCAGAGTCTGAAATGCAGTCCTTAGAGTTTAAAACCCAAACTGCTTCTAAAAACAACTTTCTAATCTTTGGTGGTTTGGAGGCTAGGTTTGAGGTGTAGGGTTTTTTCAGACCTCAGTGTTAATTGTACCCAGCTGTAATGCTGTGCTGCCCTTAATGTCACTGGGATGTGCTTTTAGTATTATAGTTTTTCTTTTGAATAAATATTTGCATTTGTAGTTCCCAAACTNATTCAGAGCCAAGGAAAAAGTCACTAAAAATATTATATTCCAGCTGCTGCATCTGGGGAAAGCAATGCTGGGAGGGTGCCCTTTCAAGAGGCGTTAGGGGCACTGGGGGGACTGGTTAGCCAAAAGGCCCAGGGCAATGGGAAGCAGGCGCATCAGCGTGTGGCATCTGCCTGCTGCTGAAAGTGCCGTTACTTGAACATGAGGCATTTGAGGGGAGAAAGAACGGAGGAGGGGAGCAGAGAGGCAGGGCAGAGAAGGGGAAAAGAAGAGGAAAAGAGAGGATGCCCCTGTGGGTAAGGCACTGGAGGAAAACATGGCCAGTCTGTGTCTGGCTCTGAGACAAGTATCACTGTACGGACAGGGACCTGGGCTCCCATGCTGCTCAGCTGAATTTCCCACCATCTTCTCCTCTTGTGCTTCCCATCAGGCACAAAGCGTGGGTTTGAGCAGCCCCACTGCCCAAGGTGGTTTCTGTGGCTGCTGCGCTGAGGTCCAGCAGCTGTCTGAGGAGTGACAAGATTAGCCACCGCCCGCCGAGGTTAGATTTGTGCAGCCACCCGGGGGTGAAAGGCCCCTCTGTCACAGCTCAGCTCCTCTGCTCCCTGTGGTTCCAGGTGTTCACATGCACAGCCGCCTTTCTTTCCAAATATAAATGGGAAATTCCACTCGCTGTCAAAAGCTGCATTTTGCAGGGCCATCAGGAGTGGCTCCTCCATGGTCGAAACATCCTCCCACCTTGCGCAGTGGCAAGGGGGAAGGTCTGTGGTCAGGGCTTTGCACCCTGCACCCCGACTCTTCTGAGCAATATTAGCACTAAGGAGTAAGTTACTGCTGAGAGTGCATCAAATCCTTTGTCTTCTGCAGGTAAGTGGGAAGGAGAAACTTGTTTTTCAGAGCATGGCTTGTAAAGTCCAAGAGTGGAGGTGGTGGATGGAGGCCATGTGTGATGTCCAGAGCAAGACACAGAAAGAGACGGAGACATGGCTTTACTGTCTATGAGACATCTTAGCTGTTTAGAGACTTCTGCTAACTGGCACAGTGGCACAAGGTGATGATTAACCTTCCTGGGGTTGTAATTCTCTTGGGAAGTGGGCATGTTCTGAACACATGTCGAAAACCACAGCCAAGGAAGTGGGGTGAGCTTGAGCACCCAGCAGGGGTGTAGCCTCTGCTGGGCTGAAGGAGCAGGCTGATTTTTAAGAAGTCGTTTTAGTGGAGGTGTTTTACAAGCCCTGCTTGTCAAGTTATTAAAGGCAGCTGAAGGAATTATAACCAAGTCACTGTTACTTGGGTGCCTCTGTTCCCATAGGCATCTTAAAAGCTTCAGGCCTGCTTTGGATGTCCCTCAACACCCTTCTGCTTTTGGCTGCTGAGGGAGCTCAAGTGTTTCTTGCTGCTGAGCTGTAATGTGCACACATCTGGCCAGCTGTGCCCTTCAGCGATGCTCTGCCTGTTTTACTTTCTAAATTCCTGTTTTGTTCTTTTTCTTTTAACAGATTACAACAGCAGCGACTTAAAAACAGCGTGCAGAAAGCATGAGCTTTACGTTAGCTTCCAGGACTTGGGATGGCAGGTGTGTGATGTTTCTCTCTGGGTAAACTAGACATTTTGTTATGAAATGTTATCTAAATAGTGTCAGGGTAATTCCACTCAAGGCTGCCATTATGCTTTAAAATGTCCCTTGTGCCTCCTCACTTAAACCAGTCATGGGGAAGGGCAAATAAATATTGATAGTTGTGACATTTGATAAGATCCAGAGGAAGCTTGATACTTTATGAGATTCAAATATACAGTCATTCTTTGTCACTCATGGGAGTCACCCTACGGGCAAGGGCTCATATCTCTGTATGTCTAATGATAGGGAAAAAATCTGATGTTAAGCAGTGATTTTAATCAAATCCATTTTTTTCTAGTGATCAGCCTAATTTTAACCTTGGCCATTGTGTGTAAATCCTCCCCCCCCCGCCCCACAGTTAGCACTGGCTGCGGTAGGTGAACTGAAGACTGGCTTTAGTTGCAATACTGTGAGGCCAGAGAGTTGTTTAAAGTAAGTTATTTAGGACCAGACCACATTGCCATCAAACATCACATTACAAAGAATGCCTTCATCTTCTCTTCTTTAAAAAAAATTATTTGTTTATTTAATTCTTTCATTTAGCATTTTTGTGAGGGAAGGTCCCATTTCTACCAGCTAATTTTTTTAGCAGATTATAACGGAGGAGGCCAGGGCTGTTCCTGCTGCTTCTGTAATACCCTACACATGATAAAGTCCTCTCCAAGCTAATGGGCCTTTTCTATAGCTTATGTCAACTCCAGCCCTCAGCCACAGCTGTGGCTGTGTGCTGTCTCTGTTCTCTGTGACTTGCCAGTGACTCTTTTTTCTTGGGCACAGTCTTTCCACCTCCTCCCTAGTTCTCTTGCCCTGCTTCAAGGCAGGAAGCACGTTCCAGTTGTGAAGTTCATGGTCACAAAGGCTCTGCCTTCACCTTTCTAGTTGCAGACTTGAGCAGAAAGGTAAGATGCTGCTAAAGGAAGGCCACAGACCAGCAGGAGCTGGAATTCAGATCCCACTTGTTGTAGAGAGGGAGAATGGAGGCAAGGCAGCAGCCCCCTGCGGTTGTTGGGCATTGCTGGCTCCTTCAGAACATCCATCAATATTTTTAGCAGAGCACTTCCCTTATTCTTATACCACATTAAACCACAAATTTAATTACATGGTATGGACTGGCTTCTGTAGCAGGAGAGTGACTGCCTCATGAAAAAAAAACCTGCTCGATTTACCAGGAGTGAAATCTGGGTGAGCTAGTATGGTAAAACAAGGCAGTGGTTTTGCTGTGCCCAGGTATCCTTCCGTTGGCAATCAAACATCGACCTTGGCTCGCAAAGCTGCAGCAGCAGCCTCTGGCTGCTCAGACTGGAGTTAGTCAGGCTCACCCAGGCGATGGTTCTCAGGTCCATCTCTCTCTGAGGGGAGACCATCTCAGAATTATGCACATGAAGCATGCCAGTATGTCCTCCTGCAAGGGAGACGAAATGCCTCCTGCTAATTGGTGATGCTTTTAATTTCCCTTTGGCACTTTTGTGTCAGCAGCAGAGAAGCTGTAATGTATTTTTTTATTTTGTCAGTGCTTTGGTGAAGAGTCGCCTTCTTCAATCGCATGGCACTCAAGATTGCCACCGAGGCCACCTGCTTGCACATGCAGCTCAGGCTGGCTGTCCCACCACTACTTTAGGAGTCTGGCAGAGGTGAAGCTGTTACACAGCCTTAGCAAACTAATGGCCCTGCTTAAGGTTGAGTGTCTGTGAGGCACCACATCAGTGTGTTGTATTGCTGTTCTGGAGCTCCCTGGTTGAATTGTACGTGTGTGCATGCACATGCAGGCATGTACAGAATTTTCTCCAGGAGGGGACAACAGCTGAGGCTGTTCAGCCAGAGGGCCTAACCTTGGAAATATTGGAACACAAAGGCATCCAAAGCACAATCCCTCAGCAAGAGTTTTAGGAATAAAACTCTTTTAGTTCATGATAGTTACTGTGCATAGACGTGACCTGTTCTTTGGTCATTAAAATCAGTGTACCCATGGAAAAGTCATGGCTCACAAAAAAAAAACCCCAACAAAACAAAACAAAACACCCATCCCCAACTCCCAATAGCAGCTTCAGTGAAAACACATTTTCACCCTCAAGAAAAAAGTTAGTGGAAAATTTTCAGCTGCTTTTAATTGCATGCAGTTGTCTGTACAAGTTGGCAACTTTTTAATTTGAATCACGTTCTGTTTGTTTCCTAAAAAGGACTGGATAATCGCTCCAAAGGGCTATGCAGCCAACTACTGTGACGGGGAGTGCTCCTTCCCACTCAATGCCCATATGAACGCAACCAACCACGCCATTGTACAAACGCTGGTAAGTCTCCACAAAGCTGGATGCCAAAGAAATAGGTGAGTTTGTAAATGAGTTACTATGGTCTCAGTTTTGTTTTCTTTTTGGCAACAGGTTCATCTTATGAATCCTGATTACGTTCCCAAACCATGCTGTGCACCTACCAAACTCAATGCCATATCTGTTCTTTATTTTGATGATAATTCTAACGTAATCTTGAAGAAATACAGGAATATGGTAGTAAGAGCTTGTGGCTGTCACTGACAAACAGTCTTCACCCGGACTCTGTGATGCTACCATGAACTTCCACACTACCTTCCACACTGTCATGAACTACCTGACCTTGGAGAAAAAAAAGTAATTGATGAACCACCTTCCAGAACACCATGTATGTGCCCTGTGGGAGGAAGGGGTGTGGAGAGCACGTGCTGGGCCCCAAGCAAACCCCAGGACTTCTCACAGACTCACCCTATGCCCCAGTGGCTGCTCAGCTCTGCAGAGGCAGGGTGTGCAAAGCAGCAATATGCCCACACACATTTTAATTAGCTGGGATGGTTTTAATCTCACTTAGCAGCTTGGCCTAGCAGTTGCTTGGATGTGTGCTACAGGTTTACCAAATGGGCACTAAACACCCAAAACAAGTGAGGTTCTCTTTGAGGGGGAGTAGGGAAGACACAGGGAAACTAGAGTAAAGAAAGTGCTGTTAGTATTTCAGACTTCAAGCATATGTCTTGTACAAAATAATAAAACATTCCTAAGGTTTTGAATTGCCTTTTGTCTAGAAGGACCAGTTGCTGCACCTAAACTGTTAGTCTCCTCCTGAAATCTATTGTGACAGTAAGCATCTTAAATCGTGCCAAAGCAAGTCTTGCAGTTCTCTTATTCTGCAAGAACAGTTTAAGTCTGGTCCTGCAAGCATAAGGTGGCTTGGCTGCACACTGTGTCAGAAGACCCGGGCTGGTCTTTCCCATTGACTATCTGAGTGAGCAATATAATTTTATACACTTGTTCTTATGCAGCTTCCTTCCACTCCCCACACAGAGCTGCCTCATCTACCCAGGAAGGAAGTTGGGATGCTTCTACGGCTGTAAGTCAGACGTAAAAGTTTAGGGGCCATTCATTCTCTAGCTGGACCATTTATTTACAGGAAGACATATGCTTCAACAACATATGCAAGTCTTTGGCCAACCTTTCCCTTCAACTCACACAACTAACAAACTGGCATAAAGGATACATTCACAGTGTAGCCACAGTTTGTCTAGCAGAAGCTCATAGCAAATTGTTTTGGTCAATATTAAACTTGTATTAAACGCACTTACCTCTAATTCTTGCATTTAAAAGGCTTCTTGTAAATACAAGCTATAATTTATTGCACTTGTCACTGTATATTCATTGTGCTGTTTCATTTATAGAAAGACTGCTTTTTTAAAAAGTTTTTATTTAGAAAAATCTCAGTGTAAACAATTGTACCACTTTGATTTTATACAAGAAACTCATGAGATTGTGCTTCACTAGAAAGTTGTTAAAAACATGGTAATAAAGGCTTCCTTTAAGGCAGAAGTATATACATTGATCTAATACATCTGCCAGTACAACACTTAGCATTCACTGTGGCTTTTTCACCCTTACGTATTTTTAGATTGAACGGGATTAAAAGTTCTCAACAGACAGTGAAGTGAAGTACCAGGAGAAAGTCACTGATTTAAAAGTTTGTTGCTGTTTTGCCTTTTTTTTTTTTTAAAAACAAAACAAAACAAAACAAGCACACAAACAACAACCTACTCCATATGATGGACAAAAATCAGCATCCTGACAGATTAGTCAGATTAGCCTGTAGCCATCCTCATTCCATGAGTTTCTGTGCACAGGAGATGGCAGAGGTCAGTCCTTGGTTTGCTCTTGTCTTTGTACCATGACAGTCTCTGCAGTGAAAATTCTTTGGCTTTCGGGTATGTCTAACGTGGAACATCTTATGCACCAAAGAATAGATCCATATTATAATCCAAGGCACCACAGAGCGCATGGTCCTAGCATTCAAACTTACCAATGCTTACAGCTCGGAAAAAGGTTAAGGCTCAAGAAGAGTGGGGAACTATTTTACACTACTGCAGAACAGCTGAATGGGAAAAAAAAAAAGAAAAAAATTAAACATTGTACTACTTGTTACTCTCTAAGTACTCTGAGGAAGGAGCAGGGCAGCACAAAGTCTGGATTCAGGCAAGGGTAGGAAATGCGTGTCATCAGCTCTGAAGTCTAATTGATCATTTACTGATCATGGAGCAGTTATAATCATGCCTATTCACTTTGGCTCTCTATAAGTAGAGCAGAGTTACTCCTCTGGAGCTGGACGGAAGCAGCCTTGAAAATCCACCTGACACATATACACTACGGCATCAGTAATGGTCAGGCACGTGTTGCAGTACCATCATCATTATGGCTAGACCTCCCATGCTGAGAGGATTAACAGGAAACAACCAGCTCATGGTGGGTTGGTATCTTCCAAAGGTGTGTGTGTTTTCAACCTCCTGTGACTTTCCATTTCTTAACCAACAGTTATATTAAGCCAAATAGGGTTTCAAGTACAGTTGTAGGGGCAAAAGTGACTCAACACAGCTGTAAGCTTTTACCTTTCTAGTAATGGTAGGCAATTTGTAAGGATTGCACTTTAAGCAAATCTAATCTGAAGACAAAAATATTCTACTGGTGCCCTTAACTTGGTTTTCTTAATGTATTTTAGTCTCAAAGGAAACCATTTACACTTCATTGCGGAAACGCAGAAATGCAGTAATACTACCAATGCTGAAAATACTCTCGGTTTGCACAGTAACTTCTTGTTAGTTTTCCTTCACACACAGGGTAGCATGCCTTTAACACACACAGGAGGGAAGATACCAATGTTTAGTACATTCAATTTCCTAAAAAACAAATAAACAAAAAAAAAACCCTCCCCAATCCCCACCCACACCCCCCAAATACACTATTTGAAAATCAGCAATGATTGAAATCCCTCAGCTTCTGTACAGAGACAGCCAGGGATGGAGCATCCGGGCTTTTATTACAATTCATCCCTTGCCTGACGCAAGACAAAGCTATGCAGGGATTCGAGGTCTCTCGTTCCATTGTGCTCACTGACTTTCTTTCCACCTCGGAAAAGCAGAAGTGTAGGATAGCCTCGTACCTTCAAAAGACACACACACACACACACAAGAGAAACTTGTTACTAATATCAAAACTGATGGGTATCCTTTGCTCCTATTTACCTGACTCTGAAAAGCCACCAAACCCCTCTAAAACAGTAAACCATTTGCATTTAAAAACAAAAACAAACCCAATGCCAACCTGTAATTTCTGAACATCAGCATGTGAATGGGATAATACATGTTCCTCTAAGTTCTTCTATCAGCAGCTGGGAATGGCAGCTCCAGCACTGTCTTTGGTTGTCTGCCTGCCAGTGCCAAAAGATACCTTTGGTTTTTCCCCCTCTAGAAACAGAACTTTGCATCAGCTACCACAAGACTGCTTTGGTGCTTTCACAGAGGGAGGCTTCTTAAATTAAGGACTTCTTCAGCTTTACCCAATAATGAGAATGACCAAGTCTGAACAAACACCCCAGGAAAGAAACAGTGCCACCAGGTGCTGCTCTGAACTACCTCTTTTTTTGGCTAATGGAGAACACAGCTGCACTGTCACCAGGCTCCCGCGATGCAGCAGCCAGCTCAGCTGCACGCTGGAGCCTCTACCATTCAGTACACAATACTGTCCCGTTCATTTCAGATCTTTCACACTTACAGAGAATCTGTTGCAGACGCTATGTTCCACAGTGCAGTCTACTTCTGCTATTTTGACATCAGTCAAACCTGGAAATTCCTCTTTGGCAAGGTTCTCCCAAGTTGGAGCCAAGTTCTTACAGTGACCACACCTAGAAACAAAAGAGAGAGATTCGTTTAGCAGATACACCTTCCAGTTTATCTCGACTGTCTTGCTGCAATAGCTGTAAGTTTAACTAGCTGCCTTTCCTATTCCCTAATGATTTGGCTCTCCAACTCCCTTGCACTATTATGTCAGTAAATGAGCTAAGAAAACGAGTGCTTTATGTAAGTTAAGCACTGAAGTGGTTTCTGGCCTATGTTAGTCTCATCTGGAATGGTATTCTGGATGTCAGTGCATTACTGTTTTACCCTACAGAGGAATATGAAGCCAAATAAAGATGAGCACAGAGAATGTTTAAATGAAAAAAAAAGATTGCTTAGAAACAAAAATGTTTCAAGTGAGGCATAGAATGTCTGTAGTACAGATTAAGTTTTCGGGCAGCACATACAAGTTATGCTAAAGCTACATAGCCCAAGTTTAATTATTTTAATGAGATTTTAATTTTGCTATTAAATTTCTTCCAGTTTGTAACAGCCACCTTGCCCAATACAGCGTCACCCAATGCTGGGAGCTCAATTTTAATAGAGGCATTTGTCAACACAGATTCTGTTTTTATGAAACACTCCAGTAGTATAATGCACCTTTTCAGTGAAGGTACTTTGAAGTTTAACCACTACCACTTTCAGGTAAATCTGCAGTGGAATTGTTTGAGAGTCAATAAGCTTCACTTAGCAGATGGAAAAAAAAATTAAATCAGACCTTATTCTGATTTGCATTAAATAGAGAATCATTCCAGTTATATCATCTATAAGACCAGAAAGTCTATTTTGATTGTATTCCCATATGTCTCTACAGTAACTTGAGAAGGTGGTACACAGAGTACACACAATGAAGCACTAGTGTCAAGAGAGAAAATGATAATATAAAATGGCAGGAACTACAGTAAAGTATTAATTTTGTTTATATTTTGAACTTGGCTTAGCCAAGTTCATAACTTGAACTTCTTACTGCCTTCAAGAATAATTCCCAAAGCACTTTAGACTTTAAAACTGCATTGCTCATTCTATTCTAACCCAGCTGCACCTTAATTGGGTTACTAAAACAGTCCCATAATTGCCTCAAGGCTGGATCAGGGCAGTTACACAAATAATGAGAGATGCCTCTGCAAACGTTTTCTTAACACAAGCCAGTGTAGAGTTAAACCACCTTGTTAATATACAGTGACAGTATAAAGGCATTTCTGGCCATGCACAAAACCTACTAGAACAGGATGATTTTATGCTTACTATGCAAGTTACTATTATCCAAAACTAACTGAAAGTCAGAAGTAGCAAGGACTATAATAGCATTTGCTGAGCCCTACATAAGCTAATCCAGTTGGAAAAGGGAAGGATCATTTATGTGCAGAGCACTACAACTGTATACATAAGCCTGACTGTCAGAGCTAAAACTAGAATACCAGCTACGTAAATACAGGAACTATTTTCCTAAACGGTGGCTTTCTGAGCATTGCATCCAGGGAGCACACACTTGATTAAGAACTTGACTCCCTGCCTAGTGAACCAGCATTTCTCAGCCCACCATCCAACACTGATCATATCCATGAGATCCAGCAGCGCCCCATTAGATTCTCATGAGATGAGGAGATGGCTGAAGTGCAGTACTATTAAGAAAAGTTAATCAAAAAAAGGAGCATTTCTTTATGTCAATTTTTTCCAGGAAAAGTTTCACAGATAACAAAGTACCACCTAGGCCAACAAACCCTAGGTTCAGAAATCAGACTAGGAGCTGCAAGGTGTAACCTGAATTTACCAGTCAGTTCTGCTGGTGCTCTAGGAGTGGCACAGATTCAGTCTCAGTCCCTCACAGTGCACAGAGAGGACAAAGGGAGTGAAGAGTGAGCAGTAAACGTGAAGGGGTAACTTTTGTGTGTATGGGCAGTGTATTTCTTAACACAGTGGTGGCAGATACCTGCCTACATCCCATCAGATCTTTCAAATGTAAGAGAGCATAGAAGTGGCTCTCAATCAGCAAACCACACTGCGTTAAAAAAGGCTGAGAACACTGGAAAAGGCTGCATCATTGAGATGATGTAAAATGAAACTTTCTCTGGTACTTCTTACCTGTGATAAGAAACACATTCATGCTTACTGACACAGTTAAGCTGCAAGATTTTAATGGGCCTGAGCGCATTTAAGCACGGGTTGCTTTTGCTCATGTTGCTTTGTGGTGGTGACCTTATATTTTGTGGTGGTGATCTTATATTTTATACATGGCATTAATGGGATGGCTAGTGATGAAATCAGAGAGGTACTATCTTTCACGTGGTAAAGTACAGCTTATTTTCATCTCTCCTCCTACACTAGGCTTCCTTCTTTTGGCTAAGAGACTGGGCAATGGATGAAGAAAGGTGGCATGCAAGCTTCATTAAATTCAATCCAGGCACAAATAAGATGAAATCTATAAACAACAGAGAGAAATGTAAAACTTTATCCTTTTTTTGCCTCAGAAGGGGAATAGTAAGCAGTGGGGGGAAATACTTGTTCTATGAGTCTGTAATATTGATGTCTTATCCCAGCTCAGGTCCCAGGCTCTGCTGGATAGGCCAGTAAGGGTAGATGCCAGATAGGACATTACTTCTTTTTTTCCAGTGCTTACCATTGGGTGTCTACACCTCCACCATCTGCACTGGGCATTTCTACCTTGGATCACTCTAGGACCATATTGCATGGAATATACTCTTAAGAACATATCAACACTATCACTTGTGCAAATTAATTTTTTGTCAGTTGTTTGAAGAGTAACAGCCAATTATCCATAGCTCTACAGTCTTTGCCAATTCCCAGGTGCTCAAATGAGGCTTCCAAGAGAGGTTGGTTGTAGGAAGAGAGGACTCAAGGCCAGCATGTCTTCATTTCTCGGCACTGGTGAATACACTCTCCTCACCTTACCCTAATCACAGGGCAGGAGCACACCAAGCCTACAAAGAAAGCTTCACTCTCCTTGTTCCCTAGTCTTACCTGAAGGGTAACACAGTTAAGCTGCTCTGTCAACCTTTCCACAGAGAGGCATCCCAAGAAAGCTGACACAGGTGGGTTTTTTTGCTGTAACTCTTGCCAACATTCTTCATTTGGTTAATTCACATTTTAGATCCAGACAACAAATACAGTACTAGAAACAACTCAAACCAGCAGCAAATAATGCACTGATAGCTTAGCCCAGCAATAATCCTGAATGGCCACAGGTATGAACTTACCATGGAGCATAGAATTTAATAAAGGTGATCCCCCTAGCAATGGTTGCATCAAAGTCTTTTTCAGAGAGAGAGAGCACTGCAGCCTATTTAAAAACAAAACAAAACAAAAAAATGGAAAAAAGTAAAAAAATTTTGTTTATATAACATCAGCCAGATGAGCTTTTAGCTACCTGAAAGGGAAACTCAAACTGGAAAAGATAATGTTATTGATAATTTAAACAGGAGTAGCAGCAGCCCACCTCACTTTTACCCCTCACCTCAGCTATTTCCTCCCCTAGAGAGATGTAGAGAAATGAGTATTTCACTCTTAATCTCATCCATAATTGGAGAAACAAGACATCCCTATTTCCAGGGGATTTGCTGTATCCAAGTTTTCAGTTGTTGGGGAAAAAAAAATAAAAATCACCTCCACTGTAATACACAGTCATGCAAGTGCTCCAAGGACCAACCCTGAGAGGAGTTGGCTTAAAGCACGTAGTAGCCATCTGAGAGTTTAATGAGGTATTCCAGGCATACTAGTGATGTCTTGACAGCTGTTCTCCCTCTGCTATAACCACACATTGCACACACAGAAAAATCTGTTAACAAAAGCATGTATTTGCCTGTCAAGAGGACATCACCACACCACAATCCAGTGGATGCCAGGAAGAATTTTTACTCCTGATAACATCAGAAGCAATGGCGTGGGAGTGCCGGGAGGACAGCACATTGCTTACAGACAGTCTCATATGAGAGCACAGAACTGTAACAAACTACAACTTTTTGTGTAAGAACCTTAAGGGTAGGAGGGATTAAAGAAAAATCTCATGCCTATAAAAGCTTCACATTCAAATGAAAGAACAACAAGAGCACAATTGACAGTATTACCAATTCTACTTTAAACACAGTCTTATGAAGAGAAGCCAAACACAAACTTGAAATTACAAATTATCCAGTACCTTTAAACATTTATGTAAATGACAGTTCATGAAATTACTTCATTAAGTTGAAGTGTTATTAATTCTAAAGAATTATTTAGAAATTAAATAATTCCTCACTACTAAATAATTGCAAATAATTAAGTGAAGGAAAATGAGCAGTACATTCGTATTCTTCTATTCTGAATTTCCTAAATGGATATCTAAAACAATGTTCCAAACATCATTCGCAATCTAAGAAACCAAAGCTGAAAACCCCAGAAATAACTTCTTCCCCACAATCCACCCAGTAAAATTAATTTTAAAGATCTATAGATTGCTATCAGAATAGCAATGCAAACTATAGAATCACAAAAATAAGTTTAATATCAGATAGCTCAATTTTAACGTGTTTTTTAAGAAAAGACATTTTATGCAATCACATAATCTGAGCATCTGGTGGTTACTCTACCTTAATCCATCTGCTAAAGTTACTCAAAAATGATCCAATATCTGGCAGGGCAGAAGGCTTACAGACATAAAAATAAAACTTCTGTGAAAGGGCTGGCAAGTACGTGGCCCGTGTAAGACACGGGTGAATCCACGCAGGAGCTCAACACTAGGACACACATTTGGAGTGGGACCTCATTGCTTTTACTGCCTGTGCTACCAGCTGGGGGCTGCTGATGGTGAATGCAGGCAGCGTTTGCTGGCCACATGGGCTAGTTAGCCCTGTGTTTCAAAACTCATGAAAACAGAACCAGAACAAATGCGTCTGAAGATAAGGGGCCCAGAACTGGTGGAGTCCAAAGCTGCAATGTAAAGTTACAACGACAAGTTGAGTCCTCCACTGTGTCTACTATTATTTGGCAAAAAAGTTCTCCCACAATCCTTGCCTGTTTGTGTGTGTGCTGGTGCATGCAAGGCATACGTGGGAATTCGCATCACATCTGGTTTCTCTTATTTCTATAAAAATAGAAAGACAACTAATTACTTTCTGCACTGTCCTAACACCAGCTTGCTAGGATCTTCCAAATATGAGGTCAATTTAGAAAAAATAAAATAAAATTTGAGGAGTGTGAAAATTGCAAATCTTTGTTGTCTACGTTTGGTAAGGCTCTTCAGTAATGTTGCTGGAAACGTCAACTGGGAAAGGTGATACTCTCCTGTGAGAAGCTCCACATAAACTGCATTTATATTAATAATATCAATGCTTTTTAAGTACATAAGTTCGTTCTACATCACAAGGGAGTGTAAGTCATCACCCCTCCTTTCCCAGGCAGAAGTATGTTTTCTACATATCATGAAAAAGCATGCTTGAAAACAGTCCCTAACATCAAAGTGATTTAAAAAAGATAGAAAAGCAGATTAGATGAAGTGCAATTATGCAAAGGTGAAAATGTTATTCCTGCAAATTCCTTGGTAACATTCCTAACCCCTGTAGCTCTTAGATTCTAATCCTCCAAACTGAGAACTTCTCTTGTCACAGGACATGTTATCCTGCCACGTTTAGATCAGTCTTCACAATCTCTGCTTGCTCATTGTTTCTGCAGATAGTCTCTAAGCGTGGGACCCTGCCTTTTTTTAGGGGCTTGGCAGCGTGTGCCATCCTCCTGGGTTCAAATGAGAATCTTGCAAGAAATGATCATCTCCACAGCACTAAAATACACTGTCATATAGACTGAGGAGCCAGCAATTCCACAGACCAAAAAAGACCACATTTATGCCACTCTGTGTAAACAACTTATTGCAACCAGAAAAAAGGAACCAGATTTCTCTTTTTTTAACTTCTCTGATTCATCGGGTTAGTAAAAGTATCACTGGGATTTATGGCCTGATTCCCCTCGTTAATTACTAAAAAAATAACCAGGAAAGTATTTGGTACAGTTTACATCTAGAAATTGTCAAAGTATCAGAGAGAGAGAAACATGGAGGGCTCAGACCAGCTGCTTAAACATTTGAACCACTTTTAACACTGCTGCAAAGTGCAAGAGAACTTACCTCAACGCGGGTGGGTTCTGCAGGTGGCTGTGGAGCGTCGGTGGGTTTATCTGCTGGTGGCTCTTTTCCAGAGCTCTGTAGTTGGGAATCCACATACTCCTTTAAGGAATCAAAGTCCCGCTTCCCTTTGTACTGGTCACCCTACAATTTTAAAATAGTTCAGGCAAGTGTGTATATGCAGTTAAACTATCAAATAAATAATGACCAGAAAAAAAAGTAAGATTGCCAAGTGTAAGCATTCATAATAAATCTAGTCTTTAAATCTCTCCATGGCATTTCATTCACTCCATGTCTTCAGGATTTGCCGTGGATTCTTCTGTACCGAAAAGGAACAATCTAAAATTTCCTTGAAAAGTATTTTAGAAACACAGAAATAAATTTTAGAAGCTTTTCCCCTTTGACCTTCATCTCTCACTCCAGTCAGCATTTGGAAGGTTTCTGAACCTAAAGCTGCTTCAAAGAACAATAAAAAACCCTGTTTGGTGGTAGTCCCTTTTACCATGAGAGCTCTGGCCAGAGCTTTGACAGGGCTGAAAGGCTTTACTTGCACGTCACCTGACCACACAGTCCCTCCTCTGCTCCACACAATTATCACATATCCTCAGAAAAGAATGAGGCAATGCTCTCTGCTTGCCTGTGATCACCTGAGAGCAAGAGACACTGTTCTGTATGACATCCTGGTCTCTAAACTGGAGAGACACAGATTTGAAGGATGGACCACTCGGTGGATGAGGAACTGGCTAGATGGCCACACTCAAAGGGTTGTGGTCAATGGCTCAGTGTCCAAGTGGAAGCCCATGACAAGCGGCATTCCTCAGAGGACAGTGCTATTCAACGTCTTTGTTGGAGATATGGACAGTGGGATCAAGTGCACCCTCAGCAAGTTTGCCAATAACACCAAGCTGTGTGGCACAGTCAACTCACTGGAGAGAAGCGATGCCATCCAGAGGGACCTGGACAGGCTTGAGAAGTGGGCCCCTGTGAACATCATGAAGTTCAACCAAGCCAAGTGCAAGGTCCTGCACCTGAGTCACAGCAATAACAGGCACAAATACAAGCTGAACAGAGATTGGGTTGAGAGTAGCCCTGAGAAGGACTTGGGAATGGTGTCAGTTGATGAGAAGCTCAACATGAGCCAGCAAAGTGTACTGGCAGCCCGGAAAGACACTGCATCCTGGGCTGCATCAAAAGAAGTATGGCAGCAGGTCCAGGAGATGATTTGGGAACAGATTGCCCAAAGAAGTTGTGGATGTTCCATCCCTGGAAATGTTCAAGGCCAGGCTAGATGGGGCTTTGAGCAACCTACTCTAGTGGGAGGTGTCTCTTCCCATGGTAGGGGTGTTGGAACTTGATATTTAAGGTCCCTTCCAAGTTGAGCCATTCTATGACAACACCTGCCTGCTGTGGAGCAGGCACTTTCAACAACTGTACCACTCTCACAAAAATGAAGTCACATTTTTGAACCTGCACATGAAGCCAGCAACCAGATAGATCTTCAAATGACACACTCTGCCTCATATGCTTCCCCATCTCAGGCACTTTCACAAATCAAGAGAACAAGAAATCAGAGTATCTCTGACCAGTTCCTAGTCTCAAATCTTGGTCGTCTCCAAACTGGCTCTTGCATGATTGCCCTCACCTCTCCCTATGAAAATTAGTACTAATTTCTCTGTTCAGATGAGAGAAATAATCACTTCAAGACACTACATATCCATTTTGGATAAAATTCTTGAGTTTCGGCCCCAAGAGGTGTGGGCTACAAGAAGTATCTCCTCTCACAGATGAGGAATATTGTTCAAGCAGCAGCATACAATCTTCCATATGTTGGAAGGAAGGACAGACACCTCTTCAACTATTTCCTATACTTTTGGAACTCTTTCTATGCAGTTTCTTTCTTTTGTTATTGATACTGTTAATTGTAACTACAGCCACTTTCCCCATACTGGATCTAAATGACAAAGGAATTAATCTAAGATGATGCGAGAAGCCTGACCTGTGTGTTTGTATCCACTGCAGCAGGGCAGGGGCAGTGCCCATTCGTTCCTCCCAGGGTTTGTGCTGCATCTAACCAAGAGGGATGGCGCGATGTCAGACTCCAGTTATGACAAAAGGGATTTTACGGACAATAAGACTGGCTGGATGAAGCTGTTCTCTTGCTCCTTCCCCTACTTAATGAACAGTATAATAGCAAGCCAGAGAGGTTTCCAGGAATTTCTGGATCAGATTACTGGAAAGTTGTTGGGATTGTTCTGTGTTTTTTTTAAAATATATTGTATCAGCCCACAAAGGAACATGCGATTTTGGTGGCAGTATGCCACCAGGGAATACCACACTGCCAATGGAGAAAGGCCAGTTTGATGTCAACCAAAATATATTGTTCAGACTAATGGCTGAAATTCAGCGTTACCAAATACAACAGCAGAGATCTGACTTATGCTTTCACTGCACTCAAGTCAAATAACTCCAGGCAACTCAAACTTCAGTAATTGCAAAGGGTCAAAGGAAAAAAAAAAAATCTGGCTTGTTGAGAAAAACCACAGCTAACTTGTAGATCAAGACAGTAAGATACCTTGCCAGAGCCATACTATCTGTAGCTATCTGAAAAATAAAGGAGGTGGAAACTATTCTGCAGAAACAGCAGAACACTTCCCGTTCTTTTGACTCACACCATATGGAGACAGAATTTGAATTAACTGAAAACACCTCTAACCTTGGACCTGCCACCACATTTGATTTGAACGCTCCCTCAGCTTCCAGTTCTGCTTCTGACATGGTGCCAGGCATCGCTGCTCAAGTAGTAAAAAGACCATGTATGTCTATGTGGATCAGGTCGGGATTCAAAAAACCAGGTGCTGCTTAAATTCTCTGGAGCGTCTGATACCAAACCTCACATGCACAGGTATGCACTTACGGTCACTTTATATGTAAAGTGCCTGAAAACTGCCCCAAGTGACAGCTTGCTAAGCTGAACTGAGTAGCAAAACTTAGATGTCTGATGATGTAGATGTTCAAAAACAAATGCAGGGTAGATGGGGCAACCTCTCTCCCCCCTTATGCCCCAAAACTTAGTGGGTAAAAGCTGAAAGGAATCCTGGTTTCTCTACTTGCAGACCTATTTTTAATATCCATTTAGTATTTTTAATTTCTCTTGAAAGTGTGAAAAGTGATAAGCAACACCATTATTTATAATATATTTGCTGCTGTTCGTGTACGTGGGATTTATAAACATTTTACTTCTCCCTAACTTCAGAATACTGTAATTCTTTGAAATGCTACCAGGAAACACGTCAGCTGGGCCCACAGGACTCTCACTCACAGGGTCGTATGAAGTGTTCAGGTTTGTAAGAAGGAAAACTTTCATCACTCGGACATCACTCAGCAGATAGGCACCACCTACAGATGAGAACTTTCTGATACACATTGTGAAAACTACGTACTTTTTATTATTTTTATTTCGTCCTTGCTTTGTGTGCCATAGGAGGTTAAGGATTGAGATAAAGTAAATGTAGAGTTCACTTACAAGGTAGCATAATTGGAGATACTGCTTACAGACTTATGAACATCACATCAGTTATTTGCAGAGCACAAAGAACAAAACATTTTATCTATGGGTGAAGTATACTTCCTCCAGTACCAAACTGCATCTCCAACATTTTTTCTTTCACAAGCAGACTTTTGTATATGCCCACTCGATCTTTTTCCCCTGGGATGCAAGCAGAGTCCAGGTGTTATCCAGAAAAAAATGATGTTATCTTTTACTGAGCTTGCAGACTCACCTTTTCACCATTCCTAAACCAGAGGAGCGTGGGATAGCCACGAACTTGGGTTTCAGAGCAGACTTCGTAATGCTGGGTACAGTCAACCTACATATGGAAAAAAGTTTATAAACCATTTAGTGCATAAAATAAACACACAACAAGTATCATAGCCTCCCTTATATTTAAAATCTCAGAAAACACAGGAACAAGCAATACATGGCTTGACAAAACTCAGTACCAACTACTGTCTTAAGAATGATAATGTCTGCCTTCCAAACCATCGTTTGACTGCATAACTGGGAGGCTGTGTGTTTGATATTTTATTGGGTTGGGTTTTTTCCTTTTTTGGGTTGTTTGGGTTTTTTTGTTTTGTTTTGTTATAGGAGGGATCAGGGAAGGATAGAAGGTAGCAGCAGCATTTACAAAGAACAATGAAGACATAAATATTCCAATTAAAACATACTTGGTATTCTTAGTGAATAAAATCACTGCATGGACAATAAGACACAAAATGCTAACGTAAGAGAGCTTTAAAGTGAAGATACTTAAACACTTTTATCCACTTTTTTAATCACTGCATCACTCTCTGAAGACTTCAGAAGACATGTCAACAGTTAGCAAGTCCACTTTACTCCAAGGGAAGTTCCAAGTGCACAGCAACATTCATTTCTAATAGGTTGTAAGCCAATCTGTAACTGTATTACTTTATAATCCTTTTTTTTTTGAAGCAGAAAAAAAACCCCAAACCACCACACCTAACTTAAACATTGCAACCTTTGGTTGACACAGCACTTGGATTTTCAATTTGACATTAGAAACACTGTGCACCAGATCACTGAAGATCGATTCTAAAGATTAAACAGCGTCCTGGCAGCAGGAATCATTGCTGCTACGACACTGTTCTCCCAGCTTACATGAAGGTAATGGTTCGACCTTCTTAGAAACAGCTGTGTTTCCTGTTTACTTACAGACTGACAAACTTAGCCAAGACATGTTTCAAATAGTTTCACAAGGTATACAGTTACACCAAATTGACTAGGCATTGAGACAAACAGCAGACAGAGACACAACAGACAACTGTAT
>VZTM01028764.1:5927-18737 GCA_013400555.1 Jacana jacana
AGGGAGTTGGGGTTGTTTAGTCTGAGGAAGAGGAGGCTGAGGGGAGACCTCATCACTCTCTACAACTGCTTGAAAGGGCACTGTAGAGATATTGGTGCTGGTCTCTTCTCACGGGCAATGAGCGACAAAACAAGAGGGAATGGCTGCAAGCTGCAGCAGGGTAGGGTTAGGCTAGACATTAGGAAAAAAATTTTCACGGAGAGAGTGGTCAGTCAGTGGAATCAGCTGCCCAGGGAGGTGGTGGAGTCACCCTCCCTGACTGTGTTTAAGAGCAGATTAGATGTGGTGTTGAGAGATCTAGTGTAGGGGGGAACTTGTAGAGTAGGGCTGATGGTTGGACTTGATGATCCCAGGGGTCTCTTCCAACCTAAATGATTCTATGATTCTATGATTCTATGATTTATAAACTCTTGAGTTTTTTTTACCTGAACACATTGCTTTGGCTAAATGGCAATAAAATTAGCCCTTTTGATGAATCATTGCACAAAACATTCTTCTGAAAAAACTCAGACAAAAGCAATGCAAGAAGAGTAGTAAAACATTCAGGTAGTTCAGATTCCTGCCAAAATAAATAAATAAATAAATAAAGTCTGCGCCAAACTTCCAAGGTTCTGAAGCTTGTGCCAGGAAAGTTCTGTCTGGAAAACTAGGGGTTTTGCCTATGGCCATGACCTAAAATCTTCCTTGATGTGCTGAGCAGAAGGGTTTCTGAATCATACTGGGACCTTGTCCAGGTTCACTCACAGGGACAAGAAGACTTCCCTCTAGATAGGTTATGGTGACAAAGCTAGGGAAGCTGTCTGCCACTTGTCAGATGACTGTCCACTCTGGATGGAGTACTAGAACAGTCTTTGGCTAGGAGGGAGTGAGGAGAGCCCTACGGCTACATCATTAGAGCACTGCATCTGCTTTAGTTTCAAAGGATGTTTGGAGATCGCTTCACTATTGGAAATCAGTGGCAGATTCCCAGGACTTCACAGAGTTGTGCCAATAAAAAAAACCCAAAACCCACAAAACAAACAAACCCACAAAAAACCCCAAACAAGCCCCAAACTAACCAAACAAACAAACAAAAAAACATCAAGGCACAAACAAACCCTAAATGAAAACCCCACATTAGACTATCCAGTAACCTAAGATTAAATGTTATTTGCTTTTTCTCACACTTTAGTAGCATTAAATAAGCATATCTCCATTGAGACATAACTGAAGTGTGTTTGAATGACACTACTAAGGTGTTACTAGGTAGGTACTAGGAGGTACTAATATCTGTTGGTCAGCAAGCAAGATTAATTTCTTCAGAGGGAATGTGTTTTCAAAGAACATGTTTGGATCCTTATGCACATATAGGTATCAGCTGCAGTATAACTGGGTACTGCGGTTACTCTTGGTGAAGGGATAACAAGTCTTTGCTAGCAGTTTTTTTAATGCTTCAGTTACCCTGCTTCAATTACATTTTCTTTTGTAATGCTGATTATGTACAAAACAGCAATCCAGGATTTAACCTCTCACTTTCTCAGTGCTCAGTAGAAATCAATTGTATTCCTTTTTCAAGGACTGTAAGGGGTTGATGGAAGAACTGGCAGTAAATAGCTCCTTTTCAAGTGTGCAAAAAATTTAAGTCCATATTTCAAGTCTTGTCCACTTGGCCCTAAATGTCTTAAGTCCAAGTAATGCGAGTGTGAATTGAGGAAACTATGCTGTTCTATCCAATGTTTATCTTGCACATGCTTAGTAATACAATATTTAATTGAGATCTGAAATTCATAGGTGGTATTCATTTACTTCATTTGATAAGATTCTTAGCAAACTCTGCCATCTGACAGATACTCTATAGCAGCTTTTTGAAGAAAAAAAAGGAATGCAGATGGTAAGTTTCAACTTCAGGTCCTGCTCTGTCTTCTTCAACAGTTCTGTAAAAGCAGACTGGTGGATAACGTCAGGGGAACCTGGAAGGAGTTACACAGGAATGTTCATGACCATCAGGCAGAATACTTTGTCATCAATCTCAGCCAAGAAAGAAAAAACTGTTATTTTACTGCAATAGAAACATTTCTAATAGGATGGGATCATATGAATCAAAGTTTTATTTACAGTAATATACTGATAGATATTAGGGAATCAATTTTGCTTAAAAATATTCTTAAAGACACCAGTCTAGAACTTGTCTGTTTAAATGTATATCTTTTCAATGACTTGGAGCTTCTTCATACTCTAGGCTTTGTCTTAAACAGGACCTGTACCTGATACCTAGTTTTATTCTCACACAAAGTTCAGGCTGGACTAATTCTATAGAAACAGTCTCATGTCCCAAGAGGTAATACTTTATCTGATTTGCAGGCATGGCAATTTCAGAAAGTATTTATTATACAGATAAACAAGCAATTTTAGAAGTTAGAGCCCTTTTTCATTACGGTTGTCTGTGTTCTTTTTATGTAGGCTAGGGATAATTTTTTTTTTTCAAAATTACTTCAAGTAGTTTTTTGTGTGTTGCATGGAAATAATAGGAAACATTCATTGTAGAGGAGATCATCTGCCTGGCTTCTCAAGCAGTGCTGTTTATCTGTCTCTTATTACACAGAACCAGCAGAGTTTTGCACACTGAATGAGAAGCCGAATAGCTTTATTCTGTTTTATGCAAGATAGCTGGATCTGTAGTTACATGAGTTACATGGTGTCTGTGATAGCACTTAGCATATATCATTGAAAGTTTTCTGGAAGACTATCTTATTTCTGAATGCTTAAGGAGTAAGACAAGAAAGGTCATTTTCATCCTAAAGTAAATCTTAGTCAGTAAGCTTTCCTGTGTGTTGCTTCCAAACTAATGGGTGACTCTACCTCTTCTGTCAGGTGTTCTAAACTTGCATCTAATTCAAGTTCCAGCACTCTCAAGTGTACGGGTAATATGGACATACAGGAAACCTTCATATTATCTCCTTAGACAACCTACATAAAGATCAGGTGTGCTGAAGGGATCAGAGAATTAACTATATATCTAGAATACAGTGCACTACAAAAAAGTCAAAGAGAAGACAAATCTTCACTTTCTGAGCGATAACACTCATGTACTTCCTTCAGCATCTTTGCTTTGGATTCTGTCATCATATACTGGCATACATGGATTTATCTTTTTTTTTTTTTTTTTAATTGAATGCATTTAAAGCAACCTATCTTGGGTTTTGCAAGTGTTCAGTAATATGTAATCTTGCTTCTTGAAAAACTGACTTGCAGGAGTGTACACGTTGTATCTTCTTGGGATTTGAAGCTATCACTTTGGAATTCATCCAAAGGTCTTTTGTAACACGTATTCTGTGATGCCTGGCTGGTGAAAAGTTTGATCTTCTTGATGGACTGTTTTATTAGACAAGGTGGGGCTTTGTATCATGACTGGAGCTGTAATCAGTGGCTGGAGGTTTGCAAAGAGGCTTTATTCATTTATGTCTCCTGTCTGGAATTTGCCTGTTCTTGCAATCAAACAGATGAGTAATATAGAGTTGCGTGGAATATAGATGATGAGTAGCTACTTTGTTCTGACCAATAATTTAATGGAAGACTGTCATACATAACTTTGGTAAGCCTCCAGCTGACTCCATTTACAATTGCCTGCAACTGAGACAGGAAATATAACTCAATTAGATAAAAATTAATTTTGAATTAATTATTCAGTGTTGACTTGCAGAATTGGAATCTATTTGTCCGACAGGTACCTGGAAGGTGCCCCCTACATACCCATATGATACCATAAGAATCTTGTTACTGAATTCAGCGCATTTTTATCCAAGGAAGATGTGGTATATCTCCATTCTTCTCTAAAAAGTGTATTGTTGACAGCCTACTGTTTGTTGTATTCTTTCTGTTCACTGGACTGAGATTTTTTCATTTCATGCATCATCATTCACGGCTTGCTGGAGTAATTCCATAAAGTCAGTACATATCCTTAATACACACAAACAGAAGAGGGAACAATATATTTTTGCTGTTGTTTTTGAAAGCTGGACATATTTACATAGATTTAATTTTCCTTTTCACCTCCTGGTGAAGTCTATTGGGTGGGGTGGGAAATCACAATCTCTAGTTATTTTAAAATATTTGTAGACTTGGAGTTCATTACTAATTTGTTATGGTGTTTGATTTTCTCTGTGGTTTTTATCATGCAGTTAATATGGAAAACAACCCCTATTTAAAAGAAAAGGTATTGTAGGTAGTCTAGCTGAAATCACCTTGATAGTGCTTCACCTGTTAAAGTTAAGGCATTTAATTAATTACTTGTGACATAAATGTCCTGTTAGCTTTGATCTATATATGTAGATGGACTTATAGGTTCATATTCTGCTACATAGCCTTGTCTGTCAATGCATGACTAGGAATGACAAACTGGTTCACTGTTCTAGAAGTTTTCTAGTGTGTGGGAATCCTTAGCCAGTGAGGAGGGACTATGAGTGTCAGGGATGTAGGGTGAGAAACTGTTGTTCTGTGGGCTTGACCTTGATAGGCCTTTATAGTTTAAAACATCAAAATTACCCTCAGCTGTATGAGCAAATGCCAGGATAGCTTTTTAAATCTTTGCGGTGGGAAGTATAATGCCTTGTTCCTGTAGCTGAGGTATGCTGCATGCTGCTCATGCTCCAGGCTGTAGCTAGAAACCTTTGACAGCAATGTCAAACTGAGGACCTCCCATTGGTGATTTTCCTTTCTGTCCCTTCCCTGGTCTCTGGCTGCTTGTTCCTGTCTTTGTGATATCTAGTGAGGTGTGGAGCCATGCTGAGAACAGGATGTGAATGAAGAAATAGTATCCTGTGGTAGGGATGGCAAACAGAAAAAAAAATGACTCCTTGATTTGACTGTATTGCTACATGTTTCTGAAACCTCAGTACCACTGACTGGATGATTTGGAAATATAACGAGCAGTGTATCATCAGGATACACTGGGACATATTGGTCCCTTTTTTATAGGTATGCATCAGCTTCTGTAAAAGGTAGCTGAATTCTGTCATGAGTTTTGTCCAGAACAGAAAGTGTTGGGATTGAACTGAGGCTGAACTGTGTGATCTGGAGCCTGAAAAAGATAAACATATGACTTAGGTGCTAAATAAAAACGCATGTGTTTCTGCGGAAAAACAACAGGAAGTTCGAGAGGTAGATAGAGTAATGGCGAATTACCGGCATCAGTGTCATCTTTCAAAACAAGATGGAAAATAAAGTGGTTGTTTTAGGGCTGGTTGCTGACTGCAAGAGGCAGAGTATTAAGAAGAAGCCTGCTATTTTGATGTTTCCTTTGTTTAAGGAAAAACGAACTAATAAATTTTTTATGAATAAAGACAACTACATCCAAATTACAACATGAGATTGGTCTTTCTGATTGGTCGTGTGAAAAAAGAAAAAAAAAAATTCTTTGGACTTGGATTTTGTTTTCTCATCTGTTTCCAAAAGTTAGCTTGTATTTTTTAAGAAGCAATATTTCATACATTCAGCTTTTCAGGTTAAACCTGATTAATCATTTAATATTAGTCACTTAGGATAGGTATGATTACTTGTGACAACTGAGACCTGGTTTCTATAAGTAATATTTTTTCTGTATTTTTTTTATTTTAAATTACTTCTCTATAGCTTTGAGACTGCATTTAAAAACATAATATATGATCTAAAGTAAGCTGTGTTTTTCACATTTGTAACTCCATGGATTTCTAGGCAAAGATTAATAATATGTGTGTGTAGCACCTGGAATATCTCCAAGTTTGAGCAAACATTTGGTGCATGTGCATCAAGAGAATGCATTCATCCCTGCATAGTAAGATTTGGTAAAGCTCGTGCGGTAGCTTATTGTGTTATGAAATTTTGATAGGAGGAGTTGCTTACTTGTGACTGAATTCTGCATTGGACTATATGGCAAGTACAGGCAGTGCTAGCAATTACTATTTTGAGTTAAGTCTTAGCCCCTGTGTGCTGTGTATATGGTGTCTAAGGTGATGTGCGAGTGATGACTGGTCACCATGGTATATGCCCAGGTGTGACTTGTACGACCCTAGTCTGCCACATCACATGAAAAGTGATCCTTCCAAATCAAGGCACCTTCTGTGTGCTTTCAGTGTTTGGAAATAATATATACTTAGCTCTGCTGGCATCCTGACAGAAAAGAGAATTTCCACATTTTTAACTGAGTAAATTTAATCTCAGCCTTTTTTTCTAAACTCGGCAGAAGCGTAAAGGGAAATGTGAGCACATATTGTTGCCATTTCTGACTGTATCTGTCCTGTGTGTTTACATTCTGAGCTGTCCACAAACATTTTTTTCTAGGAAGAAATTAAATCCTTTTTTCCAGTTTCAACAATATTGCATGAACAATGTGCCACAGATTGGACTCTACTCCCTTCAGCAATATAGCACTGAAAGAAATGATCATGTACTTGTTTTGGATACTTTTGAAGAAGCTTGGTATTTCATGATGTAGAGAAAGTCTTGAAGAAAACCAAGAGCAGGGGCAAAAAATACACCAAAAACTGCAAGGATAGCCTTCCTTCAGTAGGTGCCCAGCTGGAAAGAAACTCCTGCTATTTGACAAGGTGTGACAGGGATGAACTGCCAGTGAAGGTGATGGGCCCAGAGAGAGGTTCTCTATGCTGAGGCAAGGTTGTGGGAGGAGACAGTGGTGTATGACCATCAAAAGTACCAACAGATCACTAAGAAAGCTAGAGCTTGAAGATACCAAATCTCTTAACTTCTCAATATCTGCTAGTTTGGGTATATGGCCAAAACTGATCGAGAAGTTTAACCTTAGATATTTGTTCTGCCTTTCTTTTTTTTTCTTTTGTAGGATAAATCGATCTACATTGTGGGCAGAGTTTGAGACTGAGTGAGAATGTGCAGCCTGGTATCTTGCCAGGGAAACTAAGCTGTGGTGCTGCCACTGTGTGCCTGTGAGCAGCCTCCCAAACCATCACTTTCCACACTTGGGCAGGACCAGTATCCTAATTTCTGAGACATAATCAGTAGGTATAATTGAAACCAGCTAAAGATCTGCCTAGGAAATATTGGTGAATACACTTTCTAAAGGTTGTAAATGGAGAGAAATATTGCTTATACTATTTTTATTTTGATTTAAACCATCATATTTTAGGTTGGAAGTACCTGTCAGAGACTTGCAACACTGTGAAACAAAATATGCCTTGCCTCTGCTTCCTCAGAACATGAGCTACTTCCATAAAAGTCCCTGCCCATGTCTGAAAACTGTATTTGAACTTATACTCTAGCAGGAAGATCTTTTTCTTAGTAATAGTAGAAAACTTATAAAATTACACTAGTAAAGAGTTACACTAATTTAAATACTAGGTACTCTATTTTGCGAGTTGAAACTCTAACATGCCAAAATTAGTTCTCTAACATTAAATCTTAGGTATCTAGAAGTTTGTTTTGTTATCTAAGCTTCAACTCATTTAACAGTCATGACAATTTGATTTTTAGTTTCCAGGGGAAAACAAAAAAAAGTGAAATATTTGTGTAACATCTTTGAACATTGAAAACATTCCATTAGTTCTACTTTCAAGGATGATCAGCTTGTGTTAGTAGGCTTAGGATCAGGCTCAAGGAAATGGAACCAAGCGCCAAAGTTAAATTACAGCGAGAAATTACCCCTCTCTAAATGTTCCTTCTCTTTTCTTGGAGATACAGTTTTTTCTCAAGTGTTAGCATGAATAAAATATAACATTATCATTTAATACTTTCAGAAGAATGCAACATAGTAAAAATCTGTAACTAAACTCCAAGTATTTTAATCGGCACTGTATAACAGAAATAATTTAATAACACTTTATGCTCAGTTATAATGAGACATCTACACAAAACAAGATAGATTAAACCTCAAGGTCCAAATTCTGATCTTAATTAACACCAGCATAAATCTACAGTAAATTGACTGAATGCAATATTACACCTGGATCACTGACTAGAGATTGGAGTATCAATGTACCACAAAATATTGCACTCTTCTCGCTCATTGAACGCAGTTCCATTTGTATCATTATGTAAAGCTAATTGTCCAACCCTAAGTTAACACATTATGTCGGTCTGTATCTCTTAATGAACAGAACAGGGCTTTTGAGTCATTGGAAGTTCACAAGGAATTTAGGATGTATTAAATTAAAGGTAACATCACATATTAGTTCTTAGAGTGACAACTTAATTCCATATTCCTAAATATTTGGTATAACAGCACATTTTACTGTTTCCAACTATGTAAATGGCTCTCATGTACCAAGTGATAGCTACAACCCTTATGCCCCCTGGCTGCAAGGGCAGCTCCTTCAGGAAATGCCAAGAGGGTGGCTGTGCACTTGCCAGCTGAACCATTCTGGATTAAAATACAGAAAATAAACTCCCCTGCCCTACCTTCCCCAAAGGTAACTAGCACTCCCAGATTAAAACTTGACAAATCATTAGTGTGTCAAAACAAGCAGCATAAGTTTAGAATAATTATGTTGCATTTGTAAAATTCAGTTATGTGTAAGAGCAATTTATGATTGTCTTCAGAGAGTTATACCAGCGCAGCTGTCGAAAGCTCAGTAAGACGTATTATTTGAATGAAAATTTCTTGTAGTAAATCGTTTCTATGGTGTTACTGGAGTTTTTCAACACTCAGTGGTAATAAGGTACCTCATTATCATAATGGCACAATGACAAAAATGCTATTGTATTTAGAATATGTGATGAATATGATCGTTGCATCTTATGAAAAAGGCAATAATTTTAATGTATCATTAGAATACCAAACATACCATAATTCTTACTTTTATTATGGTAAGTTAAAACAACCTATAGATACAGAAATTTCTATCTCAGATCTCTCAGCATATGATTAGGTTCACATGGCATATCTTGTGTAGAAAGGCTGAACTCCTGTTGGGAGTTGTCATGATGATACCAGTTGTGACCAATCCTCATGTGATTTTGGACAGATCCCTTTCAAGCCAGTAAAGTGTTTTGTTACAGAATATTTTTTAAAAAGCTCTTGGAAATTTGAAGTTGCCCTAGTTGACTGTTAGGAAGAGGCTGGCACATTCTAACAGTGATGTCTCTGGGTAACTTAGGGTGTTTAAGAGTCTCAGTTTTCCTCTCCCAGTAACTTTTCAGTGGAAACCAAGTTGAAGTGCAAAGGCAAAGTGCAGATTTCCCCCTCACTCCTCCTTATGCTTCAAGTTCTTTGAATAGAAAATAGTCTGAATACAGACCAGACATTTAAACTGAAAGTCATTTATTTTCCTTCTTTCTTTTCCTAGGAAAATCAAAACAAAAATTTCTTTAACTTGCTTTCAGTGGTTTCCCAATACACAATTCTACATCTCCAAAGTGATGCTTTCTGTTAAAATTGCATAATCTTCATAGGGCAGGGTGGGGGTCCCCTTCTCTCTTCCCTGTATGGGCTTATTCATTTTCTTAACACTCTCTGCTTTCCCAGTGGATCCCAGGCACAGCCTAGCAGCTGCTCATGTGCCTGTCCCAGACTCAGCTGACACCAGGCTCTGGGTTGTCACCCACTGACCCCCAGCTGCCAGCCCTTTCTCAGCTCTGGCACTCACAGAGCTGAAGCTATAGCCAGTGAGGCCTTGGGCATAAGGCCACTGGCCACAGGAGGGGATTTGAGAGGATTGTTGATGCTGGCATTGGCAAGGACACATTGAAAATGGCCAAGAAATTGTCCTGTCTAGTAGCCTAAGTGTGAGAACCTGGGAGCCAGTGAGAAACCAAACCTAGCTCCCTTCAATAGGCATTCTTTCACACTCTGCTTTCTGCTGTGACAGGGTCCCTGTGGAAAAACGCATAAATGTATTTTGTCCTTCTCCTATTTTTCTGTAATCACCCAAGCAAAACTACAAGAACAAACTAAACCTGTTTGTCAGAATGAATTAATTTCAGTATATGAATACATTTTATATTGACTTGTCATCTGAATTTCAGATGCAGCAGAAAAAATGAATCACCCTCAACCAAGCTGTGCTAGACAATAGCAAAATATATGCTTTCGTATCTTAGAAAAAAAGAGGAAATAATTTCTGTTGCTCCTATTTCCTATAGGGTGTTTTTACTCTTAGACTAAGTACTGTCACCTGAAAAAAAGTAAATGGCTCTTCCTTCAGTCTTTTAGAAGAGGAGGCAGGAATACACAGCTGGTTTTAGAGTGAAAGTAGGCATGCAGATCTTAGAGATATTACCTTATACTTCAGAGGTGGGACACTTGCTGACTATTGAACCAAACACACTGTTTAGTGGCTCAGCATTAGCAGTGCAGTCAGAAGTGAATCCTGCCATATTCTTACATTGCTCTCTGCTGAAAGCCTCAGCAGCGTGTTCAGGGTTCTGGATTTTGTTTACATACCTAACTTTCATCCCGTGTTTTATAGGCATTTTTTATTAAATCTAGATCTAGATCTCTGTTCCACCCTAAAGTCAAGGGGCAGAAAAGAACACATTCATACTATAGAGGCCATATGCATCAAATATCATAAGCCATTCAGATAATTTGATTTAAAAAATAGTTATGGAGGAAGATGGATATTTATTGGAAATAATAATCTGACACTGATCTTGTGGTAGCACAGTTAGAACTAGCAATATTGATTTTGAAAAGGAACGGTACTATTTAGCATGATGTCCAGTTCAGACTGAGGGAGATAAGAAAATTATGCTGGCAAATGTGAACTATACAGAGAGGCATGGTGTTTTCTGATTGAAATAATCCTGAAGGAACTTAATCTTGCAAGGCTAGTAGTATTGGAATTTGGTATGCTACAGATGTAACAGCATGCCCAGAAAATTTAATGTAAATTCAGTGTGACAGTTCCTAGGGTGGCATTAAATAGAAATTAGCAATTTGTAAAAGCTCTTTCCAGAGTTTTATCAAAGGAGTAGAAGATGCACAGGACAATAAGTCAAGTTTCAGGAAGTGTGTTCCAATTCGACTTTTGGATATGTGATTGTATTGACTCATGTGGGAATTGCAAATTGTAACTACTGGAGCAAGAGGCTTGGTAACAGTTTGAAACCAAAGAATCGTTTTCCTCTCCAAGTATTCAGCACAATAAATTTACTTTTGTAATAGTGTCATAACTTCAGAAAGTAATTTTAAAAAATATGCTTTCTTACCCTTTCATTAAAATGTCATTTGTGTTTCATGAAGTGGTGTTAAAGTTCTGTACGAACAGAGGTTTTAAAGTGCCAATTAAGAGTATTATTCTCTTTTATTGGAAAGATAGGTTTGTAAAAATCAAAGTGTAGTAGTATCTTTGAAACCTAAAGCGTATAGCTTTGCTCTGTAAATTTTATATTAAAATTCCTTTGTATTATTTGTAAATTGAACAGAAATCAAAAGAAACCTAGCAAGATGTTAATTTTTTCATTTCTTCAGTCACTGTTTGTTACTTCTTCATGCTAATGTTTGTGATCCCTCTTGTGGATTTTTTTAGTTGACCTTTATTTTTTGGGATGAAGATCAATGAAGGCTAACCATGTTTGGCCTCTATTTGTAAACTGAAGGAGAAGAGAAAGAAATTATGGGATTATTTTTTGATGGGGTTATTTTTTGCAGAGAAATGCCACAGATACAGAAATATATTATATTTTTTTCCTGAAGTGTATTGTTATATCATTTGATGTCACCTCAAACAGATGATTGTTTAGCATATTCTAGCCTTCCATAAAGAGGTGAAATAATTAAAGTATATTTCTGGCCACTGTTATTTAGGAAACACGTTGTCAGCAACTATTTTGCGTTCAACAGAATTTATTTGCAGCCATTGTGAGAGAAAAATAAAAGTTGTTTGTCGGAGTGGGAGACGGTCTCGGAGTTGTTAAAAAATCCAAAACCTTTTGGGTGCTTGGAATTAAAATTTGAATTCTCCTTTGAATTTAGGTTTAAGTTTGAAGACATCTCCCTGCTTCTAAATTCTAAGTGATGATTGAAAACCTGAAATAATGGAAGAAGCAGTGAAAGTGGACTTATGTACGTGATTTAAAGTGTAGTCATAAAAATGTCATGAAGGTTCTACTTCAGAAACTCCATTGCATTTTTCATAGACGTGTTGTAAATTGTTCACGAACTCTGGGAAGAATTAAGTTCTTATAATCAAGCTTAGGATCTAATGAGCAGATTCCAAGCCAAATTGTATTATAAAGACAGAACCAACAGTTTTGCCTAAACATTTCAGTAATATCTTAAGTAAAATACAGTCTCCGTGTTATGCTTGAAAGTCATTATATTGCCACATTTTGATAAACTGGAAAAGAGTTGTGTGGTGGATGATGTGTGACCTGTATCTCCAACCCCAATTCATGGAAGAACTCTAGAACTCTAGGGTCCTGAATTCATAAGAAGGAATTTGTCAGAAATATGAAGTAGCATTCATTTTTTTTTTCAAATAATATCTTCATATTCTGTACATATACTAATTTAACTGTGTTTATGAAATCTTGGTTCAGTATTCTATATGAAATAAGATCATATGAACAATCATCTGGAATATTAAAATTCGGTGTTGAGATAGCAGAGAAGGTTTTGAGGGGCTTTTTGCTTGCTTTTTTTTGGTAATTTATTTTATTAATACTTAGTCATCCCACAGTCTTGATCTAATCAGCATAACAAAATTTCTGTATAGGGAAATTGTTAGCATTTGCTTTTGACTTGGGGAAAAAAACAGTTGTGTTTCAAATCAGAACGCAAGTGGGAATTGGAGATGGTGGTGGTAAGGTATTTGCTCAGTTTCACTAGTTGTTGTAGCTTCTAAATTTCATTAATATAAACATTAAGACTGAAGGTAAAAAAAG
>VZTM01028767.1:0-24333 GCA_013400555.1 Jacana jacana
CAAGAGACTGTTGCTAAGAAGTTTTCTAGAAAATTTTGGCCTAGATTTTAACTTAATGGTAATGGACTTATGTGCCATAAAAATTCATATGGTATGGAGCACAGCAAAGGAATCCTTTGTAAGTGAACTGTAATTATGTATATTTTGTATGTGGTGAAGAAACTAACCATGTAAATGATGACAGCTAATTATACACAGCTCTCCTGGGCATTAGTATCACTCTCCCTGACAGCATACTCCTCTCTAAGGTTTTTCCTTCTTTGTATATAGGCTACTATTTCTGTGCATTCCTTAAGGGAATTATACTGTTACCTTTGCACTGGTTAAATGAAAACTAAATGTTTTTATCGCAGAAATCCCTAGTGTAATCTAACTAATTTCTCTGTTATTGTGCTAATAAGTCAAATCCGGCTCTTCTTCTTACTGGTGTCAAGCCAAAATAATTCCACTGATTTCAATGAAGTTGCTATGGATTTACACATGCAAAACCATCAGCAGATATTTGGCTGCTGGTTTTACTCCCCTGGCAGAGCTGGAGATTACAGTCTGCAGAAGGAACGGTGAATAATATGGGTCGGCCCAGTCATGGAGGGTGTTGGGGAGATTGCCACATGGGTGGAATCTGGGAAAAATAAACCCCTTAAAATCTTCCCTGGAAGAATTCCCTCCAACTTCTTCCAGCTTGAAGGAAAGGGGAGGTATGCGTGGGGAGAAATGGGAGGGAGGGCAAAGATGTTCTCTTCACAAAAATCTAACATGCAAGAGGTTCTGACAAAATCGATCAGTGTTTTAGACGGCCTTTGAAAGGGTCTCTAGAGACAATGCTTATGGGTGACCACAGCCATTTTGATATCCCTCTGTCTATGGAGCACTGCTATTTTCCAAGGGTACTCTGACTCCTTCACAGTCAGCTTTCTCTACACTCAGTTGAAGGGATGCAGAAGAATCTATGCTGTCGGTTATCAAAAGGAGGAATAAAGACTGTTCACTGTGCAGTAGTTGTGCATAGATATGCTGTGAGCTTCAAGGAAAAGACTGAGATTATGTTCACTTTCCACCCTCTGCCTTCATCCTCTTGAATTTCTGCAACTGGAGTGAGAGATGCAAATGGAGGTGTGACTTACTTGTATTACTTAAAAGTTAAAAATTGGCCATGGTTGAATTATCCCTTCTATGCTGATCCTGATAGGCAGCTTCCTCTCATCACTGTGTTTGTGATCCACAATGAAAAAGATGCGCGCTAAAGCATTTGCAAAATGGTCGTAACTGGAAATACACTGATTCAGTCCTTTATGTTATTCTGGATCTTGCCATGTTGCAGTAAGTGTCACATATTTAATATAACTCTGACTAGTACCATGTGACATAGCAATTGAACGGATAAGAATACACATCTGAATGCTGCCTCCTGCAGGCCATGCAGCTTCTGAGATTGTTTGTCAGAGACCCTGCACTGTTAATAAATTTTCTGTTTCTCAAGGTTTCTTCAATTCTTCTCCTTGGACCCCAGAACTATGTGTGGAAACCAGACACATTGCCTCATTCTTGCTAGAAGTTCAACAAAACACATTTCCCTTCTAACAAATCTCTGTGATACAAATAATGAAACAAGTTTTCATATCTTCAACTAGAAAATGTGTTCAATATTTCGGCTACTGTAAAGGCTGAGTGATTTAACCTTATTTTCTTCCCTGCTGCCAAAGTTGCTCCTAGGTAGCTACCCAGGGAGCCTGTTCTCTTCTTAAGTGTGAGACCAAATCCTGCCTTGAATACAGTTCCATTCAGAACTGCCGCCTGACTCTTTCACTTACCAGAAGGCAACTCTGGTGATAAAGTTCCTCCATTTTTTCTAAAGTCTCTAAAGTCTAGATAATTTCAGACTTTGTACATATGATGTAGCAAAACCTGTTACAACAGTATTGATTAAGTAATTATTGGCCCCAGAATTGGCCTTAGTAATGATTGGCCTCCAAATCTCCTTCTTTTCATGCATACACATATATATGTTCTTAATTCATACCTCCCACCCCCATTTTTCACAACAGATCACCTTGTTAAGCATCCATCCATTCTGTGAGTCCTAAGACGTTTGCCAAGGTCACACAGGTAGTTTTCAGCTGAGTCAGGAATAGCCCCCATCTTCCAATTCCCAGCCCTGTGCTTTGGCTACAATTTCATTGAACTGATTTGTACACATGTGAACAAACTGTGTATCTTGAAAAGATGAATACAACCGGTTTCATTTAATGGAAAGACATTTATTTGATATAAAAATACATCTCATTATTTACAGACTGTCATTTTTCATGGTTTATTTCAGCCTTGGGACAGTCTTTACCACATAAGAGTAACTTCTTAATTTGAGAAGAAATATTAAAACAAAGACTTCTCCTCCCTGTTATTACCTGAAACAGTGGTAAAGTTATACATCTATCATTGTTTTTTAATGAACAGAGAGTTCTGTTAATCTCAGTGGATGTAAATTCGTGTTGCTTCAAAGGTACCAATGAAGTTACATCAGGTTACATTGGTTCAGACCTACCTACAGAATATCAGTGTGGCAGTGTCCCTTTGAAAAAAAAGTACAATTGGAAGACTACTTAGCGACATCAATTAATCCTAGACTTCAGGATACAATACATATTTAGGGAAGGTAAGAAGAGGTATTTAAAAATGAAAGGAAATCTGAGAATGGTAGGAGCTGGAATTCTTGTATGTAATAAAATATTAGGGAGAGAGATGCATGATTCTTACAGTAAATGCTTTGTTTTGTTCTTTGATTAATGTTCTTTGATGTCTGCATTTTTTTTTTGTTTCCTGTGAAAGAAGATTTGTTGGCTCTGTGGCATTCATTGTAAACACAGGTGTCTTGGAAGAGCTGCAGGTGTTCACCCTCCTCAGCTTATTCTAGTCCCTATGGGTATGGGGGGAGGGAGGGGAACTTGCCTCACCAGAAAAATATTTTCTGTGTGACCTTGAAAATAATGTCTAAAGCTCTGAAGCATGTGATTATGCCCTGGCACATGAGCAGCACTTGGCCAATATATGACCTAAATGTGGTTTTCAAGTACAGATAACTGGGCTTTGTGTGTGTTTGTGTTTATTTGTTATGCTTTTTGCTCTGCTTGTGGTAAAAAAGGGGATTTGCACATTTATTCACTGATATCTCACTTCTCTAATCAGGGAAGATTTCCTATACCAGCTCATCCCTTGGATATTACAGAATAATTTAACATGGACATAGAACAGGAATCCTGGAAACTTGTCCTCTATTTTACCTCCTTTGGCATGTTCTTATTTTTAATTGATATTCCTGTACAGACAGAAAAGGAAGCATTGCACAGAAAGATAAAAAAAGCTCCCTTCTTTTTCTCCACTCATCAAAACCCTTTGGCCAAGTAGAAAATGAATAGCTGGTTTAGCTGCTAAGGCACTGTATTAGGATGGTATCTTAGCTGAGAAGAAGGCTAATCCATGGAAGTGTGACCAAATTCAACATGATACAGCAGAAGACGAAATCTGATTTTTCTTACAAAGTCTCTCTTGCACATCACTCTGTATCAAGCACCCGATCTTCCTGTGAACACTGCATGATTTAGAGGGAGAGTAGGTGCTGGAAGCAGGCAAGGAGCAGGGTCACAGAGACCTGGGTGACTCGTGGGATGTGGACACCCTAGAGAGGGCTGCCCATTTGGGGCAGAAAGAGGAAGATTCCTTTCAGAGTGTTGCTAATGACCTGCAGAGGAGCCGCACAGCAGTCATTTCACAGATACGATGGCAGGTCACTGCGACAGATGTTCCCAACATATGTGGAGAATTAATTACCCACTAGTAAACAAAATCCGTGAAGCGGAGAGTCATTTTGTCCAAATTTCTTTCGATTTTGCTGTTATTAGGAGCTTAATTTTTCTTGATCAGCCAGACCCTCTTGAATTCAAGTGTTCCTTAATGGGCTGTACTGAACATTTTCTGCAGAGAAGTGTGGAGGGAAAGTGGCAAGGAGGGGGTCAGGGGAGATGAGTTTAGCTGGAAGAGTTGATTGTGAAGCTACACCACAGTGAGTGATTAGTCAATTATTTGATTAAAAGGTTGGATGCCAGTCATATGTTTTTTTAGAAAAAAATAATCTAATTGTTAACTTGCATTCAACAGCATTTGTGCTTAATTTAAGAACATCCAGTAGAATGCCTGGACCATCTGGAGTAAGGTCCAGAAAGGAAATTTTGAGAGAAAGAGCTTTTGAAAAAAGGTTTTGTTTTCCTTTTCTGTCAATATTCTGAATGTGTTAATGTCTCTGAGCCATATCGTGCCATTGATTTTTAAACAGAACTCCCCATTTAAACCACTGGCCAAATCTGCTTAAAAAAAAATCAATGGCACGATATGGCTCTTGGACATTAAAATTAAATTCTTATATTCATGACCCAGATAACAAATCAGAAGGCCATAAATTTCCTGCTGTTTCTTAACACTCATTTGGTGCATCAATACTTGTAAACTAAGTAGTGCATGGAAATGAACATCCTCTAATAGAAGGATATCGAGGATCAAAATATTTAGCTATTTTTGATTGACTGTACTTTCACAAATTCTCCCCAGTGTTTCAGTTCTTGACACATTGCTTAGGATTTGAGCTCACCTCTCTCTTTTGATCTACAGAACGTAAATTGAAATCACTGTCCTTCTGCTTTTTATCAGACACTTACTGTTTTGCCAGAATCTGAAATGAATTTATTCAGGTCTGTCAAATTTTATATCACTGATTTCCAAATGGAGAAGATGAAACTCACCTCTCTAATATGCTGGAATTGGCATACTTTGTAAAATCTTGGGCCCAGAAACAAAATCTGTAGTTTAGCTACATTTATTATTACAATCTGCAACATGACTGTTCACCACATTATCATGCTTGGATAAAAAATATATGTATTTTATTAGGGCAGTGAAATCCCTTTTTTTTTTGCATAAAACATTAATACACAGTCTTTTAGCACCACTTACACCTTAAGTCAGAAACCCAGAAAGGTTTCTGAGACACAAACTGCTGCTGAATATCATGAGATGCCTGAATTTCTTAGCCCTGCTGCCAACCTTGAGATGCAGAAAGGAGCTGAGGTTCCAGGAACCATTGCACAACAGTGGAGAAAAGTCAAATTACTAGAAATATGCCAGAATATGCTCAAGTGAAATTGAGAGGCACTAGCATCATTATCCAGAAAAAGTAAAGGATGACTGGAGTGATCAAGACTTGATTCTGCATTGAATTTCAGTTTTATTTAATTAAGTCATTTAGTCATTAAGTCTTTGACTTTACCAATATTAGTTTTCTTTACAAATAATACTTTTCTACCTCTCTGCTATTTGCAAAGGACTTTGCGAACTTGTGAAAGAATTCTCCATAGAAATCTAAATTGTGTTTATCACTTAAGTAAAAATAATTAAATTGGGTAATAAGTGTATTGTATCCACATTCTGCTCATAATCTAGCACTTCTACACGTGCACATTTTTCAGATGTGAATATGCTTGCATTTCAACTTAAATGGATACTAATGCTGTTGAAATTCTTCTCCCAAAGGTTGCTTTGCCACAGTGTTAGATGGATGTTTAAATCCTGTGTTGTCAGTAAACAACTGCACTCGCACATTTCTTAGGTACTAAGTACCACACAGAAAGGTATAGACTGAAGGTGAAGCACTGCAGATAAGCCTATCACAAAGTGTAAGTTGAAGCTCTACCTTTGTCGGACAGAGATGAGTGCTCAGTTCAGCAGAGCTCACCAGGATTATGGACCAGTTAGTTACTGTGCTGGACTTGTCACTCCAAGCAGGTCAAGTGAGTGCTGATTCAAACCCTGATGGCCTGATTGACACCTGAATTAGGACACCTGAGACAGAGTAGGTGAAATAGACAACTAATAAAGTGAAGAGATTCATTCAGCAGATTTAGAGATGGGTGTAGCAGTGATTTTCCCCTCTCTGAAGAGGCAGATTTCAGCCAAGTATTCCTTATGCTCAGAGCATGGTTATAAAATAGTTCAAATAGGTAAATTAGGTAGTGTTTGTGACAGAAACTAACAGTAGAAGATTCATGAGCTCTACTACCCCTCAAGTCTATATAGTATGGAAATGCAACAGTTTTACTTCAGATCATTCTCATATTCTGGTAGATTTTGTATGCAATTGTACGGGAAACAACTATAAAGGTTTATCAGTTCAGAATGACCTGACAGTGGATTCTGTACTCTGCTTGCTCTTCCTGGATCAAAAGTATTGACACTGCGTGCAAAAAAACTTATTCAGCAGCAGGCAGAGAGATATAAGTCATAAAATGCTTAGTTATGTCAGTGATGGAGAGAGAAAACACCCTGCCTAAAACAGGTCTACTTTTTATTTCATTTCTTACTCTATTTATTGATTTTCTGACTATTTTTTCTACAGAGCTGACCCATCACAGGAAATGCACAACTCTCTGAATAAAGGTACATGACACATAACTACAGTCAGTATTAGTTTTCTGAGACCAGTACTCATATATTGACAGCTGACTTTTTTCTAAGTAAAAGCTCTCTACACTTCCCTTCCTTCAGTCTACTCCCTTTTCAAAAAAGCTGAAGTCCATCTACAGGGAACTGTGCTGAGAGTACTGTTTGAAAGTGCACTTGTCTGTGTGCGTGTGTGTGAAAAACTATTGGTTTTAAATAGAAGAGAAACCAATGGTACTTACATTCCTGATATGAAATAATGTTTTGTAATTAGTTTCATAACATGGGTTACCTGAAAGGATGAAATTTATGTGAAAGTACACATTCATATAAACAATAAATCTAAGCTTGCCATTTGTATTTACACAAGTCTACAGGACTACTGGAGTTCAGGGTGTGTGTGTGTGGGAGGGTCTACTCCCTTGCCTACAGGTGTGATCTGCCGATAATCAATTTGATCAAGTAACCCAAAGGGAATTTTAAATACGATTCGTGGCCTTTCACAGCTAGGGCTTCACTTCCTACCTCTGATATTTATAGCAAAGAAATGTTTAGCACATACAAAATCTCATTATTGTTTGGACACTGTTCGGATCACAAAGTTAAGAGCTTAGAACTGAACCAAGTACCAGCATTACCATTCCCTGCAAAACCCTATTCACCACTGAAACCTTTCCTTATGATAGAGTATTTTTCTGTATGATTGTTTATTTTTTCAGCCTGCCTTCTGTCTTATTAGGCATAAAGTACATAAAGGTATTGTAGTTTATAGTCAACTTATAAGCATATGAGTAATATTTAATCATGAATTATATTTCTAAAAAAGTGAGTACATCAGTGAAATCCTGTTTCTTCTGATATTTGTACTTGAAATGGCACAGTCTAACCACCCCATGATGACATTCAATATACGATTATTAAATAATTCTTAAAGCATGGATTTTAGAGTTAATATCTAAATATAAAAGTCATAATGTGTTGGAATAAAGTCTGTAGACAATTAATTATCTTTGTCCAGAGTCCTTCTCCACTGTAGCATTTTATCATGACTCTATTATTTAAAATGCCAGCTAATAATATTAATTTGCCTTGCCACATTAGTTTCTAATATTTGCTTACCCTCTGTGAATACAGAAAGAAATTAAATGTTAGATACAACAGCAAACCGTCTCAAATGCTTCAGAGCAGTAAGGACTTACACACCAAACATATAGAGGAATATTCTCACTTACGTAGGTAGTCCCTTTGAATTCTCAAGAATTTCTGTGATATCAGACTCACAGTTCAACAGACAGCAGAATGGATTTCATCCCCATTAATTTATTATTCCTAGCAACAAATGATTAAACCAATTTTCTGATTAATCAAAACCGTGCTTTGTAACCATCCGTCTGAGATCGGAATTTTTAATCACTCTGCTTGGGCTGCAGCAATATGAAAAATGAGATTGAAATATTTATTTTGTAAGAAATAATTTAGAAAATAAGATCTAAACTTCGTTCAGAGCTAGCATCACTGTGAAGTATCAGTTATTCTGTGACACACTTGAAGCTGTTTTGCTGCTCTATTTGAAGCGTGTTACAAGAGATGAAGGAACTTGACTTATAATGACTGCTAGTCCTTATCAGTGTGGCTGTTTCTATGATGCTACAGTCAGTCAGTAGCCATCCCTGCATAACTGGACCCATTGAAAGAGGAATCAAAGACAACAGAACATTTGAGAAAATCAGGTTAGATTTCAGAGATTGCAGGTATGCTGTGTACTGCTGCACTACTCACTCTCTGATTCAACGTATGANTTACATGCAATCCCTGCCCGGGGAGTGAAAGGCACCTACTATTCAGGGCATCTGTCACTGTAGAAAGCCAAGGAGACTCCTGCACACCCAACAGCTGCTTCCCGTGGGAAGATGAGCTCTCCCCTCAATAAGCACAAGGGCAAAGCAGCAATGTGTTGGTTTGGAGACACCACTACATTTGTGACAATAGTATCAAGAATCGCATCACATATTCGGCAGGGCAACAATCAGCATGCCTATGGACTGACGTAACTCCAAGTGGTCAAGTGTCTAACCTAAGGCTAGGGGAGCCTAAAGCCAGATGTTTTTACCTCTGCTTCTTTTAAAGAGGAAAGAAGGAGAGAGAGAGAGAGAATGAAAGAAAGAAGACTATTTTCATGGGCTCAACCATAACCCCAGCATCAGAAGCCACACAGGGAATCACAGGCTTATGGACCACTTTTGATATGGCACTATCTCCACTGAGATATGGTGTTGTCATTAAGTTGTCCATGTTTTGTGGATCTGAGGAGTTGAAACAAGAGGCATATGAGCTGGGTAAGGTATATATGATGCAAGCATGTACATTGGATAGTCTCTGGTGTGTCTTTAACCTTGTATGGCACCAAGAGGGAAGAATTGCCCTTTAGTATCTCACCTGTCCATGAATTAACTTGACCTGTGATTAGATAATGCATGACATAGAATGATCATATCTCCACTCAATCAAACATCACCAGGACTGTGTTTATCATAGTCAGTCTTGTTTGAATATTCACACAGTTGTTATTTATGTAGGTAATAAGTCCATCAGCAGTAGTGAAGAGACCTTAAAGGGATCTTGGATCTAGGATAGTAGTAGCTGATCCACACTCAGTTCTGTTAGTTAACAGCCATAATTTTGCTGTTCTGGGGGAATTTTGAAAGAGTCATTCAGCTGTAAATATGGCCTAGAATATTTGCCTGAAATATCTAAACTCCTGTGTACAACTTTGTAGAATACAGTGAAAGTGATTGAAAGACCAGCTGCCTCCTGGCTAAGAATTGGATGTTACAATGGTGCTTTGAGACTAGGGATAGCTGATGCAAGACAAACCTGCTGCCTCTGAATAAAGTACTGGGAGAAGGATTATTTGCATTCTGGAGTGTTAGGAGAAATGCAGTGTTTAGGTGGACTTGTTGAGGAATCACTTATGCTGAGTAATTGATTTCATGTACGCCTTATAAAAGGCAATTTTTATTTCACTCCATTACCTGAAAAATGGAGTGAAAGTACTGCTACTGTATCTCTTATTTCTCTAGTTAGGAACTATATAATTAATTCATATGAAAAACATGCAACTATAGCTGAAGTGCCCTGGAATTAAATCTGCACCAATCCTGCAGAAAGAGGTAGTATTTAGTTATGTTACTGTGTTATATTCCTTTACAAGGTTGAGCTGTTAAAATGCAGACAAAATTCCAGCTCAAACTGCAGTATTACTGTAAGAAATAATTCTTAAAGAATCTCTTAAAAATTTCTATAAAGAAATTATAGGCAGACGTGAGTCTGTCATTTCTGCCCAATACAAGATCATCCTTTACAGTACTTGACCAATGACGTTGTCTAGTCTCACTTAAAATGGTACAAGAAAAGGTTATTCAATAAAATTCCCTACTTAGTTGCCTGAAGCCTTACTCACAAAGTTTACTTGCATGTGTCTGTGTCTTTAGGTTTTTCTGCTATGAAAGCAGACAAAATAGTTGTGTAACATATTTGATTCTTATTATGTACTTTCAGTTATTTCATATTGTTCTAGCTTAGTCTATTTTGATTTCTTATTGCTGATAAAATATTGTTACAAAACAAAAACATAAAAAGACATGATATGGCAAACTACAAAGCAATTAATCAGGAATGTCTGTTTTTTCTGTTCATAATTAAAAAGAAAAAAAAAGAAGAAGAAGAAGAAGGAAGAAAAAAAAGAAAGAAAAAAAAGGAAAAAGTCATGGTTACCTGAAAGGATGAAATAATTTACAGAACAAGTTACCTACTGCTACTACAATTTTCTAATTAGTCACAGGTTCAAATGATATCAGTATTGGTTTATGCTTCAGGGCATGAACAGCACTGAATTAACTGAATAAACTTATTATAAACTGGTAATTAATGATAATTATAAAATGGAAATAAGAAGAGCGATATGATTGGTTAATAGGAGTGGGGAGTGCTGAAATTAATACAACATAATTTCCTGCTCAGTACATGCTAGCCTTGTAACTAAATTAACATAAGTAATTTAAAACATTTTATAAGAAAACTTTGTAATTGCAATGAGGCATTATGGCGTATTAGTTCATGCCTAGTTGCATTGATGGTAATCAGGTGGTATTAGTTTATGCTTGATGTGTGAGTTGATTATTGCCAATAAATTTAGATGTGAATGAACACACATATATTTATGTTTGAGGCATAAATATTCTTTTTTTCCCATATTTTGCAAATCTGCACATTTCAATTTTGCAAATTCTGCTAAGTCTTCTGAGACAGAAAATAGAGAGAAGAGGACAGCACCAAACTTCTCAAGGTCATTAGCTAAGCACCGGTTCCGCTAACCCAAACTGGAAAAGCACAAGGATGTTCCTGCCAAATCCTTTCAGAAAAGTGACAAAGTGACAGAAGCCCCTTGTCAGAATGGGAAAGTGGAACGAAGCTTTGTACAGGTCAGGTTTTAGATTATGTAACTCAAACCATTCTTATACAGCTGTGCATTTCAAGTACTGAGAGCAGGCATTTAATGAACTGTAAATGACTTATTTGAATATGCTTTTCAGAAGTATGAAGAGGCCATTAACTTACTGCTGACCAGCCACCTAAGGTGAGTAGGAGAGAGAGAGCTTACTTTACTGGGTCACTGCACAGTACTCAGAGGATTTTTACTTAGTGCTTCATTGCAATATTGCATTTGCTGTGGGTTCAAGTTCCAGTATAATACTTGAGTCATACCTATCCTTCCACAGAACAAGAAGAACTATTCGGGTTGTTTCCATGAACACACTCTGTCTCTCCCCTGTAACATTTCCCTGGTCCAGGGAATCTCAAGTAGAGCAGAGCAATGGTCAGAACATTTTTCTGTACTGAAAGACATAGCTTCTTGGTGCCAAAAAACATTTTGTCAATTTGTACCAATTTCAGACAGTTGCTACTGCCAAAACCAAAACCTCTCTTTAAAATGAATGGACAAAATAGTCCATTTCAATATTCTGTGGATCACCAACAGATGTTTCAAAGCACATAATTTCACGTTCTACAGAAAACCATTTCTCTTTCAATTTGAAGCAATGTTTCACCCAGGAACAAATCTGAACTTTATTTATTAAATATATATATATGTGAAGGAAGCATTTTACTCAGTGCAAATGGAAAATTTCCACTTTTTTATTTACAATTATTATTTTTAAGGGAAGTTTTCGGCAAACTACTCGATTATTTATATAGTTCTAATTCTCTTAGTTAGAGACGTAGAAATTGACACCACTTTTGCTATATGTCATGCTGCTCTTAAGGTGGCTGTATTATCTTCAGTCCACTTAGGCACAGGAGAGGCATAGTTATTCATAGTATTGTGGTTTTTCACTCTCTATCTGGACTTGCACAAAGCATTTAATGTTGTCCTGCATGACATCCTTGTCTCTAAATTGGAGAGATTTTGGATGGATTTGATGGATGGACCACTCCATGGATAAGGAACTGGCTGACTGGCTGCCACTGGTTGTGGTCAATGGCTTAATGTCCAAGTGGAATCCAGTGATGAGTGGTGTTCCTCAGAGGTCAGTACTGGGACCAGTGTTTAACATTCTTGTTGGAGACATGGACAGTTGGATTGAGCACACCCTCAGCAAATTTGTCAATGACACCAAGCTGTGTGCTGCATTTGGCACGCTGGAGGGATGGGATGCCCTCCAGAGGGATCTGGACAGGTTTGAGAGGTTGGCCTGTGCAAAACTCATGAAACTCAACAAGGCCAGCTGCAAGGTCCTGCATCTGTGTTGGGGCAATCCCAAGCACAAATATAGTCTCGGCAGAGAAGTAGCTCTGAGGAGAAGGATTCTTTATCAGGGAGTTAGTGTTTGGAAAAGGGATAATGGTTTTAAATTGGAAGAGGGGAAATTTAGACTAGATATGAGGAAGGAATTCTTTACTATGAGGGTGGTGAGACACTGGAACTGGTTGCCTGGAGAAGCTGTGGATGCCCCACCCCTGGAGGTGTTCAAGACCAGGGTGGATGCGGCTTTGAGTAGCCTGGTCTAGTGGCAGGTGTCCCCGCCCATGGCAGGGCGGTTGGAACTCTGTGATCTTTAAGGTCCCTTTCAACCCTAACCATTATGTAACTCTGTGATTCTTTAGCACCCAGACCTCCAAACCTCATGGAAGTTACTAAGAAATCAGTATATGAATGAAGGCAACTTAGCAAATGCTGCATAAGAAACCTCAGGAAATCTTCTGCCTTATTTTCCACACTTTCTGTGGGCTACTTCCTCTGAAAAGCAAAGCTGGCATTTTTCCAGCAAAGGTCTTTGTCTTTATAACACCCTGATTCATCCCCAGAGCAGGTTTCCCCATGTGCTGAGCAAAGAAAGAAATATGATGACAAATTTATTGAGCTAAATAATTAAATATTAGAAGACATAAATTAAAGAGACCAAAGTTATATTGTAACTAATCTTGTTGCTGCTGCTCTAAGTTTGAGTTCTTTGGTTTACACATTTTGAATGGCTTGACAGTGCATTTCCTTTGTAATGTTTATACCAAAGATCTGCTCTTTTTCTCTCTTTCTGCATTTAACTTTCAAGCAAGTCTTACACAGAGGATCTACAGATGTCTGTGTAAATGAAGATAACTCTGTAACTGCTCCCTGTGTTGTACAGTGTTAGTGCTTGGGACTTCTATGCACACCTAGTTGTGGATGTGCAGATCACACGAACGATCTTAGAGATTGAGAACCTGGCCTCTACTTCATGACTAATTAATCTCCCCAGGGGCCCTCACTGGTACACAAAATTGTGATTTCAAATATTTTATTGCAACTAGATGCATATTACGTTAGAGAACCATCATGTTATTAAAGACTTTTTGAAATCTGTTGCAGGAGGAAAGACACTTTGGGGCTGAGCAGTGAAAAAAGCATCACTGAGAATATAGGGCAAGACATTAATATAAATTTGATCACTTCCTTTTTATTCACCAACATTCCTCACAATAAATCAGATCACCTCCTCACCCATACACCCCCCGCACACTTCACCCTTCCTGTCCTGATTTCGGATCACTGAATGTAAATCTGTGACAAGGGTATCTATATATAATATTAATGGTGCTGAGGAGTGTTGGTGTGAAGCGTGAGTACTTGCCAAGTAAGGAGTGATCAGAGCAGAGCTGTTCATCCTCTGCAGCATGCTCTACATCATCTGCAGGACAAATGTAACATCATTAGGCAAAAAAAGGCAGCCATTCTGCAAGGAAATGGCTAAGTTGGAGGTACCAATCAATCTCACCAAGTGAGGTTCCCTGTGATACTGTCACAAGCAACAGACAAAACAGATTGCAGTGTAGATCACAGGGTGTTGGGGAAAAAAAAAATAAAAAAAAAACCAACCCACAACCCAACAAACCCCTTCTCCTCTACCCTTTTCCTCCTTCCTCTCTCCACTTTCTAAGATTAATCCATGTAACCCATTGTTGCTGATCTGATTCCTTTTACCAGACAGTCCAGACTTTACTGCCTTATGCCTAAAAGCACAGGACTAAGCACTGATGTTTAGCTATTAATTTAGTAAGGCATAAGGTAGCTGCTGAAGGCAGGCTGTATCAGTATTGCAATGGGCCGTATTAAAGTCAATAGACATGAATTGTGAGCTTAAAAAGAGCCATTAACGGGCTCCTGAAAATAAGTTACAATAAATAAATAAAAAGCGAGTTAAAGCAGTTTCAGTTATCATCATTATTTAAAGTCAAATTGCAATTAAATCATTTTCTCGGATATTTACAAGTCTTATTGACTTTTTACCTTGATAAATGTCTGCTTTCAAGTTACCGTTTTCTCTGTATCTAGGACCTGTACATGCACATATTGAAGTCAATGGGAATATTTGTGCTGTCTGCAACAGACAGTGAATGAGACCAGTTGTGAGACCGAAGCAAAGCAATAATAGTCTATTTGTATAATGCACATTTAGCTTGATTTGCTGCTGCATGGAAACTAAATGCAACTCTATAGATTGTTTAGTAACATGTTCCCCTGAACCCTCTGTATTGCCTAAAAATATATTTACTAGTAAAGAACCAAGGAGACAGAGGGCATTAATTTGATTCCCATAGATAACCTTATTTAAAAAAATATATGGAACTTGCATAGAAGTTCTGCTGCTTGAACACAACTGATGTTTCTTTTAGCAGGAATTTATTTTTAGAATCAGCAAGGGTTAAATCTATCATTTGCTGTTCCTGTTCTTGTATCAAGGTCAGAATGAGCAGGTAGCCCAGTTCACAGTTTGCAGGACTAATAAATCTTTCCAAAGGTCAGCATCTGCAGTCATTATCAACTAATCAGTTTTAATTTGGTTTTTAATATATAAACACTTGGGATCATGTAGAAAACATCATGCATGTTGTTTAAATCTGATATTTAAAAAAAAAAAACAACACTGCTTGTTTTAGTCTGTTCATTAATATTTTAAGTAAAGGCAATCAATAGTTGCATTAAAGCTGCTTACCTTCAAGTCTTTCTTGTTTTCACAAATTATTAAAGATAACAATGAATGGGTGCGCTTTATTTCTGGTGGGGCTTTTATTAGAGTTGCCACCTCTCTTATGAGACTAATCAGATCAACTGTAGTGCAAATCAGTGTACATTGATTCACTTGAGAACTGACTTGATCCGACTGACTTTCAGCTACTACAAAAAGTTTACTATCTAGGCTATTTAAATGTAGAGTAAGAACAGCAATGTGAAATGTCGATGTACGACATTTCCAAACACAGAGTTTGAAAACTCTTTGAGAAATGTGTTTTTAAATCACAGGGTTTGAAGAGTTCCACTTAAACTTATCTTGTGACGTTACATATTTCTACTATTAGTTATGTTTTCTCATCAGAACTAGCTTCTAAGAGTTCAGCAGGGTGTTCCCATATGACTCTTTACAGCCAACAGGATCTCCAGTGTTAAATCAATAAAGATATTGGTCTGGTATGCCACCTCACTGCCATATTGTGCATCTAAATCTAAAATTTAGATTTTCAAAAATATCTGCTTAAATGCCAAGGTCCTAGGGGATCTTAGATTTGATGATCTTCTTTACATTTTAATTTTTTTGTCTTTCCACTAACGGTAGTTGTGCCTGCAGTCACACACACCCTTGAAGTCTCAAAACTAGGTTAGAGTGTGTCGTGCAGGACATCTCAACTGCTAAAGAGACCAAAGGGAGAGTTTTTGCTACAGATGTAGCAGGTCTTGCACTCCCTGGAACTATTTTAATTAATGTCATTTTGTGCTGTTTGCTTCCACTTCTCAATCTATGTAGCAGTTCTGCACAGACCACAACATTATTGTCTGAAATCAGTTTTCTTTCATCTGCCTTGCTGCTTTCATGGATGCTTCCTCCCAGTGTGAACTGAGCGAGGTGATGGTGCAGTCCCACTGGTGGAAAAGCCGGGTTGCCACGTGACACAGCTCTTCTGTTTTCTGAAGCTGTAGTCTGATTTGCAACTGAACAAACAGAACAGCGAATTACTTTTATGAGCACTGTCTGCTCAGAAAGTATGGTGGTTTGCAGTGTCCTAATTCTATATAAATTTTTTAAAATTTCATGAAAATATTCAATATTTATCTGCTTGTGATATTTTTAAGAATAGAATATTACTTTTAAGAGAAATCAAGAATTTTTGCTCATTTTCCAAATTTATTTTTTAGTACAAACAATAGCTTTTTAAAATATACGATATCTATAATACACTCAAATATTTTAAATAGTACTTTTTAAAGGCCTATGTTGATAATAGATGTTATTATGATATGAAACACACTGGATGATCTTCCAAGGCAGAACATTTGGCTCTGAAGGATTATGAGTAAAGATTAAAAGAATTTTGGGCCCAATCTTGCTCTCATTGAAACCAACAGGAAAATTTCCATTGATTTTGCAGGATGGATCAAGCTCTTTATCCCCTGTATGTGTGACCTTTCCCATAATGTTATCCCATAAATTTGAATTTCTGCAATGTGAATAAATGAAGAGAAATCCCTGGATTTGACTGGAGAAAAAGCAAGTAATACTTTTGCTTTTCAGTTTAGGAGCAATATATTTTTGTGTTACACCTGTTTGGCCATAAATACAACCATGCACATACTACGAAGCAAAGTTTACTGATATCAGAAAATTACCCTCTTTGACTTCAGTTGACTTTGGAACAATTGCATGAGACAATTCACTAAGGGATGCAAAAGCATTAAACTGCATTGCCACTGCAATGGTCATTTTTACTGAAAGATGAGTCCTACTAAAAACAGTAAGAGTGGTTTTATTGGGAGTAAAGGAAGATTAGGGGGAGTTTTAAATCTGACTTAGGGGTAAATAAGAATAGACTACTAGACAAAAGAAAGCCAGGGAAGTTCAAGAAAGCTGGACAAAGGCTGGACTGCTTGTCCAGTCCCGCTTTTGTCTCTGAATTGTAACGTACACTGTGGATGTCTGCCATAGCAAGTTGCTTATATAAGCTGCTTGTGAACATCATGAGTGAGGGCTTCCACCTACTCTCTTCTCCCTTTTTCCCCACTGTGATAATTTTGATTCTATTTAAGTAAAGTCTTTTCTGTTAGAAATCACTATACGTGGCACTTATAAGTCACTCTGGTACTTAAACTGCTAAAACTTTACAAGTCCTTGAAAATGAATGCTACATTATGTGTAGGGGTTGTCTTATCACTTACTGTACAGTTTAGAGACAATAAGTCTAATTGTTTCTCCCTTCTGTTATCTTAACACCAGAGTCCAGTGCAAACCGTTCAGCAATATTTAAATGACCACAACACAAAGTCAACATGATGCTGTGGAAAAGAATAGAGCAATATTCTTAATTCTGAAAACCTGTATTGGTAATCAATTGAAATGCAGGAGCAATTGAAGAGCTGTCCAATTTTCAATTGCAGTATAACTTGGGAAACAATTTGAAAATAATGGCTCATACAAAGAGTTTTTGAAACAGTCAATATGGTCTTCATGTGAAGGACAAATAAGAATTTGGCAGTCTACCCATTGTTCAGTCTTTGTGTGTTAGACATTATCTGCAGGACTCACCTCAGTGGCTCAACTGCGATCAGAGTTTGAAATCTCTCAGTGTGACTCCAATAAAAATGTATTTAGTGGGATATTCATTTTGGAGGCATATTCAATGAACATGTACCAGTATTACTTTGAGCATTACTACTAATATGCATTCACTGAAAGCTTACTTTAGTGAACTAACTCACATTTGAAATGTTTACTACCTGTTGTATATTTTTATTATATTGCTTTTAATAAATTATTAAAAGTAAGGGTTTTCACTGATGTCAAACTAAATTTTCTTGCACACCAAACATTGTGATTTGGAGACCATATTTATGCAGCTTTCATTTGACAGAAATGACATTTCCAAAGCTTGGCTTTTAATTAACACACAGATCTGTCTCTCTGTCTTCGGGTTGTCTTAAAAAAAATGTAGAGATTTAGACAAGAAGTATTCTAGCCTGGGTTAATTTTTATGGGAACCGCTTGCAAGCTAAATATTTTTTGAGTGACGTCCTATAGATTTTTCTCTCTGGTGTGACCGAGGACTCATTTCACACCTTCAGCTTCTGACCCTTCTTTGAAACAGGCAATGGCCATCACCATGAGAACTCTGCCTTGACAGAGAGAGACTCCAAAGTGGATGACCAGAGCAGCAAGGTGGAGCAGGACTGAAAATTCAGTAAAGGAATATTATACTCATGAATCCCTCTTGGTGTTTTATTAAAGCTATCCTTTGAAAAGGACAGGATGAGGATCCAAGCTTTAGCAGCTAGCATTCTGGTAGTCAGACTTTTCCATAATTTTCATTACATAGTAGTGAGTAAAACTTCCAGCAGTACTGTCCTGGGTTGTTTCCACTGCAAAAAAAAAAATTGAAATAAAATAATTTAAATAAAAAAATCTGTTGAACTCCAAAGAAGGCAAAAATTATGGACTGGACCTCTAAAAAACACTGGAATTCCTTTGCATTTGGAAAAATATTGGTGTAATGAAGTCCTTTGAAATTAATTTTTATGGGAGTGTTGTGTGGATGTATCTATACAAATTACTATGTGCTTCCATATAGAAAGTGTGTGGGTTTTTTTCAGCAATAGAGTAGATAAGAGCCAATTTGTGTTTTTCATATTCAGTCTATGTAATTTTCTAAGCATGTATCTGTAATTTTTTTAAATATATAATTGTAGTATTTTACAAATTCCAGTTTAAAAAGTAGTGCCCTGGAAAATTCTACCTTCTTGGTATTAAAGTTTACCCAATGACATTAGTTGAATCTTCCTCTTCTCGACAATGTGAATTTGTTAGGCAGTGTTTCCTGTATCCCAAATAAGTGGATTTACTTGTGTAACATAAAATAAGGGGAGGGGAATTGATTTTTCAGTTCTCTTATGATGCATTTATACACCAAAGATTGTCCTTTGCTCTCTAACAAGGAATGATCTCAGCTGATACAAATAAAAATACACCCTTGGTGTTCAAAAAGGGAGAAAGGTAGGCCTTTTTACAGGGGTACCTATCTGAATGTTCATGGATCCCCCCAAAGCAGTGTGGTGCTACTGACATAAGGAAAATAAGCAGATTCGTGCACTGGGTTTAACACTCCTGACATCTTCTCCCCACTGTAATGGCAAACATAAAACCTGACAGTCTTGACAATAGACTTGCTGGACCAAACAATGCCTTTGTTCTTTTCGTGTCAAAGCAACATACTCAAATTCAGTGAAAAAGCCAGTTTATCTCCATAAACTCATTTTTATAAGACACTAAAACATGCGGTCTGTGGTTAGTGCCGTAGACACTGTGAGTCACTTAGTCAGAATGCATTTAAAACCTTTGCTTTGGACTTTTACTTACCCAACTATTACAGGTATTCTTGAAATTGTGTTTACTCTGCCTACTGCATCTTTGGAATTACAACATGTTTATGTTGTAAAGCTCTCTTGCTATGCTTCTGAAAGAGGAAAAAGGCCTGGATGGACTTTCGTAGTTGACGGCTTATGACGTAATTAGCTGGCAATCTGTCATCAAGATCTGCAAGTGCTACAATAATATAGCAAACCACAGAAAAGTTAACCAAATAGAATTTGTACCTCTGAAATGTTTACAGTTATGAGAATAAGCCTCTAAAAAAGCCCCAAAACAAAGATAATACTTTAATGTTATTCTTTGAAGCTAGATCAATTTAATTCATTCCACATGTTAGGGAAGTATTAACAATTTCATTGCTGTCTAGATAAAAAGAATGTCCTGCATGAAGTACAAAAGCAGCAGCAGTTGGGCTCATGCAGCATGTCTTTTCTTGTACGAGCAGAAGAGAAACCTTTGGGATCACAAGTCAGAGATGTGTAAAACCAGAATGGGTCAGTATTTAAAATTCTTTGCACAGATACTTACATGCTCTCTAAATGAGTAAAGCAACATCCAAGTGCCTTTTAAGGTATTTTAAGCCCTAATTATTTTACCTTTGTGGTAGCCCAAAGCAGTACAATGAGATCAGATCAATACTGACACTGAGGGAAAGGGAGGGCAGGGATGCTGGGGGTGATCCAGTACCGGGGCATGGTGCTGTCCTGGGAGAAACACCTTCCTCACTGTCCCTGGGACTGGGGCCGAGTGGGAGGGGACAGCCTTTTGCGAGTCAGGCCTGGTGCTTTTATTTTTTTAAGGACTTCATCCACCGCTCAGTTGCTGCCCTCTCATGTCCTGTGCAGCATTTCATTTGTCTCTCCTCTCTTGTCCTTTTTTTATTTGCCTGTACCAATTTCTAAGGGGAGCTGGAGGGAGCGAGGCGAAGGAACATGTTAGTCCACAGCTGCCTATCAGTGGAGGACAGTGGGTTTGATTAAAGGGGAGCTCCCTCCTGGATTTCACACATCACATCAATCACATTGATCAGCCCCCAGAAAGGCAACATATTGTCTGGGAAAAAGCCAAGGAGGGATATCAATTTCACAATAGCACTTATGTCTTTCAGCCAAGAACTGGTTTATTTTTGGCTACTGAGGGCTGAGACTCACTTTGGAGCTCCATTTACGTCCAAAGATTTTCACTGCTCACTTACTATTTCAATAGCAAGTTATTACAAACTTTTCCCCTGAAATTCGCAGTCCTATATGTGATTTTGAAGTAGAAAATTGGCTCCTGCTTATATCTGGTGATGGGACTTTCCAGCTGTGCATCTCTGTTATTTCTGTCTTTTACTGCTACTCGAAAATGTAGAATCTTCAGGAGTGGCCATGGTTTTTACGCTTTTCCCTATAATCTTCAAAAAGTGTTCAAGACCTTAGGAAAAATTATATCTAAAAAAATCTTTGTGCTATTCCTTGAACTAGATGATGTGGTAAAACTTGCCTATTGTTTTCATATACCATTTATTAATAACATTTGCAGAAGAAGTCTATGAAATTTATCCAGTTTCGCAGTAATGGTGTCTACACCTCCTGTTCCCAAGTATTCCAGGTTTATGGATATGTTGCTTTGTCACATAGAGTTTTGATTGATTATCTCTGCTGTCACTTTAAAGAAATCATTCTTACATACTGTTTTATATCACACTCCCAAGGAGGTTTCATCTAGTTTGTTGACATAGTGATTCCTACACCACATGATTAATTACTTGTATTATATTATTATATCCACCTACATTTACCCTGGCTACTTTCTCAATAATTACTGCTCTGTAAATGTATTTGAGAGTGCCTCTCTGTGAGAGAGAAAGAGAACTGGCGCTCAGTTAAGCTGCAAACTGCTGTAGCGAGTGAGTGTAAGAATTAACAAAATGACTCCTTCAGCATTAAATATAAGGACTTGAAACAGAAAGAAAATTGCCAATGTCATTCCTCTCACGTAAAATCCTGATGACTTCATCGGTTTTCTAAAATAACATGTATCTCATAAAATATCTTTTAAGGCTAGTTATCATGTAGTACTCAAATTGTTATTCTCCCCTCACTGTCACTATTCACTGAATTATTTAACTGACAACAGGGTTACCACAACGGTCTTTAAGAAGAAAGGTGCATCCTAGCTGCCCCTGTGACATGCTAGAAACCAGCATTTTCAAAAGATCTAATTTAACATTTGTATTGATGCAAACCCAACCAGCTCCACAGTTTTTCCCCCTCCTTTCATCTTTATTTAAAGAGTCAGAGAGAGATTATCTCCATTGTTTAATAGAGCCATTTAGCTAATTTTATTTTTCAGTTAGGGGGTGAAAAAGAAACTATGTAGTTAGCTAACATATATTCTAGAAGATGACAAAATATCCTGTTATGTTTCTTACAGCCAACATAATCTAATCTCAGTGTGCTATTTCCATAATATTTCTAAAGACATTATACAAACATTAGGATACATGCAAGTTTTAATTATGTTTTGTACCAGAGGAACTCAAACTACCTTCTTACAGCTTTCCATAGTAAAGTTTATCTCAAGTGCTGTGATTAAAAAATATCATCAGAACATTATTTTTTCTTCAGCGTAATCAGGAGGACATAATCCTGTTTCCGATTATTTGAGCAGTCAGCTATGAAAATAGGTTATTACCTTGCATTCTTGAAGCTGGTATAGCTGCACATGCTTCTTCTCTCTCAGTAATACCATACTAAAGACACAAAGAGAGGCAGTGCTTGTGGCAATCATATTTTTTAACTGGTCAAAATCAATCCTAAAGTAGCAAAGAAACAGGTCATCTTTCCAGTGCTGTGATCCTTAATTACTTGTAGGTATTTTAGAAAGATTTGTCTTTCTCTTTTCAACTCTAAGCATTTCAAATAAACATACAATTATGAAATTATTTCATGTTTATGGAGCTTTGGGACCAGGTCTTTTCCAGGTTAGAATTTTAACAAAATAATTTATATAAAAAGTGATGCAATTTCATGCATGCAAGTTATTATCCCATTGTTATTAATTCTGCTAAGGAACCTGGAGGATTGCATTATCATCAGCTTTCAGAGTAAAATCTATGACTATTGCTAAATTTCAGGGCTTTAAAATTTAATTTTTCTTTACTGACTTCACCGGGTTGGGTTTTTTTTTGTGTGATTGATATTATCTTTTGAAAATTCCTGTGTACATAGCAGGATATGTATTTTAACATTATCAGACATACTTGTGAATACGTCTCCTGTGGATTCTCAGCAGGGTTTTCATAGAATAGTTATAGTAGAAATATCTAAAATGTTTTGGATGAAGAAATATAAAGTAACTACTTTTACAGAACTAAAGCAAGCCTATGCTTCGTACAGTAAAATCTCCATGCCTTTTTATTTCTCCTAAGCATCTATATCATACAAATAATCCTAAAAAGGAAACAAAACCAAACCAACAAAAAAACAGCCCATTGGTATCAGGAAACGTGAAGTAAAGCTATTATTTGCTTAAATGAGTTTCAGAGCCTGGGATAATTTATCATCAATTTCCCTGAGTTCCTTGACTTTCTTCATCTTGATCTCTCCCGTTATATATATCCACCATTTCAATATGTAGCCAATATTATCATACTCTGAACCAAGTCAGCAGTTTTGACGTCTTCATTTCAATGTCCTTTTCTGCACCTTCAGCAATGTTAATGTTACAAATTACAGGAGGGTGTATTAATAGCCATACCCAAGAAGCAGAAAGAAAAGTGCATTTTTTTAGACTAAGTACTAACTTGGGATTTCCCGGGCCCATTGCGGAGCCGGCGGAGCCCCAGCTCCTCCGTTGTGATGATAATGGATTCCGTGTTGTTGGCTCAAAGGTCGATGGGTCACCGTAAGCTCCTTAATGGACTGTGAAATAACTTTAACTGCATTAACCTCTCCGGATCACATGGGTGGCACCAACATCCACTCCTGAAATTCTCATTCGCTTATAGAGACAATACCATTAGATTATTATATTTTCCTTTTGGAATAGCAATAGGCTCAAAGCAATTATGCAGCTAAGCGTTTCCATTAAGTGAATAGGGCCTTAAAGAAGATTAACTGGAGCTTCTCTGACGTTCAGTATAAAGGTGGAATAAGTCTAGAGATTTCGACAGAATTCAAATCTGCTAAAACCTCATCTGTGATATCATAGTGCTGTAAAGTATGAAGTCATTAGTTGAAATAGTGATGTTGTGGCCGTGCCCGTGGAGGCAGGTGTGGTTGGGTGCCTGCCCATACTGAGTGCCTATCTGTACATTGTCTTTTCCTAATGTTTGCTCTTAAGAAGGTGTCCTGGTTTGAGGTAAAATAGAGCTAACTTTCTGATTAGTAATTTTATTTCTTAGCTAGGCCTCTTCTAACTCTCTGAAGTTAACAGCATACTGGGCAGAAAACTGTTTGCTTTTAGAGTGATAAGACCAATGTTTGTACCTCATGCCAAGGAAGACCATGCAGAGAGGCTCTTGCTTATATTTATTGCTATAACAACCAAGGTCAGCTAACTTTGTTATTTGCCCAGTTGGTGGGTCATAAATGGAAAAGCATAGAGGTTTCCCACCTGCAGGAAGGAGCGGACTGGACAGGTGACCCAAAACTGACCAACAGGGCCAAAAAGGGTATTCCATCCTATCTGACCCATGCTCAATACAAAAGCTGAGAGATCAAAGGGTCAGCCCTCTTTGTTCCAGTGGCCAACATCCCTTGGCAGCCAGTCACAAGAAACGGTCCCAATACTGAGCCCTGAGGAACACCACTTGTGACTGGCCGCCAGCTGGATTTAACTCCATTGAGCACCTCTCTTTGGGACAGTCCATCCATCCAGTGCTTGATCCAGAAGATCATATGCTCATCCAGGCCAT